>JACTAT010000031.1:4739897-5318714 GCA_014526335.1 Chrysaora quinquecirrha
ACTACCGTCTTTCATACTTTATAATAGTATCAATGTTTTAGATTTGTTTGTCAAGGCAGTAAACATCTTTATACATGACATTGCTCACACGTTAATTTAGATGCCTGAATGCTTCAGCTATAGTACTCGCATAAGAGGAGATAATTATTTTGTTATAATAACGTGAATAAATTGTTTGAAAATACATTTTCTTCTTACCATTGCTGTAGAGGAATCTCGTTATTAAATCTTCTTCTTAGGGTTGCTGGTGGGATCCCATCTTCGTCTTCAGGCCTATCATCATCCATGTCAACACTTTCAGATGAATCATCTGCTGAAGCCAACGGCTCATCTTGGTATGGCAAAAACTCTCCTCCATACGCTCGAATTGGATCCCTTTCTTCCTCAGAATATTGCAATGATTCTGTAGACAAACTACTTTGGCTGCTCGACATGATTTCTTTGTTTGTATCCACCTTCTCCCTGCGTTTGATCAGTTTGTTTTACAGTGCTACCCCTTTCTAGGATGATGTCCAACACTTTACGTCACAAAGACAAAACTCGACCCAGACTCTGTGGACACTTTTTAGAGGGAAAATTCAAATTTTAACCCGTAATAACTTAAATTTTATAAAGAATTTGCAAATTTGGCATACATTTCGAATTCAGCACTATAAATTACCTATAATTCGACAATAAAAATTTTCGTGTCATTTCCACTTTAAGAAAATGCTGTATTTCATCAGATGTTGGTAAGACAGGACACCATATTGGACCAATTAAAGTCCATTATGAGCCAGACAAGAGAAGCAGAACTGTTAAATTTGCAAGAGAAAGAAAACTCGTTTTAAATCAGTAAGACTAGAGTTATATCATTTTTATAATTTTACCTTAGCTTGACTCAGACAAAATCATGGGCCTCTGAGGCAGAAACCAAGCAGATCTACAGCATTGAAAACAGCCTGCTGCATAAACTCACATTGTCTGTTACATAATTTTCTTGTCAATTAATAAAACTATTTTGCTCTCCTGTAGGCAGAGGAACTTGCAATAAAAAACAAAAGCTCATGTCCTTGAATCGATCCAGAGTCCAGACAGTGGGAAGGAATACATGTATCAGTCATGTCCTCTGCTGAAAAGAGATGTTGCTATCCAACAGATTGTTGTATCCAACGATACATCACTACCTCAAACAGCAGACATAATGGCAATGACTGATGCATCTGCCACTCCAAATACGTTTGCTGCAGCAAAAAGGATCAAGTGTCTGCCTGGCAAGTTTTCAGAACGACAACCAGACAAAAAAGAGGCATTGTGTTAAAATCTTTGCGAAAAGCGCAGAATAATCTTCCAATCAGCCAAAGACAAGGGACTGAAATGCATCCATGGCAGAGAAAATGAATGGCTGGGCCATGACAAGGGCTGTGACTATTGGGCTCATGCAAGATGTGCTGGAATTAAACTTGGCTCTAGAGACCCAAAAACAATTCCTTTTGAATGTCCAAATCATTAGAAGTAGGTTGGCAGTAGAATGGTAAAACAACCACATTTATGTGGAAAAATATTTTGTGCACATGTACTGTCTACCACCAGTTCCATGAATTGAAATGGTACAACAGTTAATTTTAAAAAGAGAAATGGGTTGCATAGCTACAGGATTGGTCTCCTGTTCTGGAATTTTGCCCAGATGTCATGAAAATGGAAGACCCGTAAACGCCCATAACATATCTTACTAAATAAAAGTTGTTGTTCTCTCAAACGCCTTGATCAGTAAAGGTGGACATCAATTGGCGACCATCAATATGGGGTATTCAATTCTGATTGCATAGTTTAAGAATTATTTCACAATTGTGATGAACAGCGGAAACATTTTCTGATAGCATTTGGTAACAGACAAAAATTCACACATTTTCAAGCATCTTCAAGAATCAGACATTTGATGTCGGTCCTGCAAAGAAGAGTGCTTGTCAGTTTTGGACACCACCCAAACATTCTTTAAGTTAAAGATCAAAGAGGCGCCACATATATCGTGGGAAAAACCGACTTTGGACAGACAGACTATCATTATAACCTCTCTTCATCATAGTTTGTTCCCCCTTGTATTTTATTATAGATTAGACATTAATTAACTTTTCTATTCTTCTGATCAACTCTTTGTTATGTGATTTTGTGATATTTTCTGCATGATATTTTGATTTTCGAATTGTTTGATGAAAAATGAAATATTCACTGAATAATGCTCTCGTAAATAAACATTTTTGAGGGACCGGATAATCTATGTGTGGGTAAACAAGGGGTCGGATAACCGAATAACTTCTGTACTATAATTTTGATACTCATGTTTGTAACCTTTAATAATATAATCGGTTTATAGGCATTATTCTAATTTTGCAATGTTAACAAGTGTGCCTCATACTTATAAATAGCTTTCCTCTTTTCACCACTGGTCTGTGTTTGTTGCTAGGTTATTTTTATGCATTTGAATCAAGGAGTAGATATGAATGTTGAAGTTTTCAAACAGACTTGCCTGTACACCTGACAGTCCAGGAAAAGGTCCCAATCGGGAAGCGGGATACTCAATCGGGAATCAGTTCGTCCATTGGGAAGCTGTTTCCTTTTTTGGAAGCGAAATTTGTTTCCTGATTGGGTAACTACTTCCTCATGCAGTAGCTCAAAAATTTCCTACGTACTGCGCCGCCAAAAATCGGCCAAAATCGCAAGTCTGGACCAATTCCATTGAAATCAGCATCCAAAAAAAAGTTACTTTACTCTTCTGGAAAGAATTTTGGCCTCATGGTTCAGAAATTGTGGTGTGGGCACGTATAGTGAAGCTCTGTTGACCTACTGAAAAACTGGTGTTGCATCAAGAGTGGAAAAATTAGAGACATGGTTAAAAATGGTAAGAAATTTTCACTATTTAAACTCAGATAATATAATAATCTTTCCATAGATATTTAAAGAAATTGCAACATGGAAAAAAAGAAAATTTTAACCGTAAGTGTTGCTCACATAGTATTTTATGCTCATTTGGTTGAGATCAAGGCTACATCTAATGCTAAAAATTTTTTTTGTAGGAATTACAGAGTGTAAAAATTTGATAGTAATATTTATATATTAGCTGTTAAATAATAATTTATTGGCCAAAATAACTTTTTGTAACTTTTAAACTGCAGATTCAAATGCTGCATATAAAAGATTCAGTTTTTGAATACCATGTCAAATGACAAAAATGATACAAAGGACGACAATTGAATAAATCAATGTAGAGAAAATCAAATACGTGAAGAAAATCAATCTGTGCCCCCCAATCTCTGGTGATGTGCAACAGGAGAACAGTTTTGTAGAAGTGGGTTCTCCATATCCTGTAGAAGCAATGAGCGAGGTATTGGAAATAATTAGTGATGAAAGTATTCAAAAGGAAAATCCAAGCAAAGGTCACTGTAAAAAATTGTTAATGAATTTCTATTATATCATTTTACAAAAGAAATAGTTAAGCCTTTACAGTTTTCAAAATAACTAATTTCAGCAAAAAGTACATTAAACTGAGAGTAATTAAGAAGATACTGGATTATCAAGCATTATTTTAAAAATTTGTTGTGCTTATTTGCATAAATGTTGAACTATATTCACAGATGTGGGTAAGACAGGACACCATGTTGGACCAATTAAAGTCCATTATGAGCCACACAAGAGAAGCAGAACTGTTAAATTTTGCAAGAGAAGGAAAACTCGTTTTAAATCAGTAAGAGTGGAGTTATATCAACTGCTTGGCTATTTTTGCTTACCTGCTTCATTAAATTCCCTAGTTTCTTTTGTCTAACATCCTGTATCCTCTCTGTAAGAGTTTTAACCAATTCTCTAGAATGCTCTAGAATTACGCCTTTCTCTTTAACATTACATAGCAGCTCATCGTCATTGTATGATTCAAAAGATATCAAAGCACTATCAGCTATGTTCCTTTCCAATTTTAAACGTGCCTTCTGTTCTGATAGAAGAGGGCTATTTTGTGTTCTAAACATGTCAACATCCCCACTTGTTGGTGTTAGCCCAGTGCGAAGTAGTTTGCTGTCGAATGCAAGCACATACCAACCGTAGTTATCCTGTGTAAAAGACTGAAGCATGTTGGGAAGCAAACCTGGCTACAGAAGTCTTGGCAATTCAATAATATCCTCGCTTTCTTTCTTTAGGGTCTTTTCACTTGGCACTGCAAAGTTTATTCTTGCTCCTTTTGGATCGAAATTGCCAAGTTCACTATCTCCTTTTATAATAGACCCAGTAAATTTCTCGCCAGTCATGAACCTGATGAATTTTCCATGCAGCAACCTGTGGCCTAAAATCCAGAAAAGCATTGTTGCCTTATTGTTGGTATCATATCTTAATACACAGATGTTATCAGTACCGTAAAACTGGACGACATCGAGAAAAAGCTGCCTCACTATATTATCTAAGGGAAAAATACGCTGTGCTACTAGACTCACGAATTTGCAGAATGTATCCAGAAAACCAGCATTATTGATATTAATAAGAAATTCATCGAGATATTCAAGTATATAAGCCCTTGGTTGAGACTCTCTTTTGTTCAAAAAAGGTCTCTTCTTTGCTTTAGGGTTGTCAGAGACTCTCGCAGCCCCTTTCTTCAGTTTTTGTGGCGCCGAGGGTTCCAAAGCTATAAAATCCCGTAACTCCATAATCGGGGTCACAACAGACTTGAATTAAAGCAGTAGTTCATTTTCGTATCTCCTTCAAACACTCTCAATACTATTTAGATTATTTCTGCTGCTAGAGAAACACATAACAGTACAGCACACTGCAGTACCTAAGATCATTTAGAATTTGGCAAAACCTGTTCATGAATTGAATATTATAAATAGATTGAATCAGTTGATTATTGACTGGATTGTCATCAATTTCCTACAGTCGGGCAAATTTTCGAATTTCAAATTTAAAAGGTCAAATCTATTTGTAGTTCATCAAAAGTTCAGTGATGATAAAAAATGACCAGTTTTTGCTTCATACAACATGAAGCAAATAAACCACCCAAATTGTGCGTATCAACCACAGACCACAGGCAGCAAACAATACCACCACATCAAGCATAATAACCCACCACAGTTGTGCTTATCCACCACATTACGCAAAAAACCCCACCACAACAAGCATAATAACCCACCACAGTAGTGCTTATCCACCACAGTAAGCAAAAAACCCCACCACAACAAGCATAATAACCCACCACATTAAGCATAATAACCCACCACAGTAGTGCTTATCCACCACAGTACGCAAAAAAGCCAACCACAACAAGCATAATAACCCACCACATTAAGCATAATAACCCACCACAGTAGAGCTTATCCACCACAGTACGCAAAAAACCCCACAATAACAAGCATGATAACCCACCACATAAAGCATAATAACCCACCACAGTAGTGCTTATCCACCACAATAAGCAAGAAACCCCACCACATTAAGCATAATAACCCACCACAGTACGCATAAAAACCTACCACAGTTGAGCTTATCCACCACAGTACGCAAAAAACCCCACCACAGTACGCAAAATACACCACCACAGTAGTGCGTATCCAGCACGGTAGTGCGTATAGATTCGCTAGCGTGGATCATGAGCAAATCATGGCATTGCCGGACAACTCAAATGACATAGAATGTGATAATATCATACAGAATATCAAAGAAGACCAAAATCGCTGGGGCATGAGTGCTTAGCAAATTTTGTAGCCTGGTACAATTATGTGCCTAAAAATCGCAACAATCACAATGCGCACTCTGTTTGTTGAAAATAAAGATGATGATGTTGCAGATCTGGACTCAGAAGCGCAAGCTACCTTGAACATGACAAAACAATTTGTCAAAAGAAAACAAGAACAAATTATAAGGTTTGTTGAATATGACGAGAAACGTGTTCTGGAAATCACTACCATGAACAACTAATGTTGTACATTCCTTGGACAGATGAAGGTAGATTAGTACAGGGATATGATTCTTATCAAGATAAATATCATGCAGGAAAGGAACAAATTTCTGAGATCGGAGATAAGTATATGCTGAATTCTACTGAATTTGATGACCCGACAGAAATGGTTGATTCAGGTATTGTGAATTTTAATTCCAATGTTGGTACTGCCATCCATCACTCGGATGAAATAGATTCCAGTATCAGAAGCAAACCAAGTGCATTTTATGGCTGCTTTGATCCTGGAACTGACAGCCTACATTGAAAATATGACCCAATGAATTATTTGGATATCTACCATTGGACAAATGATGATGACATCCAAAATGTACATTACATGTCATATTTCGAATACAGATTGCTTACTCAGTACTTAAATAGAGAACAGAAGGAATTTTCTTTCAAGTACTGCGCTGTGTTAAGCCAAATTTCACATCATTTTTGCTCTTTCTTAGCAGTTTTGTTGGAGTAAGTAAGAATAGAGTCACCAATGCTCTTTATGAGGCTTTGATAAGATATTTTGATCATCAGCTCAATTCTAATCCAGATGAAATAAAAGTATAAAAACTTGCTCCTACTGGAAAAGCTGTCTACAACATTCGAGGCAATACCATTCACTCTGCATTGAAGATACCAGCATGTTAAGGATTCCGTTACTGCCCTCTTTACACAGATGGCTAAATATGATGTGCTCTAAACTCGGGACACTAATAGTAATACTTATAGATGAAGTATCTATGGCTGGGTCAGGAATGTCTAACTTTATTAAACTCTGTCTGCATGAAATAATGGGAGCAAATCAGTTTGGAGCAGTAGGTATCACAGCCATTGAAGATTTGTTTCAACTTCAGCCTGTCTTTGACAGATGGGTATTTCAAAAGGCTGCGCACGCATATGCCCCATTAGCTGCTAATGTTTGGCAAGATGATTTTACAATTTATCAACTCATAGAAATCATGAGGCAAAAAGAAGACAAACAATTCTCTCAAATATTAAACAGAATCCGAGAAGGACAACACACACCACAAGATTTAAGTATACTGAAAACACATGTTACTCCTTTTGATAACTCAAATGGGGGTTGACGCATCATTGAGCATCACTCATTTGTTTACTACCAACTATGCAGTTGATGAGGACAATAAAATTGTATTTGACAATTCCCATTACCTAAAAAGGGTACATTCTGTAGATACAGTTGTAGGCGATAGCTCTGAAAAATTGAAACAAGATATCCTACAGAAAATTCCCAAAGACTCAACAAAACCAATGGGTTTATCATCATTAGTAAAATGAGCTGTGTCGCAAAAATATAATATCAGCACAAATGTTGATGTATGTGATGGTATAACAAATGGAGTAGAGTGCATAATACAAAATATTGATTTCTGTGTTCCCAGCTGTGACAGGCCAAGAATTGTGTGGGTTTTATTTTCAGATCCTGAAATTGGTGAAAATTGTCGATTCAATTATAGATATCTACACTGTAATGCAATAGACCTGGCCTGGACACCAATTTTAGAAGTTACAAGGCATTTCAACATCTCTAATAGATCGCAAATAGAAATCTTAAGAAGACAGTTTCCTTTTAGAGCTGCTGCGGCAAAAACAATCCATCGATCGCAGGGTGACACTGTCAATAAATTAGTCATAGATTTTCCTAAAAACACAAGGGAACATATGCATTATGTAGCGCTAAGCAGGGTTACAAGTCTCAGGAACCTTCAAATTCGAAACTTCAACGAACATAAAATTGGGGCATGTAATAAAGTCAAATTAGAAATGGCGCGATTAAGAGAACAATCTAGACTAAAGTTGTCTTTTAAACCAATCTATGAAATAAACAGAGAAAGTAATATCACTATTGTTTTTCAAAACGTTAGATCACTCCACCTTCATATAAAGGATGTTGCTTCTGATTATAATATCATGGCATCCGACGTTATAAACATTGCCGAAACTTCCTTAGACGAAAATGACTCAAATCAATCATATAACTTAAACAATTTCAATCTGTTTAGAAACGACCATTCGTCATTAAATAGCGAGAGAATCCCATACGGTTTAGCCGTCTATGTAAGACAAAACATATTTCTTCGTTTCATCCGTTGAACAAGAACAATATTGAATTCTCATTAACTAGGTTGTCACACAAACATCACAATTTAGATATACTTTGCGTTTACCGTTCAAACCTACGTGCATCTGTTACACAACCCATTCAAGCATTCGAACAACTATATCACACAGTTCAAAACGATGAAAACCACCCTATCATTATACTTGGGGATTTCAATGTGAATCTCATGGAAATATCACCTGTTCAGCATCACCTTAGTTCTTTTATGTTAGATTACAAAGGATACACCCAATTAATTCATCAACACACAACTAACTATTCCTCACGTCAATTAGATCATATTTACACTAATGTTCCTCACAGTATATCCTATTCTGGAGCACTAGAATCTTATTATAGCGACCATAAGCCGATATACGCCTCTCTTAAAATCACATAATAAAATCAAATCATCAGCCGCCCTGAAAAGTGTCCCTAATAAAAGCATATAGCAATCATGAGTTTTTTTAACTCTCGTAAATTGCAAAAAAGATAATCACAACCAAGCGAAACATACTTAGTCTGTCTCTTACCACTAAATGTTACATTAAAGCATCTTGTTCACGCTGTAAAACCAAAATACCTAGCCATTACCTCATAGATTGCCTAAAGTAGCACTTACTGAATCTCCAAAATATGTCATAAATAACCTCTGCAACATCTAAAACGATTCATTTTTTCATTAACGGAATAAAATTGCATCAATTTGATAATTCTACTTTTAAAATAACACAAAATTACATTTCCCCCGCTATAAATATGTTATCAACGTTTCATCATTGCCCCTAGCACACTAAGATCCAAGACAAACTCTATACCTATTAAAGAGGAAATTTCCCCACGCACCCATGCCTCAATCATGTATAAAATCAACCAGAATTTAGTGCTTCATCAGTTAACTTTCTCTGGAACACTTCAACAAAGCAGCGATAGGGAAATGGCGGAGCGAAAGACTCCAGACGCATCGGGTAAGTCGTTTATCTTATTTTTTTTAATTTTCAACTTCTTTTCTCAGCGTTTTATAGCTAAGTAGCTATACTCTTTCATGGCATATAATATCTTCAAGTTTCCGTGTCGAAGTCTTCACTTAGGTACACGCCTTCTTCCCACTATTTTACTTCGCTTTTTATATCTATCATTTCCCATTTAATCTACTTTGACTTGTGTTCAGTTTTTGAAACTTTGTTAAAAAGGGTAAGACCACGCCTTTATGTGAAGAAATTTATTATTCTATGTATGATTATCATTATCATTATCATTACTTAGCCATTTCAGCATATTCGACTCCTACCATACTACTTTTTACAAATTATTCCCATAATCCATATTTTTTATTGCTTTCGCAGATTTAACGAAAGGTTACATCCACTCATTATCACCGATTAAAATCTCCAAAAGAAAACACCAATACTATGATTTTTGTCTCCAAGTCAGCCCATCCAAGGTCCGCAGAGTTCTTGCATTCAACTCTGATGAACACCAATCATTGATAGAAATTGAGAAATAAAATAATTCTGTCTACTTGAAAAATGTTAAATATGATAAAGAACACAATAACATCATCTTCAACCAACAGTCGACTACGCTGGTCATTCCAAGATTGATTTGGATTATGAAGAAACCAATAATCAACAGCTCCCAATATCCCAGCAGAATTAGGCAATCACCATTTCAATTTCAGAACTACCCACTTTGAAGACCAACAAGATTGTCGACACAACTGCAACCGTCTCTTTGGGAGGAGAACCCCCTAAAACTGGAGGAGAACCCCCTAAAACTGCATACATTCAAAGAACCAAGGAAAACATTCATATTAAAGAAGACGTTATAGATACGACTGGCAACCCATCCCTTCACATTTGGGAACCAATATTTGAGCAAATAGAAGACAGGAAAACCTACTTATTGAAAAATCTCATGGTCAAATCTTATATAGATAAATACATCTATTGCTCTTGTCCTCATTTTATTCTTTTACTTTGACGCCAATGATTTTTGGCTTTTGGAAAAAAACACTCAAATTTAGACTTCCTTGTAAAATGTAGCTATCCATTAAAACGATATGAACTATGAATTATACACAGTTTATTTTCCCTCAACATGGTGTGCAGTTTATCTACATATGTCCATTGATAACATAAATCAGCACACAAATTTTCATGCCCAAATCCTCCAAATGGAAAAAACCTACTAGATAAAAACATAAAAAGTATAAGCTCAAATGAAAAAGTTGCCGCACAATTGCTGAAATCGTCGACCGTCGATTTCTTTTTTGACTCACAATTTAACCAATTTTATTATTTCTAGGTTTCACCCATCTTGCTACTAAAACCAACAAGACCTTTGAAGAAGTTAAGCAACAAGTCAAAGTTGTCACTGGACACCAAAAGCTAATTGGCCAAGAAAAAAGAGGTAAGATTTCACAAATTGAGCTCATAAAGGATTTTGAAATGTTCAAGAGATGCAAAAAGGATTCCTTTATTGATTAATTAAAATTATCGAATATGTCATTCAAGTACCTTTTCAGTTCAGTTTCATTCTACTTTCTCTCCCACTCAAACAATTTACATTACAGTTACCTCCACAAAATTCTCACACTTTGCGCATCAATGTCAATTCCTGCTTTGAGAAGGTCGGAAATAAAGGGAGAAGAAGAGTGAGGTGCAAAGTTTGCTTTGAAAATCCTGATATAGTCAAGGCTCATAAAAAAAGCAAACAGATGCCGCTGATCTGTACAAAGTATGGTGGAGAAATTAGAAAAAGTTACATGGATTCGCATTTAAATTCTGACATGCATTTAAAGGCGTGCAGAGTAAAGCGGTTAAAAGGCCTTGTAAAACCAAAAATTGTTGAAGACCCTACCACCATTGATTGTCAGATCAGTAAAGCTAACCAACCGCTTTATGGCAAAGTTGGTAGTTGCATGATATCCATTTTCAATGACACAAAACGTGGAACTCTTAGTGCATAATCATGGCCTTCTCGTCAAGTCGCCTCAATGAGAGCTGGCTACTTTAACTGCAACAAAACAATGCAGAATTTTTCAATGTCTAACGAAGACTTCAGATATCTCTCTCCATCAAGTCATGCGGAGTTTCTTGACTTTAAGGCAGATTTAAAAGATATGGAAGAAATTTTGAATAACAGCTTGGCAATATCAGCGAGAACTGATGGTGCTGTCAACAGAATACAGATCCATAACAACCATTTGGGAGTGAAAGTTATTCACCAAGATGGAACTGATTCGATGTATTTTCTCGGTTTTGCAGAGTCAGAGAGTGGTGGATCAAAGGGCTATCTGGAAGCAATAATGGAAGCTTGTAGACCCTTGTCGTGGGAAAGTCTGTTTGGTAAAACCTCCTCATGGGTGACTGATGGTAAAAACATGAACACAGACGCCAGAAATGGTCTCTGGGCTCTTTGCGACAAATACAGAAAAGACTCACCTTCAGACCTTTCTCTGATAAAGATATGGTGTGTTGCTCACAGAATAAATCTAGCATGGAAATCTGTTACGAAAGAGGTTCAGGAAGTGGATAGGCTTATAAAAGATGCTTCCACGCTAAGCACCTACTTTCACGTCTCGGCTGTGAGAACAAAAAATCTTAAGAAAATTGCAGAGCAGAATGAGTTTCAATACTTACATTTCCCAATGTACTTTGAGGTTCGTTGGACCCAGTTCTGCCATGAATTACTTCAATGCGCATTAAAGAATTGGAGAGCAGCTAACAAGTACTTCGAAAACCAGGGAAACCAAGAAGCTAAGGGCCACCTTAACAAGTGGTTGGACACAGACAACATCCAACTTGCAAGCATTTTAGCAGATGTGCTGTACGTCTATAAAAGATTTCACCAGGCCTTCCAAAATGACGATGTATTAATCTTTGACATTGTAAAGAAAAAGAAATCAGTTCTTCAAAGATTAGAGGAGCTGAAGCATGTCCCTTTGCTAGGAGGTTGGGAAGAATTGTTTTTAACAGATTTACAGCTTGTGAATGGACAGTACCAATTCCTAGGAACTGTGCTGAACCAAAGACAGAGAAGAGGGAACCATAACGGATATGTGTCAGACAAGAGAAGTATCGATGCAGTAGGAAGCGAAGTGATTCAATCACTCATCAACTTTCTAAACGAACAACTTGATGAAGATAGCTTGGAATCGACAGCTGCACTAAGCCCACTGAAGAACCTAGATCCCAGTGCTACAAACGACCAACTGAAGGCTTGCTACAATAGTGTTTGTCCTGATCTATCCCTTCGCGATTTCGTTAGTGAATATCAGGATGCAGCAGATATAGAGCACCTAAAGAAGCTCAATACCCGATCTTTGCTTCGATTCTTAGCCTCAGAAGGTAAATGCTATACTCTGACAATGGCCATTGCTTGTGTTGTGGCTGCTAAACCACACTCCTCTGATGTAGAGCGACTCATCAGCACATACAACAGGCTTAAAACGTCAGACAGGGCATCATTATCTTCAGAAACCCTTAGAAACTACTTTCACGTATCCGAGAACATGTGTGACTTGGAAACATTTGACCCATCACAGGCCGCTCTCGATTGGTTAACAAGCAAAAATTGCTGTGCAAGATTTCCAGAGAAGGCAAAGCAGCCTCTACCCAACCACCAACAAGATTTCTAGTTAGAAGATCCAATATTTGCTTTTTCACGGCGTTGGTTCTTGCTTCCACATCAAGGATAGTAATGCTATCGCTTTGAATTAACTTCTGATATCTCTTGAAGACACAGAGCATATCAGCAAGGAAAGCAGTTAAGTCAAGATTGTTTTTCTCTGTCATGAATTTAAAATGGCCACTATCTTCTTTGCTTTTTGAATGTGTACTGAAATAAACAGCCGTTATGTTCCAACTTGTCAAGTGCGAATCAACAAGCTCATAAAGAAACTCAGTAAAACGCACTTGAAAGAACTGTGGGTATCTCCTGACTGCTAGTTTATGATCTTCTGCAACTTTTCTTCGCTCTCTTGTTCGGACACCTGATGTGTGGAAATATGTTGATAAGCTTGTCAAATTATCTATTAATGATTTTAGCTCGGTTACAGTATCTGTGACTGATTTCGATGCAAGATTGCTTCTATGAACAGCACACCAGATTTTAATGAGCAGGCAGCACTTGTCGATTGTGGTCTCTTTCCGTAAATCTTCCAGCAATTTCCAGAGGCCAGCTTTCTCTCTGATATTCATATTGGTGCCATCTGTGACAATCGAAGAAACTTCTTTCAGAATGTTAAAGTCAATCTTAGCGGTATTTGGTGCACAAGCCTCTTTTAGCGTCTCTAAACAACCAGCAGCTCCTCGTTCTTTTGGCTCTTTTGCTCCAATGAAAATGAGCTGCTCTTTTCCTTCTTTGTCAATGATTTTAAGCATTGTAAATATTTTGTCGGCTTGTGATCTATCCACACTTCCATCACAACGCAGAGAGGATGCCAATGCTTCGCTTATAATGGTTGCCAATTTATTTCTGTGTGAATTTACAATTATCTCCAATAGTTCTCTATGAGAGGCTGGGGTTAGGTACTGCAAATCAAGCTTGTAATCATTTGTCGAAGCATTGAAATCGAAATTGTTAGCCAGGTCCGATGCAACGATTCTACTTGGCCATGAATAAGCTGAAAAAAATGTAAGTTTCTTTGCATCATTATACGCTTGAAGCATGAGAGCTCCAATCTTGTTGGCTATTTTCTCATTTGCACTTGAAATCAACTGGCCCATTGGTGTTATTTCATAGATTTTTTCAGGTGGCATAATCTTCAATTTGCTTGACTTAACTGCTTCTTTGTGGTAGAGCGTTTCAATGTGATTATCTATTGTTCTCTTTCTATAAATCGTGCCGCATTCCTGGACTATTGCTGGTAACTGCTTGTCAGTGTATAGTCTGACAGCTGCTAGATTTGTGAAACAAATTTCACATCTGACAAGGTGTTTCCCATATCTGTGAAAATGTGACAAATTTTTACTTATGTTTCATTCGTTGATGTGGGCAAGTCCCTTGCATAATGAGCATGATTTTCCCCCTTTTGCTTAATATCTTCGACTTCTGCTGAGGTGATTGTTGAATCCACAGAACAAGCTAATTGTTGCTGCTTCTCCAATTTTTGGTCATGCTCATCTTGTTCCTCCAAAGGTAAAGGATCTATATGTTGCTCCTTGTTCTCAAATGTCAGGCTGCTGGCTTCTTCTGTTGCTCTGTCTTTTTTTACCCATCTCGTGAGAAGTGTTGGTTGCGACGACGCCTTCGACTTCGAATCTTTCTCCAGGACTGGCCTAATTTCCTGACTTTTGTCAGGTTTATGCCTTTTTGGTTTTGACATCACATTGGTAAACGATTTTCTGATATATACATATACTTACCTTCCGTGAAAATGACAACTTCAATTTCACAACAGACAGGTCACCCACATGTGCAAAGTAGTGCACGCGTCAGCACGTGTGTTCTTTTCAAGTAAAATAAACGAGGGTACCTAAAAATGGCATCATTTATGGTTATGTGCTGTCGTCTTTGCTGGACTGATAGTTTGTTTATGAAAGAATTCTGACCACTAAATACAAGGTATGTCAAAATAGGATATCTAACTTTGATTACATCTATCTTAATAATAATAAACAATAATAAGTAAGCTATGAATGTGTGATGTGTGTCTAAAAAGCATTTCTGCCTTCTTAGGCCTTGAGCAACGTCCTTCTAGGCCTTGAGCAGCGCCCTTCTTTTCACCACCCCACAGAAAAAGGGATTTATTTATAATTATATGACAAGCAGACAAGACAATTTTATGATATCTGACTTGACAGCAAATTCATCCAATGATGGTATTTTCGAATGCACATCCCATAATTCAAGCAAAAAAATGCAACCTCATTCCTACTCTTAACACATCTTCAGCAGAAAATGCCAAATAATCCTTATTCCAAAAACACTTCATAGGCTAGGCCTAAATAGGCTAGGCTGGTTTTTACACAACCTTTGTTGATAATTAGTACGAAAAAGCTCAATCTAAGCCAAAGTAGAAATTTTATTGGCAATTTATTTTTGACGATATTATTTCATCGAAAATACTATTACAGATGTGCATTATGGTCTTTTTCACGAGTATACTCAAATAAACTTGGAAATATTACAGCTCTTTGAAGCTACCTTCATGGGCCTAGGCACCTGAAGATAGACTAAAGCAGTCATTGGAACAAGACTGGTTTGATGAGATTTTCGTGATGAGATTGCATACCGAGATAACAAGACTGGTTTGATGAGATTGCATACACCCCCCGCCTTTGGCGCATTTCAAAACCCCCACTTTTAAGATGCTGCGTGGTCCCTGATTAGGAGTGTGGTCCTGTTAATTTGGCTTAAAAAAGGGAATGCTCACAAAAGAAACACATGTAGTAGAACTCTCTTAAAAGATTTTGCGTTTGCAAATTTAAAAAATTAGATTTCAAAGTATCAACAACATTGCAAAACAAGCTTACATAGTTTTAGAAAAAATTATAAACAGTTTATTTTAGTACAATTGTATTTGCTTTTGTCTTCAAATAGAACTTTGTATTCTCCAAGCTTCGTTTTGTACCATTTTATTTCAAATAAACGTTTTGACTTAACATTTACCAGTGAAAATATTTGGGCCATTTACTGCCGAGTTTCATTTATGTGCTCTTACCTGCAAAAAAATTCATTCCAGTGTGAATGTCAGCGATTTCCAAATGAAGGCCGTCTAGTCTTTCTCCTGGAGTCTCTATTATTTAACTTTCATGAAAAACAAATAAAGACTAAATGGTGTCATCTAGAGTTCTATAAACCTCATCTATAACGAAAATCTCATCAAACCAGTCTTGTTCCAATGATCGTTTTAGTCTACCTTCAGGTGCCTAGGCCCATGAAGGTAGCTTCCAAAAGCTGTAATATTTCCGAGTTTATTCGAGTATACTCGTGAAAAAGACCATAATGCACATCTGTAATAGTATTCTCGATGAAATAATATCATCAAACATAAATTTCCAAATTTTTCATGATTTTAAACAACATTTCATTTTGCATAAGCCATCTGTGCAACAACGGTATGACCTCCACGCATTTTGTGGGTTTTTTTATTTTATTGCCTTGGCAACCACGCACACGTCAACCAGAGTCATAATGGGAAATCAGTGAAATATCTCTGGGAATCACCTTACTTTTGCTGGGAAGTTTAAATTTGAAGGGATGTCAAATGGGCACAGATCTATGCCTATAGGACTCTGTTAACATGACATAATGACTTTTTGATGGCTGCCTCCTAGAGTACAACACCTCATGAGCTGCCCTAAATGTGTACATGTGGTGAGGGGAGCTTCAAAAGAAAAAATTTGTTTAAAACCCATTTGCTAGGTAAGGTAAAGTGCCACATTTATAATGTGTTATGTATATTTATCTCAGACAGTGGAGTACCATGTCCACTCAATGTTTACAACATAGATTAACATCAAATATTGCAGTAATAGCATGGGGATGGAAAACTCTTTCTTCTACAAGGATTTTTTCATTAAAGCAGCTGAAGGGAGGATAATTAAATAGATAATCCAAAATCAATCTCTGTAGTATGCTGTTGGATGCCAAGGCCCCCGATTTAGGCCAATGACAATACTTCTTGAAATCAAGTAAAAGTAAACAAAAAAGATGTAGTCAATACTGTGAAAATAAATCAGATAAAGAAAGCTGTTTGTTTGCTAAACATTTGGTATGCTGATGGAGATGATTTAGCATGAAAAGTATACACTGGACCACTTTTTGATCACTTCACAGTCAGAATAACCCACAAAAAAGCTACATTAGGTAAATTTATTAATTATATTAAATTATATAACTGAAGTTGTATCTAATGACGGTCAATTGCTAGCTGATGCTGTAAAAGGATTCTGTCCAGAAATATATTTCAATCTTCAAGATTTCAGTAAATTAACCATATTTCATTACTTAATATCAGAGATATCTTTAAACTATTTTCAAACAGCTAAGCAATGCTGGCTGGTGGCATTTTTGAAGAAGTTGGCAGCCTCAGAATAAAAGGAACTTAAAAAACGGAACAAACACTATGTTTTTGTTTAAGATAATAATCATAAAACTCCTTTCATAGCAACATGAATAACTGAAGAAGAGTAAAAATAACATACAAAAGATGAAGAATGAGCACACAAAACAGAACTTTCTTCAAATTTCAAGAATCTAGCATTGAACGCTTTCCTCAACTTTTAAGAAGTTGAGCACTACTTTCTTATAAACCACTTCCTTATAAAACATGTAGGTTTTGATATACATAGAATACATGTGATGTAAAACGTTCTTAGGTAAAACTTGATTATTTTCTTTTACCCATTCTTTTGCCACTCGAAAATGAGATGTGTGACTAAGCAACACTAAATAACAAATACTGGTTTATTGAAAACTTTAGAGTTAATTGTATTGTTGTAATTTAGAGTAAAAAATTAATGCACATAATGGCAGTGTGCTGTTTTTTTTAAATAATAGAATTTTCTCAGTACGTTTCTTCTAAAGTGATGTATGAAGGAATTAACCCTTGCCTTGTGGACAATTCAATGACAATGAGTAAGTTTTTTAATTAAATTTGAGGATTGCTATCATTTTTTAAAGGCATTCCATTTTACTTTTAGTCCTCTTTTTCTCTATATATTGCTTATATGCTGACATATATTGCTATATATTGCTGTATATTGCTGACTGCAAGCCCATTGCTGCACGGGGTATCTATTGTAATTCTTTTTGTTTTTGAATTATCTCATTCAGCATTGCTTCAAGTAATATGTTATCAATGAAAAATTATCCAACTTTTTCACATTTTCTTTTCAAGGTAAAGAATGTGCAGCATATTACTTCAGCGCAACTCTGTGCCAAATAATAAAGGAACACAATTACGAATATGCAAAAAAGCTGGCAGAAATGTACTTGCAACAACATGTGACAAAGTTTATACAACAAAACCATGGAACAAAGTTACTGCGTATGGGATGCCAAGAAATGCCGAATTTGGAATTCCTCCAATCAGGATCACCGTCACCAAGGGATGCGATTGAGAATTCACTAAGAGATTTGTGGATGCACTCAGCAACATATGGTTCACTGGTCTTGAGTGCGATTTGGTGAGTCAAAAAAACAGTCCGACTCGGAACAGATGAGCTCAGCTGTAGGAAACTCCATGCCATGGAAGCCAACCAACAAAATCTGGGTTGCCATTGACATCATCAAAAAGACAATGGCAAAATTAGACACCAAGCTTTATGCAGGTCAAGTCTACAGAATAGTCCCAGAAGGTGAGTACAAATAAGTCAAAGCCGGCATTGTGTTGCAGTTTCTCCACTTGCTGTTATGCAATCCTCAAATTGCAGATTCACTTTTGTCACATATAAACTCGGTTTGTAACATTCTCATATCCAAGGGTTGCCAAATAATCAAGCTGTTGATGATAAATTTCAATATTGTTCATTGAAGCCATATCGAACTTGTTTAAGCTTCAGTGACAAAGGTATCAAAGATATTGGCTTAGTTTTCCCTCAGGCATTCATGAGTTACACATACAGAAAAGATAGCTGCCCAAATCCAGCAGTTTTCTTGGACAGCCTGAAGAACAGTTTGCCAGATGAGAAGGTATTGCTAAAATTCTTCAAAAATATGCCAGATGAGGAGGTAATGCTAAAATTCTTCAAAAATGGTACCACCTGGCATTTAAAGATCAATTTCCACAGATAATGAAGAAACTCTGTTGTGTCGGTCCAGCTGATTCTGGCAAGACAAGTTAGTTCACTCTATACCAAAGCATCATAAGTCAGACCAATTTGGCAATGGTTGCACGTCACAACAATTTTTCAGCCAGCACTTTGTCAGAAGATACGGAATGTCTATTGATTGATGAATGGCCACCAGATGCTCTCAGTGCTGATCATGCAATAAGGATTCTGCAAGGTTAGCTCTTTCCAAACTTTTCATTGATTAATTTTCAATCTTTCAAAATTTCTTTCTTATAGGAAAAATTATTAATAAAATAACTTTGACTTTTTCATGATTGCAGGTGGCTATTTGGCAATTCCTCAGAAGCACAAACAGCCAATTCAGTTTGTCGACATCAGGCATTCACGCAACTGTCAATGATATTCCATCATTCTCGAAACAAGACAATGTGGCAATCAGATCACATTCATTTGTGGTGGAAACGACAGCTCGTACTAAGAAATCACTGAGGTATCACATGGCAGTATTTGCTTTGACAACTATTGATGGTAAATTGGAAGAACTCATGCCAACAGCGGATGATTATCAACGTTTTAAAAGAATGGAAAAACTGGACCAACTGGAAAACCTGCGATTAGCATTAACATGACCTGAGATTATTTTCAGCAATAAATTTGGTAACAAAGTTAACAAGAATTAATCACAGTGTATAAGCTGCCAGAAGAGTGAACAAGGAAATCTGAAATCGAGGCTAGTCTTCATTCTGAATTATTTAACCATTCCAGCAAAATGCAGACAAAATTTGTTGGTCATGTGTTTTAATCTACTGTTTAATGCTCTGAAGAATTCTTTATTCTTATTTGAAATCAATTTTGTTTTAAAACTGAAGTTTGATATTGAGGCAGCCTTGCTAAAATCTTATTCACTCTTGTGGTTTCATAAACACTGTCGATAATTTTTGTTACCAATATGACCATGTAGACTACGAAGAAAAATTTTTGGACAAAACTCTGATTATGATTATGCAAATTTGACTTATTATGATATTGATAATGATAATAAAACTCAGTAGAATAGCTCTGATTCTGTACACACTTGTCACCCATCATGTGCATATTTGAATACAAACAATCAGTGATTAAAAAAGATAGTACTAAGAAAATTTTGCAGGCAGCTCTATTTTCGAGTGAGCAGTTCTGTGGGTCTCACCAGGGAATCTGCGGTTCTTTTTTCATTGCACTTGAACCTTGGGTCCCGCAGCATACTTGTCCATTTGCCAAATCCATGAATCTTTAAACATTTAAATACAACTCCTTTCACCATCTTGTCCACTTTGTTGTTCTGATGTTTTTCCATCCCCAGTTTTCCACTTGTAGCTACTTTGAGCCAACTTCGTTTTTGATAAAAGGTTCTTGCTACATGAGAGCTGTGCTTTTGATCCAGACTAATCAACCTTTGCTCTTTGGCAGAAATATTCTTGAACTTTTGGTCTCCACTATTTGTTGATATCTGGTTGGGTGAAAATATTTCCGATAGCTTGAAAGACGAGATCTGACATATGATTACTAAACTTCTAAATTTTTTGTTAAATAGTATAAAATAGTATAAAAAGCTATAAAAACATCTAAGCTAAAAACCTATTCTAAAAAAATAAAACTTGATTTAAAAACTGTCCTAGATCTCCTGACACATATTAACATTGATCTTAGAAGGTTAAAAGAAATGTTTGTCCTAATAAGTGTCATCATCTCGCAATACTTCTTGTTCCGTTTAATTGAAAGTTTCTTTGCCAATAGCTTGTGAAAGATCTGGCATTCTTTTGCCATTGCGCTGTTTGTGCCAAAGACAAGGGGTGTAAACGTTCCATTTTCTATTTCGATAACCCTCTGGTTGTAGGCCCACTTCTTTTCATTTTCTGCTTTTTTTAGAATAATTTCAGTCGGTAAATGTTTGCTCGATTCAGCAATCAGGTTTGTTATTTTTACTTAAAAAAAGCAGTCTGGCCATCATGGAAAAATCTGGACATCCAGCTGGGCATTATCTTCAGTATTAGCAGAGGATATATATAAACGTCTTAATTGAGTGTGACTTCATGTGATGAGAACATAGGGATTTCGGATTCACAATGTAATCATGAACTATCTATGTACTTGTTTCCTCAAAATTAATGAGTCAAATGTGTATTGTTGGGCAGTTTTAAATTTGGTTTGATCCACGAAGCCATTGCTTTCTTTTGACTTTTAAAACATTCCAAATTTCAAGAACTGATACATCATTGGCCGAGATTCTTTAACTGACATGAAAGGGTAGGTATTGCATCTTAATAACACGCCTTTGTAAAACGACAGATGATATGGTATAACTGTTTCTATTTCATCCATTGTCAACCATTGATTATTAGCATAGTGTACTTCCACCGATAAATTCTTTGACCACTTGGAAATATTTCGCCAAGCCAATGCTCTCTTTCCTCTGTTAATGAAAACTTCCGAGATGGCCAAGTTTCCAAGAACTACGGTCGACAGCCCGCTTGACTTTCTTAAGTCAATCAATATTGTAATAGCTGAGGAATTGGTTGTTCACGGGCTTGAATTTTATTGCTTGTATCATGTGCAGCATTCCGTCTTCAAAATCTTTCAACTCGTTGATCAGGGGTGGATTCTTGGTAGATTTCAAACTGTACGTATTCTTGGATGATGAAGATGTTTCGGGGTTTAGAAAGAAGAAGGCCTTCCAGCACATTCTTTGGAGAAACAGCTTTAATTTTTCATCAGGTGTTGTAAATAGCCGTTCCGTGATGGGATAGGAATATTCTTTATGGAGTAGCCAATGTTGAATCTTTCCATGACGTTTCACCGTAGAGTGCTCGACAAGTGTTACCCTGGAGCTAATTACAAAGTCTGTATTTCGGTTTACCAAAAAAGTGCTTGATACATTTAAGTAGAGCGATATATATATATACTAACACTACATTCAACATTACAATGGGGAGCTTCAACAGAGCTGAAAAATGCAAATTAGTTGGAAGCTTCCTCTATTTACAACTGCAACACCTCAACATTAACATAGGACTTTACTGGGACGACGGACTCGCATCTACCAACGCAACACCAAGGCAAACTGAAAACATTAAGAAACAAATTTGCAGTATTTTTCAGAAGAAAAGACTACGCATCACCATCGAAGCCAACAAAAACATCATCAACTTCATAGTTTTGACATGTTTTTATACCACATGGAGCTGTACCCAACGCTTTTAGTACAGTGAACAATTTTGAACAGTGAACAATACTATGCAGTATTTGCTTTTATTTGAGCTTTGGTGCAATGACTTCACAATTTTGTGCTGTTCCTGCAGCATGATATGCTGTGTTTTTATAGATTATTGCTGTTGGTAGACCATTTGATGATGTGAATTTTTCATGATGTGCTGAAATCACTTGGCAACGACCATTTGATGATGTGCAGTGATAATAATATGCTCCAAACATTCAGTGCTGTGCATTTATCATGATGGGCTAAAATAACTTACTGTTACTGTTACGTAGTTCAATTCATAATAAATATGTAAAATTCAAATCAACGTTGGCATGTCAACTAACACAGGGCACTTGGCTAGATAGCTCTTCTCGAGTTTTTTCTAAGTGTCCTAAGCTAATAGATTAGCAACATTTTTATTTTGCTTAACTTGTAATTAAAAGCTTGAATTGATATGAATTGAATTGAATTGAATTGAACTTGATTATGTGCAGTGATCATTATGTACTACGACCATTCGATGCTGTGCATTTATCATGATGTGTTCAAATTATATGATGCACACTTAGAATTATGTACTGGGATCATTCAATACTGTTCATTGCTTTGTTGTATATCTGCCCTTTTGTGCTCTTTGCTCAAACCATTTGATGCATGCGGGGTTAAAAGCAACCCAAAAGCATAAAAATGTCAGAAACCTCTTTTCAAAAACGATGAGTGAAGGCAGAGAAGTTTGGCTATGAGAATGTAACCCCTGACATTATTTGTCACTTGTCTTTGAGTGAATTTTAAAAGTAAAAAGTAAAGTTAGCGGTTTTGAGTCTACCATAAGCCTAGGGCTACTCAGTCGACTTTACACTTTACCCCGGGCCTGGATGCATTAGCATATAGCAGGGTGCAGCCACACACGGCGCTCATAACTACGGACCAGGTACCCATTTATACACCTGGGTGGAGAGAGGCACATTTGTGTTAACAACTTGCCCAAGGTTATTATCTCTGCAACAAAAGTGGAAAGACCATGGCTCGAACTCACAACATTTTCGTTGTGAGTCCGGCACGCTAACCACTGCGCCACAGAGACCACAAATTTTAGCAATTAGGATAAACAGACAGATGTCCTTTAATGGACTTGAGGACAGAGTGTTCTGCTCATGGAACAACTCAGCCAGTGAAAGAGCTTGTCCTACCAGGGCCACCAAAATTTTTTATCAAGAATTAATGGACAAAGGTTTTTTTATAAAGAAAATCGCGAAAATGCTGTGCATATCAGAGAGAACAATTTATAGGAGAATGGAAGATTACGGTCTTGTGAGGCAGAAGTTTTCTGAAATAACAGAGGAAGAGTTGGATACCATAGTTTCCAGACAAACTGTGCAGTTTCGATTGTTGAATGAAGTATTGAAAAATGACGGACTCATTGTTCAAGGAATGCATCTAAGAGATAGCTTACATCGTGTTGATGGTGTAGGAATTCAGAATTGCAGAAAAAAATCGTCTTCACAGACGTGTATACTATGTACAAGGGCCAAATAATCTTTGGCACAGTGATACGAACCACAAGCTCTTGAGATGGTACTTTATAGTGAGAGGGGTAGTTGATGGATTTAGTCGATTACCAGTTGTCTTGCAATGTTCAAATAACAATAAAGGGGAAACAGTGCTGCAGAATTTTCTTAAAGAAGTGGAGTACTACGGCCTTCTTTTGAGAGTAAGATCCGACAAAGGTATGGAGAATGTTGTTGTGGCTGACAATATGATAAGTAAAAGAGGCAACAACTGATGGAGCATCATTATGGGTAAAAGTACTCATAACCAATGAATTGAATGCTTGTGGCATGACATTTTGTTAGTGTACTGAGTTATTACTACAGTTTATTTTATTATATGGAAGAGAAGGGTATATTGGATCCTTTAGATCAATTTCATATGGCTGCTGTTCATTACATATATATGGCCAAGGTAAATGAAAACTTTAGTAAACATGCTTGGGCAAATCATCAAATGCGCACAATTAAGGGGTCACCACTAAAGCTGCGGGTATCCGGTTGGACTTCACATAGTGGAAGGAGATTTGATATATTATGGGGTTGAGGGAGTCATTGAAGAAGCATCAGATCCTGCTAATAATTGTGATTGAAGACCTATCTTTGGCGCTTCTCACTTGTTGACAAATGAATTGCTGAATCAACTTGACATCAGTGTGCCTCCAAATCTTTTCAGTGAAAACCATGGCATAACCATGTATGTAAGGGTGCTACAAGAAGTAACAGGCTTTTTGCATAAACTTTTCAATATAACATGACATAAAATAGAGTCAAATAACATAACATTGAGTCAAATGTACCATGATAACAGAACAAGTTGAACATAACTAAGATTACAGAATATCATCACAAACTGCATATTGTTAATTTATTTTGCAAATACCTGGACCAGATTCTCGTTTACCTGTTATTCATCAAAAGACAATGGCAAAATTAGACACCAAGCTTTATGCAGGTCAAGTCTACAGAATAGTCCCAGAAGGTGAGTACAAATAAGTCAAAGCCGGCATTGTGTTGCAGTTTCTCCACTTGCTGTTATGCAATCCTCAAATTGCAGATTCACTTTTGCCACATATAAACTCGGTTTGTAACATTCTCATATCCAAGGGTTGCCAAATAATCAAGCTGTTGATGATAAATTTCAATATTGTTCATTGAAGCCATATCGAACTTGTTTAAGCTTCAGTGACAAAGGTATCAAAGATATTGGCTTAGTTTTCCCTCAAGCATTCATGAGTTACACATACAGAAAAGATAGCTGCCCAAATCCAGCAGTTTTCTTGGACAGCCTGAAGAACAGTTTGCCAGATGAGAAGGTATTGCTAAAATTCTTCAAAAATATGCCAGATGAGGAGGTAATGCTAAAATTCTTCAAAAATGGTACCACCTGGCATTTAAAGATCAATTTCCACAGATAATGAAGAAACTCTGTTGTGTCGGTCCCGCTGATTCTGGCAAGACAAGTTAGTTCACTCTATACCAAAGCATCATAAGTCAGACCAATTTGGCAATGGTTGCACGTCACAACAATTTTTCAGCCAGCACTTTGTCAGAAGATACGGAATGTCTATTGATTGATGAATGGCCACCAGATGCTCTCAGTGCTGATCATGCAAAAAGGATTCTGCAAGGTTAGCTCTTTCCAAACTTTTCATTGATTAATTTTCAATCTTTCAAAATTTCTTTCTTATAGGAAAAATTATTAATAAAATAACTTTGACTTTTTCATGATTGCAGGTGGCTATTTGGCAATTCCTCAGAAGCACAAACAGCCAATTCAGTTTGTCGACATCAGGCATTCACGCAACTGTCAATGATATTCCATCATTCTCGAAACAAGACAATGTGGCAATCAGATCACATTCATTTGTGGTGGAAACGACAGCTCGTACTAAGAAAAACCCCAAAAAAGCTACAAACTGGTTGTGCATGCACTGCATGGGATGCTTCAACTGGGTCCCTTATCAGCTACAAAACGTACCAATATGGGAGCTCAAGCAGTTGACACAGTCTGATTCTGCAGACACAGATATCTACAACAATCATGATAACCACAAACATGGCTCTTGTATTAATATTGCTGAAATTGCAAAAACGGATTTTCTCAAGACTTTTCAGATGTCATATCAGCTGCGAAATCAGAGAGCCACACTGACGTCTTGCCAACAGAACTTGTTGATGAAGTGCTCATTTGACAAGAAAATCAGAACAAAGGAGAGTGCAAGAGAGAAGAAAACCATCTCCATATCACTGATGATGACATGAATTCACTGAGGTATCACATGGCAGTATTTGCTTTGACAACTATTGATGGTAAATTGGAAGAACTCATGCCAACAGCGGATGATTATCAACGTTTTAAAAGAACGGAAAAACTGGACCAACTGGAAAACCTGCGATTAGCATTAACTTGACCTGAGATTATTTTCAGCAATAAATTTGGTAACAAAGTTAACAAGAATAAATCACAGTGTATAAGCTGCCAGAAGAGTGAACAAGGAAATCTGAAATCAAGGCTAGTCTTCATTCTGAATTATTTAACCATTCCAGCAAAATGCAGACAAAATTTGTTGGTCATGTGTTTTAATCTACTGTTTAATGCTCTGAAGAATTCTTTATTCTTATTTGAAATCAATTTTGTTTTAAAACTGAAGTTTGATATCGAGGCAGCCTTGCTAAAATCTTATTCACTCTTGTGGTTTCATAAACACTGTCGATAATATTTGTTACCAATATGACCATGTAGACTACGAAGAAAAATTTTTGGACAAAACTCTGATTATAATTATGCAAATTTGACTTATTATGATATTGATAATGATAATAAAACTCAGTAGAATAGCTCTGATTCTGTACACACTTGTCACCCATCTTGTGCATATTTGAATACAAACAATCAGTGATTAAAAAAGATAGTACTAAGAAAATTTTGCAGGCAGCTCTATTTTCGAGTGAGCAGTTCTGTGGGTTTCACCAGGGAATCTGCGGTTCTTTTTTCATTGCACTTGAACCTTGGGTCCCGCAGCATACTTGTCTATTTGCCAAATCCATGAATCTTTAAACATTTAAATACAACTCCTTTCACCATCTTGTCCACTTTGTTGTTCTGATGTTTTTCCATCCCCAGTTTTCCACTTGTAGCTACTTTGAGCCAACTTCGTTTTTGATAAAAGGTTCTTGCTACATGAGAGCTGTGCTTTTGATCCAGACTAATCAACCTTTGCTCTTCGGCAGAAATATTCTTGAACTTTTGGTCTCCACTATTTGTTGATATCTGGTTGGGTGAAAATATTTCCGATAGCTTGAAAGACGAGATCTGACATATGATTACTAAACTTCTAAATTTTTTTGTTAAATAGTATAAAATAGTATAAAAAAGCTATAAAAACATCTAAGCTAAAAAACCTATTCTAAAAAAAAATAAAAACTTGATTTAAAAAACTGTCCTAGATCTCCTGACACATATTAACATTGATCTTAGAAGGTTAAAAGAAATGTTTGTCCTAATAAGTGTCATCATCTCGCAATACTTCTTGTTCCGTTTAATTGAAAGTTTCTTTGCCAATAGCTTGTGAAAGATCTGGCATTCTTTTGCCATTGCGCTGTTTGTGCCAAAGACAAGGGGTGTAAACGTTCCATTTTCTATTTCGATAACCCTCTGGTTGTAGGCCCACTTCTTTTCATTTTCTGCTTTTTTTAGAATAATTTCAGTCGGTAAATGTTTGCTCGATTCAGCAATCAGGTTTGTTATTTTTACTTAAAAAAAAGCAGTCTGGCCATCGCGGAAAAATCTGGACATCCAGCTGGGCATTATCTTCAGTATTAGCAGAGGATATATATAAACGTCTTAATTGAGTGTGACTTCATGTGATGAGAACATAGGGATTTCGGATTCACAATGTAATCATGAACTATCTATGTACTTGTTTCCTCAAAAATTAATGAGTCAAATGTGTATTGTTGGGCAGTTTTAAATTTGGTTTGATCCACGAAGCCATTGCTTTCTTTTGACTTTTAAAACATTCCAAATTTCAAGAACTGATACATCATTGGCCGAGATTCTTTAACTGACATGAAAGGGTAGGTATTGCATCTTAATAACACGTCTTTGTAAAACGACAGATGATATGGTATAACTGTTTCTATTTCATCCATTGTCAACCATTGATTATTAGCATGGAGTACTTCCACCGATAAATTCTTTGACCACTTGGAAATATTTCGCCAAGCCAATGCTCTCTTTCCTCTGTTAATGAGAACTTCCGAGATGGCCAAGTTTCCAAGAACTACGGTCGACAGCCCGCTTGACTTTCTTAAGTCAATCAATATTGTAATAGCTGAGGAATTGGTTGTTCACGGGCTTGAATTTTATTGCTTGTATCATGTGCAGCATTCCGTCTTCAAAATCTTTCAACTCGTTGATCAGGGGTGGATTCTTGGTAGATTTCAAACTGTACGTATTCTTGGATGATGAAGATGTTTCGGGGTTTAGAAAGAAGAAGGCCTTCCAGCACATTCTTTGGAGAAACAGCTTTAATTTTTCATCAGGTGTTGTAAATAGCCGTTCCGTGATGGGATAGGAATATTCTTTATGGAGTAGCCAATGTTGAATCTTTCCATGACGGTTCACCGTAGAGTGCCCGACAAGTGTTACCCTGGAGCTAATTACAAAGTCTGTATTTCGGTTTACCAAAAATGTGCTTGATACATTTAAGTAGAGCGATATATATATATACTAACACTACATTCAACATTACAATGGGGAGCTTCAACAGAGCTGAAAAATGCAAATTAGTTGGAAGCTTCCTCTATTTACAACTGCAACACCTCAACATTAACATAGGACTTTACTGGGACGACGGACTCGCATCTACCAACGCAACACCAAGGCAAACTGAAAACATTAAGAAACAAATTTGCAGTATTTTTCAGAAGAAAAGACTACGCATCACCATCGAAGCCAACAAAAACATCATCAACTTCATAGTTTTGACATGTTTTTATACCACATGGAGCTGTACCCAACGCTTTTAGTACAGTGAACAATTTTGAACAGTGAACAATACTATCAGTATTTGCTTTTATTTGAGCATTTGGTGCAATGACTTCACAATTTTGTGCTGTTCCTGCAGCATGATATGCTGTGTTTTTATAGATTATTGCTGTTGGTAGACCATTTGATGATGTGAATTTTTCATGATGTGCTGAAATCACTTGGCAACGACCATTTGATGATGTGCAGTGATAATAATATGCTCCAAACATTCAGTGCTGTGCATTTATCATGATGGGCTAAAATAACTTGATTATGTGCAGTGATCATTATGTACTACGACCATTCGATGCTGTGCATTTATCATGATGTGTTCAAATTATATGATGCACACTTAGAATTATGTACTGGGATCATTCAATACTGTTCATTGGTTTGTTGTATATCTGCCCTTTTTGTGCTCTTTGCTCAAACCATTTGATGCATGCGGGGTTAAAAAGCAACCCAAAAGCGTAAAAAATGTCAGAAACCTCTTTTCAAAAACGATGAGTGAAGGCAGAGAAGTTTGGCTATGAGAATGTAACCCCTGACATTATTTGTCACTTGTCTTTGAGTGAATTTTAAAAGTAAAAAGTAAAGTTAGCGGTTTTGAGTCTACCATAAGCCTAGGGCTACTCAGTCGACTTTACACTTTACCCCCGGCCTGGATGCATTAGCATATAGCAGGGTGCAGCCACACACGGCGCTCATAACTACGGACCAGGTACCCATTTATACACCTGGGTGGAGAGAGGCACATTTGTGTTAACAACTTGCCCAAGGTTATTATCTCTGCAACAAAAGTGGAAAGACCATGGCTCGAACTCACAACATTTTCGTTGTGAGTCCGGCACGCTAACCACTGCGCCACAGAGACCACAAATTTTAGCAATTAGGATAAACAGACAGATGTCCTTTAATGGACTTGAGGACAGAGTGTTCTGCTCATGGAACAACTCAGCCAGTGAAAGAGCTTGTCCTACCAGGGCCACCAAAATTTTTTATCAAGAATTAATGGACAAAGGTTTTTATAAAGAAAATCGCGAAAATGCTGTGCATATCAGAGAGAACAATTTATAGGAGAATGGAAGATTACGGTCTTGTGAGGCAGAAGTTTTCTGAAATAACAGAGGAAGAGTTGGATACCATAGTTTCCAGACAAACTGTGCAGTTTCGATTGTTGAATGAAGTATTGAAAAATGACGGACTCATTGTTCAAGGAATGCATCTAAGAGATAGCTTACATCGTGTTGATGGTGTAGGAATTCAGAATTGCAGAAAAAAATCGTCTTCACAGACGTGTATACTATGTACAAGGGCCAAATCATCTTTGGCACAGTGATACGAACCACAAGCTCTTGAGATGGTACTTTATAGTGAGAGGGGTAGTTGATGGATTTAGTCGATTACCAGTTGTCTTGCAATGTTCAAATAACAATAAAGGGAAACAGTGCTGCAGAATTTTCTTAAAGAAGTGGAGTACTACGGCCTTCTTTTGAGAGTAAGATCCGACAAAGGTATGGAGAATGTTGTTGTGGCTGACAATATGATAAGTAAAAGAGGCAACAACTGATGGAGCATCATTATGGGTAAAAGTACTCATAACCAATGAATTGAATGCTTGTGGCATGACATTTTTGTTAGTGTACTGAGTTATTACTACAGTTTATTTTATTATATGGAAGAGAAGGGTATATTGGATCCTTTAGATCAATTTCATATTGCTGCTGTTCATTACATATATATGGCCAAGGTAAATGAAAACTTTAGTAAACATGCTTGGGCAAATCATCAAATGCGCACAATTAAGGGGTCACCACTAAAGCTGCGGGTATCCGGTTGGACTTCACATAGTGGAAGGAGATTTGATATATTATGGGGTTGAGGGAGTCATTGAAGAAGCATCAGATCCTGCTAATAATTGTGATTGAAGACCTATCTTTGGCGCTTCTCACTTGTTGACAAATGAATTGCTGAATCAACTTGACATCAGTGTGCCTCCAAATCTTTTCAGTGAAAACCATGGCATAACCATGTATGTAAGGGTGCTACAAGAAGTAACAGGCTTTTTGCATAAACTTTTCAATATAACATGACATAAAATAGAGTCAAATAACATAACATTGAGTCAAATGTACCATGATAACAGAACAAGTTGAACATAACTAAGATTACAGAATATCATCACAAACTGCATATTGTTAATTTATTTTGCAAATACCTGGACCAGATTCTCGTTTACCTGTTATTAGACCAATAATTGTTGCAAAATGCATATTCATACAGATTAAAAAGATTGTCATTGTCAGGAAGTTTTCTTGTAATTGTACCTCTTGGATAAATTGATAAGTTGGTTTACACATGTCTGTCCTTTAGGAGTGAAATGATCAACTTAAACACTAGATGGATGTAGTTCAAACCCTAACGAGGGCTCTTCCCCAGTACCAGACACAAAGGTGACTTTGGAGTGTAATATTGTTCCTTTGCCCACCTGAAACAGAATGAATAGATAGACCGGATGTGATACAAATTGAAGTTTTTTCTGTCTTCTAGAATTTTGCAACATCTAGAACGACTGCTATGGTACTTTATATTTCAGCAATTCTTATTCACACAGTGTGTCAATCTTAATAGTTTTCATATGTTTTTATCAGACAACGATATTTGAATATGAACCTACTTGCAACTTCGCAATCATATTTCAAAAATTTTGCATACACTTCATCCTGATGTGTTTGTGAATTTGACCCTTGCTCATCAAACACTGGCTTAAACAGTAATACGAGCTTCTTCACAGTCAGTTGGGAGCTTTTGTTGGGACAAAGCAAATAGAGATTTTGCAACTTTGAATATAACCAATGTGATTGTATTAAATTTGGTAAACCAACAACTGTCAGTGAACATTCTACTTGCTTTTAGATATTGTTATCAATTTTTTTAACTCCGAATCCAATGAAAATAAATCCACATCCACAATTACATAGCATATGTTATAAATTTGCACAAAATTCAAAGTAAAATGCAAAGTTAAAAAGGGCACCATTTCACCTGAAAAATTCACATTTACTTCATTCCTTTTCTCAACTCTGATATTGGAGTCCTATTGTCATACTCATCATTTGGAGCAATACAAGAAATAAATATTTGTTGTAACGCTGCCTCATCCATGAACTCTGGAATATTGCCATTTTGCAAAATACTTAGACCTGCATACAGAAAAGTTTTACTATAAAATTTCACTATACACAGTGATCTGTGCACTGTTCACAATATGCTGTGATATTGCAGCAAAGATAAGCAGATAACTGAATAAGTTTATTGAAAAATTTTGATCAGTCCGAATCTAAGTTGCTGAAAGGGTTAAGCTGGATTAAGGTGGGAGTTTGGGACAAGAGGGGCGAAATAGGAAATATGCTTGGATCAGAGCTGAACACGTAAGAACAAGGCAGTTATTGGTGACAATTTTATATTGTTCATTGCCCTATAGACATGATCACATTCTTCAAACAGGGCTAATAGGCACCTTTAGTTCCCAGTTAGAATCAAACAAAGCATACCAAACAAAATGACAATTTTTCTGTACTCATCACGGAATGCTGGCTGAAAACCATTTTGAAAATATTTTATAGGAGAATGCTAAAAAAAGGCCGAAATCAAAATCACAATACACGATGGCGGAACATCATATCACAGGCTTAAAATAAAACAACTTTCAGAGCCATGGATATAAGGATACACCAACCTCAATAAGTGCTACAAAACAACTGGCTATCTGTCATTAACCTCGTTATAAAACTGAACTTCTAGTGTGATAAATTTGTTGTTCAGTGCCATTATTTCATTAAAAACACTTTCAAGTGCATTGTTCCTGTCCACCATTATCAAATTAGCTTGGCCAACACTGCCATCATCAGCAACATTCTCAATTTCTAGCTTTCTACCTGATACCAGCTTCTTCTGCAATGCTCTAAGAATTTCAATGGGACTTTGATCCAACTCTTGATCCTTGAGTGCTTTTGCCACATGTCTGATTTTGTCTTCTAGGCTTTTCTCTAATTCTGTTACTAACGGTAACTCTAATACTGTGGTACTGTGGGTAACTCAATTCATGCATTTATTTCTGTTGCTGTGGATAACTCTGCTGCTATGGGTAAATCTGATGTCATATGCAAATCAGCATTTTCCATAGGAAATACCTGCTGTTGTGATGTTGCAGTGTCTCCTTCTCCAATAATGTGCTGCCAGGTACTTTGTGATGATACATTTGCTAGTTGGAAATTTTACCTTTGCCGCAGAAATGGTGAGTTGTAATTAATTTCTGAAGGTAAGGTACTCTGAACTGAAGTTTTTCCTTTTCTTTGCTTAGGTAGAGTTTCCTTTTCTTTGCTTACCACCGAGGTTCCGTTAAACATCTGATACAACCTCTACCACCCTTACAGCATTGTTAAGAAAGTTATATTAGTATGATTAAAGTACAACCAGCCTATTATGCATCAAGGTAAAGAACAAATGCTGTATGACTAGAGTAAACTTATACTATAAACCTTTAACATGAACCAACCAAAACTAATGAGTAAATCTTAAAAGGTGAAACTTATACCCTTTGATTGCTCTTGCACTCATCTAGTCACTAACAAACGTCCAGAAAGCTCATCAGAAAAATAGTCAGCTGGGTGCCGAAAATCTTCCAACAGGATTAGAGTTTCCCTTTTGTGATTAAATTGATGGAATGTGCCACTTTTAGCAATATCTTTCTGAATTTGCTTAAATATTTCCTCTGAAAGGTTGCTAGTTACTTACAATTGAATTAATTCCTCGCTATAATCAAAGGCCTTTCTTACGTACCTAGTATGAACTTAGAATGCTAATAATGTAATAAAAATTAAATTTGCTGCATATGTACAAAAGTAATTAGGAGCAGGGCCATGCCAAAATGGTGGGTGTTAAGGCGAGGGTGATACATCCCGATTTTTCAAAAACTGGCCGGTAAAATATGAAACGTCTTAGTCATAAAATGAGCGCTAGAGTACCCTTCTAGGTGAGTCCCCCTTGAGTGTCCATGTGTCTCATATCGTGTTTATGTAATTGTTGGTAAATTTTATCTTTTCTACCAACAACCTCGCAAGGTCTTGGCATGCCACTGGTAGGCTTTAAAAACCAACCCTTACCTATAAGCAGATGAACTTGTAAATAATAATGTACTCTGAAAATAATAATGATAACGTTTGTGTTGTGCTTTCTCTTATCCTTACCATTTGAAGAAGAATTTCAAGAAAATTTTTCTACTGATTTTTGAATATTAATGTTTTGGTCAATTTATGTCTTACAGATGCTTTGCCTTGGTTGACAACGGCTCTGTTGAAGAAACGTGCATAGGTCTGAAGTCGCATTGTTAAATACCTCTTTGAAACTTCCTTAATAATTTGGGAAACATGCTGTCAATATGACCAGGATCCTCAGATTCTATGCAACTTTGCTGCATATGAAGGAACAGTGGTGCAGTCTTGGAAGACATTTCCTGACAACAGGTAATAATCATTTTTTTTGCAAATTCCTTCCTGTGAGGTTGATATAAGGACATTTGGCACAAAAAGCTTTTCACAAAGTGCCACAATTTCAAAAATACCTTGACTAGCATGAATTAGACCACCTCTGTTTTTTCTTTCTGTGAGGTTTCTTTCAAAAGCAAGTGAATAAAAACCATGATCGTCAACTGATACTGGTGCAGGATCAATAATTGAAAGCAAACATCTAGTACAACTTAAATCATCCCTTAGTCTTCTACATATGAACCCTGAGATCCAATAAAGCACATTGTCTTTATACCTTGAAAGACAGTTGGGAAGATCATGAGCAACAATACTATCATCTATTTGATCAACTGAAATATCTAGATCGTTTAATGGAGAACTATTCTTCGGCCATCTTATAGAGAATATCGGTGTCTGTGCTGCAAGCTCATATTGAACACAGTTTGCCTTCAGTGAAGCTTGGATGTGATGATTGAATAGCATACTCTTCAAGGCTGACCGAAACTGGATTGAGTTGGGGTTGTTATTCCATCCATGTTTTGCTCGGATGCAAGAAAACAGCACTTCAATATGATCCTGTGAGAATCTATATGTAAGGACATAGCTAAATGGATTGACTGGCCTTGTTAACAAACCCTTCGATATGGCTAAGATAGACTTAATGGATACAGCCATTCCAATGAAACCTGTTCTCCTACTTGATTTAACCATCTTTCGACCTTTTGTGGATGTTGCATTCAAAAGCATATTTGCTGTACGCACAAGGGCCTTCTCAGACATCTTGATGGATGACTTACGAATGGGAGCCTTAAAACCTGACACTCTTGGTGATCTAGAGTTAAGGATGTCAAAAGCCATGTCATCTGCTCTTATAACAATACGGTACCATCACAATCTGCAAACTCTGGTTCTATTTCATCACCGGCTTGGTCGCTGCGGAGGAGTACGACAGAGAGCACAGTAGTTCATGCCAACCAGTTGTGTAGTGTGTTCATGCGAGACTGGTCGCAAAATTTGCAGCTCTGTTTGGATCTCCAATTCTCGTGTTGTATTCAAGAATTCATTGATTTGGAAGATAAGTATTTTCACCTTTGATCTATCTTTTGTATTTCCCTGACTATGGCATCTCAGGATGCTAACTCGCCATCAGGCGATGAAATTGAAACATTTCCAACAGAAATGAACACTTCTAATAATGAAGGGTTTCTTTCTACTCAAACTGATCAAAATCCAGAGTCGGTCATGGTTAAACTTTTAACCACCATGCAGCAACAGATAAACACGTCAAATCAGTTGTTGTTAGGTTTAGTGACCGGCAATAAACAATCCTCTTCGTTGAAACAAAAGCTCTCTCTCTGTTATTCAGATGACGAGAATGAGGATTCATACCGCCTCACGCCCTAGTGGCAAAAAATCTCAAGGCGCCTCTGCTACTGCTTCAGTAGCTCCACGTTCCCAGAGAACCCGCTTGTGGACAATGAGTCGCTCTCTAATGCATCACATCCTATAGAAATGCCTGATCAAATTGCTCACTCTGCAGTTGACGACGATGTTCTAAGTGTCCATGCTGGTCACGACATTGATCAGGTTGATCATCGCGTTAATCGCCAAGATGATGATCCTATCTGTCCTGACTCTGATCAAGGACAGCTGAATCTTCCTGCTGACTCTGCTCAGCAAGACAACGAGGAACTTTTGTCGTCAGAGGTTTTCCTCGAGAGCATTGATAGCTTATCAATACACGTTTTAAAAAAGAGTTCGATACTACTCAGCATAAACAGATTAAAGCAAAATATCTTGTTCCAGAAAATTGCACAGATTTGTTCTGGTCTCCAGTCAACAACCATATCTGGAACTCTTTGAAAACCGATACGAAAGGGACTGATCGCACCCTTGTGGCGTTATAGGATACCCTTGTTACAGCATCTGGGGCAATCCCAATCTCATTGCAAGATTTACTGTTGTCTCGTGACAAAACACAACCCCTTGATTATAAGGCTTTATCTAGCCGTCTTGTTGATATCATTTCCATGTTGGGATCGGTTTGCACTGAGTTGTCTTACCGTCGTAAAGAAGCCCTCCGGCCCTATCTTAGTGCAGATTTCAGATTTGTCTGCAACAGGTCTACCAAACCTGACAAATATTTATTGGAAACGACATTTCCAAGACCATGCAGGAAGTTAAAACTATGGGCAAAGTCGTCCAAAAATTTCCGCGGGACGAGGCAGTTCACAGCCTCGTGCATCTTCCCAAAAGCCATATAACAGATCTTACGGTCAGCCTTTTTTATCACAGCGCGGGAGGATGTCTTATCCTCCCAGGAAGAATCAAGGGCAATTTTCTTCGAGCCCACAGCCTCCAAGAAAATCTTGGAACAAATGGAACAAGTAACCAACACGGTAAATTGTTTCTCGTCATTTGTTGAATTGAATTTATGCCCTTATTAACGTAATAAAGTAAATCAATTTGCTGCTGGGCAAATTAAAAATCATTTAAGCCAGTGGCAAAGTCTAACTTCAGATCAATATATTCTCCAAATGGTTATGGGAGATATAATTGAATTAAATGGAAATCCTCAAACAAATAGTACTTTTCCTAATAATGATATCGCTAATAACGCTATTGATTCTGTTAAACTTGAAATTGCATCATTGCTTTCCAAAAAAGTCCTTGTTTCTTGTGCACATGATCCGAATGAGTTTATTTCTCCAATTTTTACAGTTCCAAAACCTGATAATCAGGTACGATTAATTCTCAATCTCAAATTATTAAATGCTTATGTTACCTATTACCATTACAAGATGGATTCTATTAATACGGTCATAGCTATGCTCACTCCCAACTGTTGGATGGCATCCATTGATTTAAAGGATGCATATTATAGCGTTCCAATTCAATGCGATTATCAACAGTATTTGAAATTCCAATTCTTGGGAAAATTATATCGCTACACTGCTTTTCCTAATGGCCTCACCTCTTGTCCAAGAAAGTTTACTAAACTATTAAAGCCTCCTTTGGCAACCCTACGGGAACGAGGCCACATTATCTCGAGCTATATTGATGACCTATACTTACAAAGTGAAACTTATCAGGGTTGCATTAAGACTGTTTAGGCCACTGTTACCCAATTTGACAAGCTCGGTTTCGTTGTTCATCCAACAAAATCAGAATTCATTCCAAAGCAACAAATCACTTTTCTTGGTTTCGTACTAAATTCCGTCACAATGCGTATAACTCTTACGCCAAAGCGTTATGACAAAGTCGTTACATCGTTAAACCTCCTATACAATGCCTCGTCTATCAAGATGCGAGATGTTGTGCATGCATTAGAGTATATGGTTTCTAGCTTTCCAGCTATATCTTTTGGAGGTGCCCATTATCGGTGGCTAGAGCAGGCCAAAACAAAGGCCTTGAAGTTTGCTGAAGGTAATTTCGATAAATTCATGTCTTTACCGCCCTCTGCAAGCAATGACATTGAATGGTGGCTACAAAATTTACCTTCAAGCTTTGGAAATATTAGAAAAGCCCCGTTTGATCATACGATATATTCCGATGCTTCTTTACTGGGCTGGGGCGCAACAATAGGGCCTACTGCAACTGGAGGAAAATGGTCCTTTTCTGAAGCACAACATCATATCAATGCTTTAGAGTTACTAGCTGCATTTTTCGCTGTTAAAAGTTTTCAGCCTACAATATCCAATACTAATGTCCCTCTTATGCTTGATAATAGCGCTGCTGTTTGCATTATAAATCGAAAAGGCACGACCCATAGCAATAAATGCAATGAAATTGCAGTTCAGATCTGGAAATTTTGTCAAGCGAATAATATATTGCTTACCACCTACCACATTCCAGGGTCTGAAAATATCTATGCTGATTGAGAGTCCCGAATTTTTTCCAATTATGACGCAGAATGGATGCTCAATCAGCAACGTTTGCAAAAAGCCTTAATACAATTAAATTTCAAACCTGATATTGATCTTTTTGCCACTCGCTTAAATGCACAGTTTCACAATTACTGCTCTCTTCGCCCAGATCCTAATGCTTCTCATATTGATGCCATTAGCATCTCGTGGACTGGTCTCAACATTTATTGTTTTCCCCCTTTCAGCTGTGTGCTGCAAGTTATCCAAAAAGTTCAAAGACATCTAGCAATTGGAGTATTAATTGTGCCGAAATGGCCTACACAAGTATGGTATCCTCTTTTAATGCGTCTTCTTGTGGCTCCACCCGTGATTCTCACCCAAACCGCAATTTGTTGTATCTTCCAGAGAGGCCAGACCTCGTTCATCCACTGTCTCAAAACCTGACTTTAATGATCTGCCTTATTTCCGGCAAAAATTCTCCCAATATGGATTATCTTCATCATTAATCAAAATAATAATGGCAGCCTGGCGTGATTCAAGGAAAAAACAGTACAAAACATATATTAACAAATGGTTTCTGTTTTGTTCTACAAATAACAGTGATCCTATCCATCCGTCCATCTCAACAGCTCTAGCATTCCTTACTTCATTGTATGAAAAAGGACTATCCTACAGTTCAATTAATATTGCAAGAAGCGCCCTGTCTTCGTTTTGTATTTTTGATGGTATTGCTGTTCCATTTCGTCAGTTACCTTTGGTAAAAAGATTTATGAAAGGTATCTTCGAACTTCGTCAGTCTCTCCCAAAGCATCCAGCAATCAGGGACGTTAAATCTGTCTTCAATTTTTCCGCTCGCAGCCTCCCATTTGTGAACTCACACTTAAAGAGCTTTTCATCGCCTCGCTGTTTTGCTTTGTTTGCTTAGTGCTCAGCGTTGTCAAACAATCCTGTTTTTAAATGTCAAACACATGCAAGTTTCTGAATCCGCGTACACGTTTCATATTGCTGATAAATTAAAACATACTCGCCGCGGAGTCCATCAGAAACCGTTACACTTTCTCAAGTATGCTGCGGAACCTAAACTTTGCCTATATTCGCACTTGTCAGAATATTTACGGCGTACTGCCTCGTTTCGAGCTGAACAGAGCCAATTGTTGCTTAGTTTTGTTCGCCCTCATCTGCCTGTTTCGAAGGACACCATAGCCCGGTGGTGCCGAACTGTATTGGGAAAAGCTGGCATTGACATGTCCAAGCATGGATGCCATAGCACTCGGGCAGCTTCGACTTCGTTTCTTTCACAGAAAAACTTCGATTTGAAAGACTTCGATTTGAAAGACATTATGCTGGCAGTGGGTTGGACTAATGAACAAACTTTTCAACGCTTTTATAATATTCGTAATACAGATGACTTTAATTTCGGTAATGCTTTGCTGTCTGCTGGTATATAACACTTAATCGTGTTTGTGTTTTCTTACACTTCTTTTTTATGGAGTCAGGTGCAAGACAAAATGGGTCAACAGTTTTGGTTGTGGCAGTCAGTTGCTTGTTGGGTATGCTTATTCGTTTGGTTGTGGCATTCTCTGTGTTATGGCATTGTTGAATTGATTTGGTTGTGGCAGTCATCTCTTTTGGTTGTGGCCAACCGTGGTTGGTGGTGGCAGTCCTCTGTTTTGGTCGCAGTTTCGTTTTGGTTGGGGCTCTTATGATTGACAGGCGTTTAGGCTATTGAATTGGATTAACAAGAATATTTGGTCGATTGAATTGAATTGGTATCCTGAGGGAATGAACATGAACATGGACCGAAACCCGGTGAGCTACCTTGGGCCTTCGTCTTTCATCTTTCTGAAACTTTACTTCCCACGTTTCCACGTTTTACATCTTGGATCGAGCAGAGCAGAAATGGAGCCAGAGAAAGATAATTCTATTACTTCGGCTTTAAGAGATGCAATTAGTTGAATCGAATGGCTTGAAGGGCAGCAGCACCAACTCTCCTTATCGCATAATACGCCTGTATCATCATCTGATTCTAGTAAAGGCAGCGATCACACAGCTTCGAACACTGCTTCTACAACATCATCTGGGACCAGCAGACCAACTAGGCCATTTCTTCCCATGCGAAGGGGTGCTGCTGCTTCCCCTATGTTTTTCAACATCAACAACAGACCAATAAGGCCTTCTTCTGCCCCTGTTTCTCTTGCCAACAGGGAAGAAACAGTGACAAATGAGTTCAGGTGATAGACTGCATTTTTACGTTTACATTGCAGGCTTTCAATGCTTTCAGTAGCTATCTAGGTACTTAAAATCGGAAAATTTTATGAAACTTTGAGTACTGGGCCAATTTTTTAGATTCTTATAAAAAAAATACGTGTACCGTACTCACTACTTCATTAATTTTAATTTGTTTTGTACACGTGCTATAAAAGAAAAATTGAAACCATGTATCCTCCTTATTCTAGGAGAGCATTTCCAAGTCTTGGCGGGGGGGGGGATCAAGACAGTCAGCACCTCCTAAAAAGAAAGCAAGGTCAGCTAGGGGAAATTACATCTTTATAAAGCCTAAAGAAACCTGGACTCACGATTTTTGTTTGTTGGCTAATCCCAAAGACACGAAAACACCATCTTTAACAACACTGGTTACACTGAAGGAAGCTGGCTTGGGTAAGAAGAAAGTAACCTTTGATGATAAAAGATGTGGGCATGGCAAGTGTCGCCAAGTATTGGAAACTGTGTTTCCAAAACTAAAAACCCAGTGTGGAGCTTATGAAATGCTTAGAGCAGACAGAGGTGGTGTGAACTGTAATTTGAAACTCATTGAAATGTCCTCACAAGGATATAATCTGCAACATTTGAAAGAAAGTGTTCGAGCAACTACCATAATTTACATAAGACCAATGCAGTCAAGCCTGTCAATGTCAAAGTGCATCTCTCAAACTGATGATTCTATCAAGAGCAAATGTAGATATTGCTTGAGAGAAATTCCTTTAGGGGATATGAAAAATCACCTTGAAAACTGCATGGCTGGGGCAGGAAGCTCGTCCATGAAAGACCCCATTCATGAAGAGGAATTGTCTGACAGCAGTGATGAGGATGATTCAGTTGCAGAAAATGCTTTTGATTTTTCAAAGTTCTTGCAAGGTCAATCTCAAAAAGAGGAATGGAAAAAGACTTTGAGGAGTATGTTCCCATTGCATGACCCCAAGCAGATAGATGTATCACTCATTGGTGTATCATCAATTGAAGATGCTATTACAGATTTGCTGGAAAGCTCCCCTGATAGTCAGTCTTGTCAGAAACCTGAGAAATCTAAAGTCTCAAAAAGTCATAAATCTTTTTCCAATGATTTTCCTGTTGATAATCTTTCTCTGTCAATGTTACTGAAAGAGTTTAGAGATCATAATTCAAATGCTGGCATTGAAGCCTTGTCAGTCAAGAGAGGCTCACTGTGGCTGGATATGCTGAAATTTTACAAAAGGAAAATGAGTGATGCCAGATCTTTAGCAAAAACATTGGAAGTCTCTTTTGTTGATGAAGAAGGTTTGGATGGAGGAGCACTAAAAGTGGAATTTTTCAACTTAGCCTGGGATGAGGTAAAGAAGAGACTGTTCACTGGAAATGGAATAAGTTTGCTGCCTATAAAAGATACAACAAAGCTCTTCCTTTTTCGTGTTGCAGGTACCTTGTTAGTCCACACTGTTATTCAAGATGGTCCAGTTACCATGCTCCCCAAACTGGCAAAGGCAATCTTATTTTCAATGCTTGGAAAAGATGTATCCTGACATTAACTTACAACTTAGCAAACACGATATACCACTGAGTGCAAGGACAGAAAATATCCATTGCCTCATTGAAGAACTGGATGATGCAAGCAGTGACATCCAGGTCCACAGCATATTGGAAGAGAGTCAGAAGTCAGAGGCATATTGGCAAATAATTAATGCCAGTCACTGGCCCATGACAGAAGCAATAACACTAAAAAACAAAAACAATTTGATCCTCGAGCTAATATACAATGAAACTGTTCGTACAAGGTTTGATGTCATGAATAAATTCAAGAAAGGGCTAGAGACGCTTGGATTCTTTTCTTTTCTTTCCAAACATCAAGATCAATTTATTGAATTATTTCAATGCAACAGCAAACCAATTGGTCCTGAAGAATTCAAAGCCCTTTTGCAAATCGAAACCCCTAACAATCATGCAGAACAGCTGGCCTGCAATTGGTTTCAAGAATTCATCGCTGATGGTAAAGTAACTCTGTCTAAAGATGATGAAATTTCAAAAATTGAGGCTTTGTTGGAATTTGTTACAAGTTGGCGCACGCTTGAAAAAGGAACTACAAAAAAGATCAAAGTGGAGTTTCTTGCAGATGATGATGAGAAGACACTGCCAATGGCATCTGCGTGTCTCTGGATTATAAGACTGCCGACTGTTCATTCTAGCAAACAAAGTTTTGATGCAGCTTTACTAACAGCTCTTAGACATGCAAGGCATGGATTTCCAAATGCTTGATTTTTTTATTATCAACTTACTGCATTAATTGCTGTATTCATTAATTGCTGTATTTGCATAAGTTCAGTTCTGTTTTGTTCCTAATTAATTTTAAAATTTTTATCAGCTTGATAGTATCTGTCTCTCTTTCCTTCATATTCTGCTATCATGGGTAGATTTCCTTAAGAGCATTTCTAACAGCAAGATAATCTTCAACCCCATGCAAGTCAGGACTAGTTGAATGATTTATGATGGATTGTAATCTATGAGTCATGTCGTTTGAGAGAGACAGATTCACCTCAGGAACTTGTACACCAATTGTATCATTATCACAACTATCTGTAACGGTGGGTCCATCCCAATCAATACCGTGGATGTCCAGATTTTCAACATTAACATGTATTTCCTCCTGCGCTGGTTCATAATTCAGCTGCCCTTGTACCCAAAGCTGCAAAGGTGTTTTGTTATGCTCTGTCCTGATAGGATGATTATGATATCCATCTAAAAATAGTTCAATTTTTCTGTTCATTCGGGGCAGGAAAACCAATTCAAGACTTTTTAAGTCCACCTCATCATCAATGTTTAATATTCCTTGATCTTCCATGAAATGAAAAGGTAGTGATACAGAAAAGGCAGCCATGGAAAAGATCTCGCCAGAATCTTTCGATCCTTTGATTGTGGCAACTTTTGCCAGCTATGAAGCTGCCCCTTGATGGTCCCCTGAGAGGGTGACTGAGCATATAATGAGCAATGTCAACATTCTCAACACCTTGGTCTCCTCGAACTCTAGATGGGAGACCATACTTGGCAACAGCATCTAAAAACAATGCCATCACTGTTTGTGCCTTGTTATTTGTAGAGCACCTCATAAACATAATGCAACGCGAATATCCATCAATGGCACCATGAACCACAAATCTCCAACGGATGAGCTTGTGATTCCCATCCACGTGCCACAGTGCCAGGGTTCCAGGCACAGAGTATTTCCTTCTTTGAAGTGTGTTCAACTGAGTTGTTCTCAGAAGAAGCCCTGTTGGATCTACACGCCACATGGATGCACGTACCCTATCCCACTGTATGTTCAAGCCTCTCGACAAAAGGAACCCCTTCATCCGTCTAATTCCACAGTTTGGAAAACTTGCAAATATGTCTTGAACAGCATGGTCCAGTTCGCAGTCTTGAATATCTGCATGACCATTGATCAAGTCCTCAAGACCAAAACTCTGAATATGCCTTGAAACTGTTTTGACGCTTACCAATAACATCTGTGCTATCTTTGTTTTGGGGAAACCATAGCAAAGATATATTTCAGGAGTTTCTTTTGGAATCTCAAGAGAAGGCCTTCCACTTCCTTGTTTTGTTCTGATTACTGGAACCTCATCATTGCTGCTGTTTTTTAGGATTTGCTGTGCAGTATTGATAAGGCTTATGGTTTCATTATCTATGACATTAGGCCATTCTCGTTGGCAATTTATGGCAAGAAGAGCAACACGTTCTAACCTGTAACTTGCATAGTCTTTAATATTGCCGTCTACATTTGGATAATTTTCCAGGTCTCTACAAACATTCCTCAGGGAATTTACGATATAATTTCTCAAGTTGGTCTCTGGAGCTTCTCTTGGACTGACCGCAGACATATTTTCTAGTCACAACAAGCAAGACGAAGGCGCAAGGTAGCTCGAGTTTTGATCCATATTCATTCCCTCAGGAAACCAATTCAATTCAATCGACCAAATATTCTTGTTAATCCAATTCAATAGCCTAAACGCCTGTCAATCATAAGAGCCCCAACCAAAACGAAACTGCGACCAAAACAGAGGACTGCCATCACCAACCACGGTTGGCCACAACCAAAAGAGATGACTGCCACAACCAAATCAATTCAACAATGCCATAACACAGAGAATGCCACAACCAAACGAATAAGCATACCCAACAAGCAACTGACTGCCACAACCAAAACTGTTGACCCATTTTGTCTTGTACCTGACTCCATACTTTTTCGCCATCTTGGGTTCTCCTGGGTTATTAGGCTATGTCTCAATGCCGGCTCTAAACTTCTCGTACTCCTCCGCAGCAACGAAGCCAATGATGAAATAGAATTCGCAAATCAAACGAGACTTACCTGTAAGGTGATGTTTGATTGGAATTCGGAGAATCATCGGCGCAGAGCGAAGGAGGTGTACGCCCACTAAGCTCACTCTTCATTCAGACCCACCCTGCCAAGCTTTTTTAATTCGTCATTGATCCATTGCTGCTCTGAAGACTGGTTGGCATGAACTACTGCGCTCTCTCTCGTACACCTCCTTCGCTCCGCGCCGATGATTCTCAGAATTCCAATCAAACATCACCTTACAGGTAAGTCTCTTTGATTTGCAAATTTCTTGAGATCTTCTTTTAAGAACATAAAAGCATCAGCTACTGAAGAGCTTAGTGTTTGGGCTGCTAATTTTACATTCATTTTGTGCATCTGCCACTGAATATGGTTTGAATTTAACTTATTGGCCAGGGTAAGACCCTCTTTCTCCTGAATATTATTAAGATCTTCAAGGAACTTCCATTTTACCAACCTTTCGCCATCTCCACAATTTATTTTAAATTATTTCCAATCTGCCCTAAAATACATTGAAACCTTTTTTGAACCTTGTGCTGTAGTTAAAAAAAAAATGAAAAGTTGAAATCTATTTCAAATTTAAACTACTAGGAAATTCTTACTTACAGTGTATTACGAAGAAGCTTCAGCATGTGGCAAACATCAAAGATTACATATACAAAATAACCCCTTGTTGGATGAGGGAAATGTGAAACAATCGACTCAAATGATGATCCAAATGTACAACCGAGAGCAGTGGCTGCTTCCTGGTTCACAAATGTACCATCCCAGACAACACTAACTGTGAGGAAGCCTGCATCTGCAAAAAAGTTCAAGGCAATTCTAACTAGCTGAGCCAAGACACTGCTTCAGATTTTATTGCAGAGGAAATAACCAATCACTGACTTTCAAGAGCGGCCAGTTATACCAACAATCATGAAAACTAAAGATTCTGTTGCCATCTCTTCACTGCACTCAACAGCTACATTACTATAATCTACAAATCCAGTATATCTTTGTTCTTTTCTATCCCATTGAGTTTGCTTTCGGATACTCATTCCATCTATATCAAGAGAAACTGCTTGACAAATCTGGCCACCTTCAAACTTTGTTTTTAGTTCACTGATGACATTGGAAAGAAAACCAGGCTTACAGTCATCTGAAGAGCACCAATTTCTTATAGATGATGCATGAGGCAAATGCAGGATTTTTCTCACATAGTCATAAGCCTTTGGAGAATGCTAATATAGGGTAACTGAAAACTGCTTGATTATATCACTATAACAATGTCCCATAGGGTCATGTTTTGATTTTTTGAAATATTTTTTATAAGTTGTAATGAAAGCCCAGAGAATTCATGCTCAAGTATTCTGCTAACATCATGATTAATCTTGTTTTCGTCCTTAAGGTGTTTAAGTAAACCTTTCATGTTTTTTATTTTTTGCTTTTTTTCGTCACAATTGCTGATTCAGGTTTCGAACCTTAACCTTTAATTTTTTATTTTGCTCCTCACTTGTAGATAATTTAGAATAGGAATGTTCAATTTTAATCATTTTTGCTTTTTTGTTAGGTGATATTGGAACAATCTGTCTTTTTGTGATGCTGGAACTGGATCTTTTTCTGGTATTCTTAGGTTGGAGATGAGCTGGGTAATCTTCAAAGACCGTGGGCACTGCATCTTCTTTCAGTTTTCTTCTTTGGTCAGAGGTCACATTTTTCTCAAAATGTCTCGAACAAACTCTTGAATTCTGCAAAACATTACTTAATTGAAAATCCTCTCGATGTATATTATTAATCCATTGTTGAATCAATTCTCGCAATCTAGGAAACCTAATCAAAAATCTGAGGGTACTGGATAGCGGGAGAAACTATTAAATAAAATTCAGAGAATGAACATTCTTAGTATAAAGAAATCGAAATTTTTATAAAACCTACTTATGAAATGGAATGACTTCACCTGTTCTCTCCTCGTACTCTTTTCTTGACCCACGAGTGCAACGTGCAACAACACAATCGTTCGGCATTATAATTTACATTTTAAAAAACTATGATTACATCTCTATACAATACCAAAAAGCTTGTGAAACTAATAAAATACTCAAAATGCATACGAAAACTCGTCAGAACAGCGTTCAAGAACTTGGATGATCCATTTGTTTCTCAAGCAGCGCATGGGTTTTCAGTATACTTCCGCGTTCTCATTACCTCTTACAAAATGGCGCATGAGACATCAACCTTGTTTGGGTTAAAAAATGGGAGTCCTCACTCTAGTGTTTTTATTATCCTAACTATAGGGCTTTGATTGACTGAGAATGATGACGGTGCTCCAGTGCAAGAAGCAGTTGATCAACAGACTCGGAATAATGATGCCCCTCAGCCCAGGTGTTCAAAAAAGAAGAAGGCCTCCAAGTCTACAGCAACAGCACAGCTGGTCAATGTATTGACTGTAATCCAGAAGCAGCACCAGGACACAATGAAGCAGTTTCTTGATGGAATGAGAGAGATGGAAGAGAGCAGCAGACGACATACTGAAACATTACTTGGTGTTGCAAAGCTTTTTGCTGATAAAAGAAAATGGAAGAGAGAAGGTTCAGAAAGTGACACTGAATAGAACCTTTCTTAAAATTTCAAGAATCTAACTGTTTAATTTGCTAAATCGATTTTTAAACACAATTTAAAATAATTTAAGTAGCTAATCATCCTTTTGCATAACTATATTCGACGCTATTTTTATAACTGTAACAAAAGTGTTCCATAGTTGTAAAAGAAACAAACATATAAATGCTGTCCATTGTTTGAACAATATGCTAGTGTTCTACTCGAAAGACTCGTTTGTATTGTGTTCAGAAATATATTCTAGAAGCATTTGCCGTAGGTCATCTGAAGATGGGCGTGTTTCTTGAATTGGGGATCTCGTCTTCATTGTATGGATCCTCCACATCTTCACATGGCTCCTGACAGTCCTGGCAGATATTATGGAGCACTGAGCATGCAACAACCACATCAGCAGCAAAGGAGGGTTCAAGAATCACCTTCCCTAACAATAATCTCCATCTCCCCTTCAGAGTTCCAAAAGCCCTCTCGATGGAAACTCTTGCTTGGGACAAGGCAAGATTAAACATTTTATGACCGTGATCAATGTCCTTTACTTCAGGGAATGGCTTAATCAGCCACTCTGAAAGAGGATAAGCAGCATCGCCAAGTAAATACGGTTTTATTTTGGTTGATTCGTTCAGTTGAAAAACAGGTGTTGTCAAAATGTGGTCCCTACTTGCTTCTTGAAACACCCAACTGTTTCTAAGAATAGGTGAATCGTGAACGGAGCCTGGGTAACCTGCAGACATGCTCAGAAATTTCAGGAAGCATCACATACACCTTGGCAGCCAATATTATACCGTTGCTTTCTATTGAAAAAGTTCACCATACTTCTTTCAGGTGCCATAATTTCCACATTGGTGCCATCTATCGCCCCAAAAACATTTGGGAGAAGAGAAAGATTTCTGAATGTGCTGACTGATCTGGCACATGCCTCAGGTGTTTTTGGCCAGCAAATGAATTTGTCTTTGAGATGAACAAGGGCACCAACAAAGTCCTTGGAAATCCGGCAAACAATCGAGTGGGAAATTCCAATTACAGCACAGATTTGTTAAACAATGGACTGGTCAAGGTTAAGCACCTCCAAGGGATGCTTAACTCCAGCCGGCGGCTTCTTCCATCTGTTCTCGAGAACGTTCTTAATAAAAGTTATCGAAATTGACCATCTACAGGGCAACTGTTAGTGATAATTCGCTTAATCCCTAAAATGATTTAAGAACGGCCGTTTTCAGCTCTCTAAAGATGCGCCCTAAGCCTCAATAATCAGAAGCCAACAGCTGTGTCAACCGTCAGATCATATTCAGTTCCATTTTGCTTGTCAAAAAGATCTCCTAGATTCCTCACTGAGCTTTATTGTGGAGAAAGCAGAAATCTCACATCATTTGAAGCTTTCCTTAGCTATTGTGGTAAACTCGATCTGATAGTCACAGATGAGCAAATCAAGAACGTTGAAAGAGCAACAAGGGACCAGGCTAAGTTAGATGCATGACTCCATTTCAAAGCTGGAAAGACATCATCATCATCTATCAATGCATGCTGTAGGACCAACAACGATAAGCTATCCTTGAGTTTGATACAGAGGATATGTTACCCAACAGGTCACAATTTTTCAACACAAGCAACAACTTGGGGATGTCAACATGAATCAGTTGCTCTTAAAGCATATCACAATATTATGAGCAGTAAACACAAAAATTTTCAGGTTTCAAAACCTGGGTTTGTAATCTCAGAGGAGCTTCCGTTGATTGGGGTTTCTCCAGATGCATTTGTCTCCTGCAACTATTGTGGAAAAGGCTGTGCTGAAATGTGATGCCCATTTTGCATTAGAGATAAGGACATCGAAGCTTGCTTGAATTTGATGAATTTCGGCCTTGAAAACAATCTTTCGATAACCCAAAGCTACTTTTTCCAAATGCAAAGCCAAGTTAATGTCTGCAGAAAGAGTCATTGATACAAGGGATGGTCATCAATACAAGAATATTAATACATATCAAAAATTATATCCTATTAAATTAAATTAAATTAAATTAAATTAAATTATATCCATTAATACAAGAATATTAATACAATACAAGAATTATATCCTGCAAGTATAGTAAAGTCAGCCTAGTGATTTAATGTTCACATGTAAGGAAGGTAGTTCATTATATACCAGGTTTTAAAGTCACAGAAAGTAATTCATTCAAATCATCTTTAATATAGCCATCTTTTACAGATTCTGGTTTCCATATTCCATGACTCTAAAACAAACAATCTTTAATATCTCGATTTGCTGCCATTGTTGCTCCACCAGATTGCAAACTATGCATTCTGAAATGTTAAGTATCTAACCCAATATGGCATGCATGTTTCAGAACTTGTTCTGTAACAGTGGTATAAATGATAAGTTGGTTTATGTTCCTCGTAGTGTAACTAATTTTCAACTTGTAATATGTAAGTTGTTTAAAAATAAATTCATTTGAATCAGCTGACAGTGATAATCTTTCTTTATTTTGGTATCGTTGCAATATCATCACAGGGCATATATCACTGTTTGTTTTTGCTATATCAGGGTAGTGACCATCCCTGTATACATCATTTTGCTTTCAGAAATCAATGTCATACAACTTTCATTACTTTCTATTTTCTTGTTTTCAATGATGCTACTTCAACAAATCTAAAAGACCCGCTATTGCCAACAACATCATTATGAAATTGCTTCATCTGATCCAAATATTTGATAAATTTCTCTTCAATGATCTGCAGTAAACAGTTCCTTATTCGATATAGAGCGATTTGAGAGCCTCTTTGCAGCTTCCAAAATTTGAACACACAAACGAGATTCACAAGGATAATTTTTACCAGCGAACTGATGAAAATATTTGATTGCATAAAAAGTTTATTTTTACCTCAAGCAAAAGACGCAAAACTTTGAATGAGACTGGTCATGTAAGGAGCCACATCTTTGTAATCAGCTGGAAGATTGTTGACTTCTGGGAATTTATAACTCATTGCTGTCATCTCCAAATGAGAATCATTGCTCTTGTTTGTATTGACTGATTGACAACTTTTAAATATCCCCGGAATTGCTTCTGCAATTATTTTTAGTCCATGATTATTAGTGTTGTTGATTATGCCTCCCTTGATAGTTTCTGGAAGTAGTCAATTTCGAAAAACATAAAATCTGATTTGAAGCAATGTCATATACTGAATAAGAAATATCAGTAACTTTTGCTACTATCCTCAAACTACAAACGCAAAGTAAACTTTAATTGGTCATTACCCAGAGACCTCCACCCAAACGTAGAGGCTTGGTGTAATATCAGTAAATAAATACTGAACTCCCTACACACAAAACATAGACGCTTAACATAATATCAGTAAATATAAACCCAAAGCCTTTTTCACAAATGTAGAGGCTTGGCATAAGATTGGTAATAAATACCCAAAGCCCTCCACATAAATATAAAGGCTTGGCGTAAGATCAGCAATGAATACGCAAACCCCTCTTCACAGCTCTAGAGGCTTGGCAAAAATTCTTTCTATATCAAAAACAAAATCCACTAAAATAGCCTCATTAACTATGCATGAAAGTGTTAAATAACCAAATTTGTCGTCATCCATAGACACATCCAGGGAACTTTCCACAACCAGCATTCCTGGGGAAAAAGTAAGTTTTGCAAGCCATCCATCTGGTCATCTAAGAGAAAAAGACAGCTAACAATGACAAGAAGATAAAAGTAAATTTAAAAGGGAAAAATTTGAAATTACACAGGAAACCCATCAGCCTCACCTGTGTTCCCTCAGGAACCTGCTCTTCAACAGCCACAAGAGACATATTCTCATGCAAATAAAATTGGGAAATTTTGGACTCTGTTAGACTATCTGAAGCAGAAATGTATGAATATCTTTGCAATATATGGAAGCCATATTCTACTTATAAATTTCCCGCCAAATTCTTCTAATCAACAAATTTCAGCACACCTGGTTTGCAATGTTTCCTTGGTTGACCTATTCAAAGCTACTTGATGGTGCCTTCTGTATCAACTGTGTATTGTTTGCTGGGAAATTCACACATAATGCTTTTAAGCTTGATCATTTGTTCAAGTCACCTCTTACCAAATGGTCCATAGCATTACAGCGTCAAGGACCGTGGGTCAAGATCCAAAATACATGATACAACAACATTAACAGCTCAAGTTTCCAAGCATCTATGGAAAATAAGACACCATCCATCAAAGTGCTGTATGACTCGAAGATTTCAAAACAGGTTACAGAAAACAGGGAAGAGTTAAAGCCTATCATCGATATTGTAATTTTGTGTGGAAGAAATAACATTCCTCTGCATGGGCATGACTCTGCATATATGGACGAATTGTAAAACAACCTAAGAAATGAACAGGCAATCACAAGTCTAATGGCACAACGCGGAAAAAATGCTTTATTTACCGATCATTATAAAAAGCTCCAAAATCTGCAATGTATCGATCAAAAATGAATAAAAAAAAATTGTGAGAATATGCGGCAAAATGATTACAGAGAAGCTTGTAAATGATGTGAAAGAAGAAAGGTTCTTTTCTATTTTTGCCAGTGAAGCTGCTGATATCAGCAACCTGGAGCAAGTGGCAGTTGTGATTCGCTTTGTAGATGAGAATTCTTCTATTTGTGAAGAGTTTCTTAGGCTCTACCATTGCAACGAAGGCCTTTCTGGAAAAGCAATAGCTAAGAAATTAATTGAGTCTGTAAAGGTAATCAGTCTGAATATTGAGCTCTACTGTTGTCAGGGATATGATGGCGCTAACATGGCGCTAACATGGCTGGAAAATGCGGTGGAGCTGCAACACATATCTAAAAAGATCACCCAAAAGTTTTTTATGTGCATTGTCGGTTGCATATTTTAAATCTTTGTGTTGCGTCAGCATGCACCATACCAATATGATGGGCCATGTTAAGTCGGTTAGACAGTTTTTCAATGCTTTGCCCAAAGCGATTTACTCTCTTATCAGTCAATCAGTCAATTAGAAGTCTTCTTCCCAAGGCTCACCACACCCATCTTATTGATGTGTGTCGTAAAAGGTTGATTGCCAGAACTGATGGGTTGGATGGTTTTATTGAAACATTTGAGGCAGTTGTTGATGCTCTTGAAACCATAAGGTTGAACGTTGATGGGACATGGAACAGCGATTGAGTACGAGATGCATCAGGGCTTTTTCATAGTACAGTGGCCTTTGTAGCCTGCGTGCAAACTTCTCAAAGAGGGAATTGTAAAGTCTGCGAATTAGCGTCCGTTTTCGAGTTCTGTGATCTTGCGCAATAATCTGCTCTTTGTCTGGGCATTGTTTCTCATCCAATCAGTGAGTGGTTTGAGATTTTAGTGACCCAATCAAAAACAAGAACATTGTCACGTGTTTTACCGTCTCTTTGAGACTAGTGAAGGAGTGAACACAACAAAAATTTCCTGTATTCAAGATGGAGGAATGTTCAGTGACTTTTTCGAGGATCAAGTTTGAATGTCTTCATGGTTTAAAAATTTGGGACGAAACTGCGTTTAAAAGGGAATTGGACATGGTGAAGCAAATCTTTAAGATCGAAACATTATACGTGGATCAAGATTAATGATCAAAATTAATGATGCAGTAGGCCTAGTTATAGGCCTGTCCCTGCTGTCATTTCCCTCTGCCTCTGACGATAACAAAACCCTTCTAATCTTCGATGGGCGCTCCAATCTTGGCAGAGCTTCGTCCTCGCCAAACCCAATAACTGTGTCAGTGGCTGCTGCTTTTTTATTGTATTTTAACTTAAGCTTTTCGTTGACTTTGGCCAGTTAGTCTTTTAAAGTTTTAACCTCCTTCTCTTCTTCAACAAATCAACACAGTTTTTGCAAATATATTTCGAAAATGGAAGCAAATAAATAAAATTTCCAGACTAAGAATTTCCACTTTCGGATTAAAAACACCAGATCCCTCCACAAGATTTCAATTGTGCTTCAAAACAGTCCCTTCGAAAGCAATGATAGCATCTTCCATCATCCGACATTTTCAATTTGATCAGTGCGTGTCTGCTCTGAAGGATGTTCGGACGAATAAGGCGGAGGCAATTTCTTGCGCAAGATCGACCTCCTCTGTGATGGAGGAAATCGAGGTCACAGAACTCGAAAATGGACGCTAATTTGCAGACTTTACAATTCTCTCTTTGTGAAGTTTGCACACAGGCTATGGCCTTTGATGTTATAATCTATTTATTAGTGGTTTCTTGTCCACTGGAAGTTACAAGGCCTCTGACAAAACAATTGCAATCTCCAAAACCTGATGATGTTGCCTGTGTCCAGAAAGTATTCAATGCTGTAAAGAATAAGAGTGGAAATTGAAGAACTATGTCAGGAGTGGTACACTGAGGCAGTAGAACTTGCCGAGAGAGTATCAACATTATCATCTAAGCCCCGATTGCAAATGTCCAAGGTCATTGTGAAAACACTCCATCAGATTCATTCACTGATTATTACCACAATGTGTTGTCTTGCACATTTCTTGACCATATTAGCTCTCAAATAAAAACATGTTTCTCTTCACAAAACCTCACGCTGCTGAACGCATACTACGCCATTCCTAATAATGTTGTCGCAAAAAAAGATTGGCAGGAACAATTTGCATAACTTGTTGGATTGTATCATGCTGATCTCCCAGAACCTCACTATCTATCTATGGACTTAAAGATGTGGGAGAATCATTGGAAATTGCATCTTGGAGCTAAGCCGACTAATCTCTCTGCACTTTTGCTAATGATTGATAGGGTGACTTTCCCCAACATGTTCACTGTGTTACATACAAGTAGTAGCTACAATTCCAGTAACATCCTGTTACTGCCAGAGATCCATCTCAGTTTCAAGGCTTCTGAAAACTAACTTGACAAATACGATGGCTCAGGACATGGTGAATGGGCTGGCAATGCTACACCTTCCATCAAGAAATACAACTTGACATTGAAGAAGTTATCAACCAGTTTCCCGGAGAGCATCCAAGGAGAATAAATGTTATAAATGCTTGAAAGGACTATCCTGTTCATCCTTCTAGTGAATTTCGAGTCAGTTTTTTAGGATTAATTGGAGATTTTCAAATTTTGTTCATACAGTGTTAACTGCTTCTGGATTATTAATGAATCTGAGTGACTGCTCTGTGGTTTTGCTTTTGTAAATAGTGCTTTTGTTTGACGATATCATTGAATGATCTTACCAAACGCTGGCCTATTTGACCAACATTTCTAGCTGTTTATTTTCGAAGGTTTGAGTTTCTGAATTTTCACATCATCATTTAGGGGTTCAACCTCGCTGAAATTTGAATTTGAGTGTTTCAGTTAGGGGACATGTACAGTTAAACTTTGCTCATCTTTTTCAGCTAGGTGCACCAACTGGAATGTGCAGAATACAGAAATTGGCTCAAAACATTTAAGCAGTAACACCTAATTATCTAAATGCCCGATGAAATTGTTTTATCAGCAACAGCCTTATATTTCCTCCCTGTATCAAAAAACAAAACTCTATGGTACAAGATTATTTGTTGAAAAAGTTTTTTCCATGAATTCTCAAGTACTTTCGAATCGAAAAACTATGTGACTATTTGGTGAACCCCTGATAAGTACTACCCACCATTAAACATTGACCAGTAAAAATTGCTTCGTCACTTTAAACCCCAAACACATATTGCAGATAAAGACAGACGGATGATTATCTTCCTTTAGCAATTTGTGTGCAAATAAACATATTTAAAGTTGTGTAAGCCTACATTCAAGTGAAATGTTTTCTGTTTAACATCAAATATTCTAGTCTCTGATGACAGTGACAGAAACGGATTAAAATGAGCAAGTTTACCACCTTGCCAGGTGCTCAGTTAAGCGGGAGTTTGCCCTTGACGAAAATGTACCATGTACACTCCCCTTCCGAAAGTATCCGGACGATTGAACAAAATGGCGCCAAAAAGGCGTCAAGGGCCTAAGAGCAAAAATTTTACAACAATGTACAGAAGCCCACAGACTTTTCATGAATGAAATTGGGCATGAAAATGATCACCATTTCACGGGCTTTCATCCTAAATGAAAACTTAAAGTTTATTTTATTGTTTTTATGAAAAAATTCAGGAAAACTTCGAAGCAGTACCTGCTCAAAAAAGGCAAAAAAATTTTCAGAGTTGCTTTCTAAAATAGCGATAAATATTACGATGTTTCAGCACATGCATGATGAATTTGATATTTTTCAAAGCAGAAAGGGTTATATTTTATTGTTATGATAAAATTTTTTGTAAAGAAATAATTTCCGTGAAAATTTCAAGGGGTAAAGGCCTGACATTAGTCAAGGTGAGTGGAATTTTCATATGCTAAAAAGAGGTAGCTTTTTGTAAACTTAAATTTTTTCATTTACGAAGTGTCCATTGGCTTTTAAAATTAAGAAAACATCAAAAATTCAATTTAGTTTTCGGATTTTGTGAAAATTTGTGCTTATCTTCGATGTCAAACACCATAACATGGCCAAACAAATTTCTGTATTAAAAACATGATTCTAAAATCGCTCAATGGGAGTCATACTCAAGGTTTTACCCCCATGAAATTTTCACAGAAAATCTTTCTTTACAAAAAATTTTATCATAACAATAAAATATAACCCTTTCTGCTTTGAAAAATATCAAATTCATCATGCATGTTCTGCAACATCGTGATATTTATCGCTATTTTAGAAAACAACTCTGAAATTTTTTTTGCCTTTTTTGAGCAGGTACTGCTTCGAAGTTTTCCTGAATTTTTTCATAAAAACAATAAAATAAACTTTCGGTTTTCATTTAGGATGAAAGCCCGTGAAATGGCGATCATTTTCATGCCCAATTTCATTCATGAAAAGTCTATGGGGCTTCTGTACATTGTCGTAAAAATATTTGCTCTCAGGCCCCTTGACCGCTGTTGGCGGCCATTTGTTCAATCGTCTGGATACTTTTGGAAGGGGAGTGTACAGTTATAAGCGAGCTAATACTGGTGCGATAATTGGCTTAATCCTCTACAATATGCAGTTTTTCCTGACTTAAGCATGACTGTACATGTTCCCTTTGTTCAATTAATCAGGATGTATTCTCTCTTACATGTCAATTCTAGCAGATTCTGTGCGTTTGTTTTTGTATAAGTTCTTCCACAAACAAGAGATAAATTTGTGTAGATTGTGTCAGTAACCCAACACTTCTCAAGAATTTTGAAGGTAGTGTCAATAGGCAAGACAGAATTTCATATATCAAATATATCAAATCGCCAATGTAATGAATACTGGTATAATGTGTTGGCATTATCAAAACTGGCCTTGTAAATTGGTCTGCTCGATTTTCATCTCTCATGAGATCAATGTGCAATATAAATTTTTTCTTACCGCACAAGGCTTGCTTTTAGCTTCAATTTCTTCCAGATGAACAAGTAGTACATTGAGTAGGGCAGCGTTATCAGTAAGGCACTCAGTATTTTGTTGAATTTCGAAGGCCTCTGGGAAGCTTTCTTCGTCAATTGTGGAGGGCATGAACTCTTGACAATTCTCCTTCTTTAAAATTGAGACGAAAACTACAAGGCTTCTGACAAAAGCAACGCAAAGCAACGAAAAACTACAATATTGTAGTGGATCTAGGAGTCATTAGAATTAATGAAAAGAGTTTCAAAATCACACTTCCCCACTCTTTAGAAAAAGAAACAGCAAATTTACAATAAAAAGAACCAGTAAGATTCAGTCACCATTATGCAATGTTCACTACAACGGGGGCATACAATGAACTCTGACAACTTTAGGGTGATTAAACTGAATATCTGCAACAGCAATCAATTAGTGATCCCACCATACTTTAAAACCTTCAATTGGCTATCTAATTTAGCTTGAAGTCAAAATTCATAAAAGTAACAAAATTTCAGCATAGTCCAGAAAGTTAATCAGTCAATCAAACATAAAATCCACGCGATCTTTCATTCATGAAATCACGATTTTAATGTCAAATCATTTTTAATATCAACTCAGTTTTAATCTCAACCTCGTTTTCCTGTTTACCAAGTTTTAATCTTAGCCTCATTTTCATGGACACCCAAACACTGCCACTCATCACAATTCTCCTCCTTACAGCAAGAAGTGAACTTCTGAAAGCAAAAAAGTCCTTTCCAAGATACTTAAACTGCACTACAATCTTGGGCAAAATATAATGAGACACGCAGAAGTTTCCAAGTAAGACTGGCAATTCCTTAACTTTAGCTTTGCTAATCAAAGCTCAATCCCCCTTCCCCCTTGGATAAATGTTGAGTGATAATGAAAACGATTCCTCGCAAATTGATCAGCATTGAGTAAGGGGGAGGGGTAAATGCAATGGTAACACAGATATCAATGAAAATTTCAGTTTGGAAAATTACTTTTGGTGACCTCTTATCACAAATCAATCGGCCTGCTAGCAAAGTATGTAATCAATGTCTTGCCTCAGACAGTCTTCCACAGTTAAAGAAAGGGTTCTAAAGTTGAAAACCTTGTTGAGATTGAGTTAATAAGAAAGCCAGGCTGAGTTGGAAATCACAATATGAGATGGGTTCACAATAAAGCAAGTTTGAGATAAAAAATGGTTTGACAGTAGGGTTTGCACAGCAATGACATAATACTGGCCTGAGGGGTTAATAATTTATTCTTGACAGCCTCGCTTGCGCACTGACTGGCTAATTTTTAATTCTTCTGCTTTGGAATAATTTAGTGCTTGTGCTCATTGATTGAAAATGGTGGAGCAAGACGAAGATTAGGCTTGCATCATGTGCTACAGAGAGAAAAAGAATAAAGTCGCTCAAAGGTTAATTGAATTGAATATGTAGGCTAAAATGAAAAATATCTGCTTTCCTAATTTATAATTTTGTGTTTTAAGAGGTTATTTTATTTCCTTCACATGATTTAATTTTTAAGTTTATTAAAGTTGTTCAAACAAATAACCACCTTTATATTGTTTTCATATTTCCTTTGTAGTTCAACACCCATTAAATCAAATGTCAGCATTTCCATTAATCTAGAAGAGCAATCACCAAAAAAGAGGAAGTTGCCAAGTGTATGTCCTGTTAGTGATGAGGTTGATTGGAGCACTGACAAAAGAAAAAAGTACTTTCACCCTGATTTGAGTTCCCTTGGAAAAATGCTTTGTAGGGGTACTTTTAAACAAATCGAGCTGCTACAAGGAAACCTGCACCTCTTAAACAGCATTTTTATACCGAAATTGCAAAGCAAATCCACAAGGAATGTGTTTCACTTTGCCAAAAAGGAACAGAGAAAGAGAGCAAAAAAGAGACAGCTGTTTGAGAAGAACAAACAAAGAGAGCATGTTGGACTTCTCATTCTCTTTTCATGATTTCCAGCAGAGTTATGAAATTTTGTCTTTCAGCCAATCACACTCACTTTGTAACTGAACAGTCGTTGCTTTTATTTCATCTTTGTCTCTTAATAAATGCTCTGCTTTCGTTTTGAAAATATCGATATATCTATCATGAATGGCAACACCAGTACAGTTAATGCAAGCATAGTCCTCAAGTTCTGACAGCGCAAGCTCATCTCGAGGACTCATACATTCGACAAGGCATGAAACCACTGACTCCAATGATCGAAAAAATCCATTGAATATGTTCATCAAACTTAGTCACAGCACAATATTCTGATGCAAATTTTTTCTGGCTTCTTTTTCTTCTTTGAACCTTTTTTCCCATTTCGCTTACTTTTGCCAGCTCACTATTTGCCTTTAAATCGCCAGAAATAACAGCTTTTATGTGGGCTAAGCAATTCTCTATTTCCACAATTGATTCACCGATTTCTCTCAGTTTGCAGACTTTTTCATTCAATCCAATGATTGTATTTCCCATGTATTAGACACATTTTGATCAGTTATTTGGTCATCAATATTTGTATCAAGACTTCTGCATTCGGTTAGAAGCATGTTGTAGAGGTCAAGAACGATTCCAAGCATTATATGCAAACTTGGGGGCACAACCTGATCCAAGCTTTTTAAGGGAAATAGCATAGGCTCAATTACAGAGTAATGATGTTTCCCATTCTTCCGTCTGTTGTAGTTGCTCCTCAAGTCGACCAAATTTTCATTATAATTTGCATGATATTGCTGAACTGTTTGAGTCTCGATTTCACATGTTTGAGGTGTATGCGGGGCTCCTCTATGATTTTGGAGATGGTTCAAAGTTACAAGATTGGATGAACTTGGGAACGTTGCCAAAGAGCCTTAATGACCGAGACAGTCATCTAAAAAGTGATCCACCAAGAAAGACTTGTATTTCTTTCCATGAATTCTTGTTAAAGGATCATGGCGCTGGGTAATTTATGTCTATAAGGAGCAAAAACTTTCCACATATTCTCCAGAGAATCTGCAGCTTTGAACTTGCAATTGATGTGGACATTGTCCACAGAACCAGCTTTTGCTGTATTTATGCATTCTACATGACCTCCTTTATCAACACCAAAAAGCAGCCACAACTTACCTAGACCCAACGTCTTCAATCTTTGGTCAAGATATCTGTGTTGTAGGCGTGTCAATTTTAAACCTTTACATATGGTCTTGGGGAAACATTTTCCTCTGCAGCAACACAATGTAACCCCATAAGCCCTGATTTTACGGATGCTTTTTGCACATGAGCAATCAAGGGAGCCTTAGCATTTCTCATTTTCCATTCAGACAGTAAAATCTTGAGATTTAAATAAGAAAGGAATCAACGCAAACTTCTAACTTTGTTCATCGGTAAGCACATTAAAGATTGGATATTAATTGCTTGTTCTTGGGTAAGCTGTGTTACCATTGGGATTCCGGCCTTCTCTGCAGCTTTTATGAAAATAGCCTTGTTGACCTTGATCATTTCAGTTATAACTAATAGTGTCTTGGCATCATCATTGTTATCAGAAGCTATATTTGATAACAATTCCATTCCATATTTAGCCCTTTTCTGTATCTTCTTCAAACTAATCTGTGAAGCTGGTTCCTTATTGAAGGGAATTTCAGCATATATGTTTTGAAATCCCGATGAAACCTTCTTTTTCTCATCCAATGTTTTAGCTCCAAAATATCTCTTTCCAATGAAAATCCCATCCATCTTTTCTTTATCCAAAAATACGAGGTTTCCAGAAATCTCTTTGATTTTTGTTGCAGATGCTTTAGATTTTTTTTAACTTCAGGTAGATCTTGTTTTTTTGGTGTGCTGCAACGATGTTGAGATATGCCACTTTTGAGTCCAGCTGCTACTCTTAAAATTTGAAATTTTTCTTTTTCTTATGTCTTTGTAAAGGAATCACTTTCGGATAAATCCAACTCTAATGAGCATATACTGCTGTCTGCTACTGACAAGTCAATTTCCAAACGTTGAATCCTGGATTCTTGTTCTTTGAATTCTAACTTCATCTTTTTGTTTCTTTCTTCTTTTTCCTGTACCACTGATTTGAATTGTTTTTTTCTTGGAGTATCTGCATCCTCTTTTTCAGGGAAAGTAAACGAAAAATATTCTTCCATTAATGTTTCTTTTGTTGAAGCATCTTTAAGAGAATTGCGTGCTTTCTTTTAGAAACGGTCGAGTCTGCCCCGAAAACTACTGGCTTTTATCTGAGCAAAATCGTCAAAAATATCGTAGGGAACCAAATTTAAAATAACTTCATGAAACAGAGAAAATCCTTTGCCACTCGCTTTAAATAATTTATACAGTTCAAACATGAATTGGTTGGCTACTTTTTTCCCATTCTCTATGCGTTTCACATCAGAAGGAGAATCCCAAACACCAGCATATATTCCATACAATTCAAATAATTTTTGCATTCGATAAAACAATTGATAAATACGTTAAGACAAAACGAGTAAATCTAAGGACAGTCGAAATTACGAACCATTGAAAGATTCTAAAATATTCTGAAGCTCCAGAAACACTTGCTGTATTCACAAAATCTTGAAAATTGAAAATTATTGTTTTTCTATATAATATTTGGTGCTTAAGACATTTCGTTAAAATGCCACAAAAAGAGTAACAAAAGCGAAAGGAAATAACTAATTATTTTCACGCATTCAAGTAATGATAATGTCACGCAAAATGGATGAGTCATTTTGGTAACCAAGTAAGAACTAAGTGTTGGTCAATTAGATTGAGAAGAGTCAGAGGAGAGATACATATATGTCTTTTAGAAATTTTCTAATTAATTCTCAATATCTAATCAGTTGCCACCATGTGGCAAATTATTTTGAAAGCTTAAAGGTGGCAATGCCATTTTCATAACATTATCTCTAACATTAAAGTAGTATGCAACCATAGATATTTCAACAACTACTGAAGAGCCAGGATAAAACAAGAAGCTAATAGTATTGAAAGAAATTACTCTTGAACCTGAATGAGTCTGCAATACTTATATCTGTTGAAGAAAAGGTTACAAACTAAGGTACGCTCCCAAGTTTGAAAAAGTTTATTCAACAAATGTCAGCTTTTCTTTACTTTGGGAAGTAGCTATTCACAGAAACAGAAATGTGCGTGGAATATGTAGTTAATTGTTTGATTAGGTGGTTAGCAAGCTTTCTACTTCAGGTTCTTCAAACATTCTTTATGAACTTTCTAAAAACTGCACTCTTTCAGTTCTATAAATTATTTTTATTCATGGCAAGTTCTAGGAGTTTGTTGAAGCAACTAATGCTAGATGTGCATCTCCTCTGAAAAATGCCTTTCTTGACTTTGCATCATTCTTCTAGTAACACAATCATTAGAGTAACTACAGTTCACGACTGACTATAAGAAGCACATAATATGGAAGGACATATCTTAACACATTCATTAGTTGAAGAATTAAGATAAGTTATTTTAAGCTACAGTCTCTGAATTTCTGAACCAAAAAAAACTTCCAATGCATCATGAAGTACTTTGGGCCCATATGAGACAATTATGAGCAAAGTCTCTTCAAAGTTGAATTTGTTGCTTGTTGACCTGGGTGTTGATTTCTTGGCACACAGGGTATGTTGACCTGTTATAATCTGTGCAGAAGACTATAGAAACAAAACACGAAAATGGATGAGATAACAAGTATAGCTTATTTCTGCATGGAGAATGTAGAAAGTTTTTAGAAAAGTCTTATCAGCACTTCCAAAGATAATTAGTGAAAAACTATCACACACCTCTATATTACACACATATATAGAGGTAATATGTAAATTATGATAGATTTTTAGTGCTGGGTGCTAAAAATGAAAGCAAAGATATTCAAAATTACATTCATATCACTCTAGATAGAACTGAAACTGAAAATGTATACTTTTATAGCAAACGACATTGTTTTTACATAAAAAAAGGCTTTCATGAAATTCCAAGCTTACTGTATGACTTTGTCATTAGACAGCACAACTCAGCTGTTACAGAACGATCATTTTAGAAACATAAAAGTAGATTAAAGAAAGCTACAAAATACATTATGTACTTTCCATCCATTCCTTACTTCCCATTTCCATGAATCCATCAATTTGAACTACCAACATTTCTTATACAATTTTTCTCGAAAGTATTGTTTCAAACTAAAGTGTGCCTGCTATGCAGGCTAGCTGCCAACTTTATCTTTTCGTCTCTTGAGAATCAATCATAAAAGATAACATATTCTATATTATCTTATAACAAGTAGTGTAATACATAAATATTAAATTTACCTTCGTGAAAGTCAAAAGTCAAAGAGCAAGCTCATTGCTTGTTTGTACCAGGATCATCTTCTTTCACAGAATTTTGAGAATCCAACTCACATCACCCTCTCTCACAACACTTGGACATTGCTGGAAATAACGCTAGCTGGTTACCTAAAATATCCTTCAGTACAGGGCCTTCAATAGAATATGCATCACTAAACATAGATGTGGAAACGAATACATTCTGTCAAATATGGCCTGCCAGAATGGAGGAAAGTCACTTTTCCTTATGGAACATAGGACACATAGTCAGAGTACATTTAGTCACAAAGAACATCATGTCAAACAAGGAAACGACCCATATTTAAAATTCCATCCTTGCTTCCATCATATACATTCATAAAATTACAAGGAGGGCATTCTTTAATATTTTCTGCAAGAGAGAAAAAAAGTTGAGTATTCACAGAAGAAGTTTGTATTTTCAGATTTCATTTTTTTTATTCAATCTGTGTGCCTATTAAAATACCGAGAAATCAATTGTAAGGAGACAAGCTTTTAGTCAAAAAATGTGCCATTGCCCTGAAATACCAACCCAGTATCAAGTGATGCTTATCCCATCAAATGTGCCAATGCAGCCAAGTAAATGCGAAAGCATTTTGCAATTTGAAATTATGTATACAAAGCGAAGATCTGGGCACATTTTTCATACCATAGAATTTGACAATATGACAAGTTACATCTCAATGCACAATGCACTGCACTGCTATCTCTGACCTAGAAATAGCTAATTCTAAGTACAACAGCCAAGTATTTTTTCTTACCTATACATTTTAATGGACTAAGCTTAGTATACAATGGCAATGATGATCCAATTACTTCGAAATTGAGAGGGCAGTCTGCTAGCTACATCATTCTGCAGTTTTACGGGTATCTTTCTATACGACTCATGTTTCAGCAAGTAAAGCATGACAGTTGCCAGGGAATACATTCCTTTTCAATCAAATCATAAGCTATGTTTGGGATTTCAGATGAGCTTGAAATTGTGGAAAATCGAAGGGTTTCTACATGTATGCAGTTATTGAGATTGAATTTGCATGTAATATATTTTAGTTTTCCTATTTGAATGCCAAAAACACCAGGTTTTCCTTCCATTCATATGCAAACTCTTCTTGAATCATGGGGTAGTTTGATGATTTGAACATGAAAATTCTGAAAATGAAAATTCTTTTTCACCATACTTAGATCCAGAAAAGACTTTTCAAACTGAATATAATGTGTTTCATTCCTTTTTTACTTGAAGTCATGGCATACAGAAACCAAAACAGACTTATTTCAAGGTCAGAGTGACTCCAACATGCGTACTTTCAAAATGGCTAGCTACAGTGACCATTCAAATAAAGAGCAACTGTCCCGAGTAGAAAAGGAAAATGACATGTCAATTGACATTTGCATGAGCAAATAAGCGCATGAGAGAAATATGCAGGGAAGAAAAACTTATTCTTCCTATTAATGAAAACAGGACACACTGAAATATTATATTTTCTTGACAGTATAAAATTTGTCAAACGAAGTTGTTTGGATTTGTAACGGAATATCTTCAAAGCTAGACTTTGGAATGTCATCAAAAAAATCAGATTTCACTACACAACTCCCAGATGCTTGAAGAAGACAGAGAGAGGTATCTTATGCCAACTACTCTGCCAACCAACTGCATTCCTTACCTCATTTTGTTCTTCTAGAATATGAAATTAATTTAATGTCAGCATATCATATTGCCCTTATTGCGCAAAGATAAGACAAAATTTAAAGCCAGGCTTGCGTCAAAAATGCACACAGTGAGAGATAGTTGCCAGGGGGGCCAAAAGGATCTTCCCTTGTGCTTTATGTACCCTGCTAGTGGTCATCTGCTGATTGGCAAATTTTTTGAAAAAAATCACCATAACTGCCTTGTTGACATGAGTGCTCTGGAAACTAGTTGACTATTGTTTGTCATGTTGTATTGACACACAAACAGTCATCAATGCTATTTGCCCTTTACCATCCATAACCATTAGCCGAAATACATGCCATAGTTTTGAGTAAGAAATAACCAAAGATGTTACCAAGTTAGCTTTAATGTATGGAAAAAGAAAAAAAGGCTGATGGTACTCCTTGAAGAACATTTCATAATAAGTTAGATCCATTTTTTCTGCAATTAGCATGTTGACATTCAAGTGCATTAAAGGCATATTTAGAAAAAGTAAAAATTACAAGTATATTCACTTATAAGTCTTTGCATATGCAAAAACTAAATTACCAAGCAAATTATGAAACATAATGTATCCAAAAAATATATCAACAGAAACATTGTGTGGTCTTCTTTTCTTGCTTCAAAACAAGTACCCCACAGCAATGTGATTCAGCTTTGGTGTGGATACATGCAATTTCCAAATCAGCAAGAGCTAAGATGTAAGATTTTTCAACATGCTTTTAGTGGAATCAAGAAAACCAAATAAGTTGAAAATACTGTCCCGATTGCTTTATTGGATGGAGTTATTTGGTAGAAAAAATGCATTTTGGAAAGATACCGTTTAATGAAAAATATTATTTTGGACTTGTCTTTTAAAGCTCAGAGTTGCACAGAACATAAAGATGGCAATAAAAAGTTGAAACAACATGGGGCATACAAATGACTTTTATGATAGTAACTGATTATAATTTTTCGAGCTTTGATTTTTCTTGTTTAGCTTGTCATGCATAGTCACAAATTAATGGAATGTATAGTTTACAGAGACTGATTTGATGTGGTATATTACAGTATGATACTAGACGTTTACCATAGCACGCAACAGTTACAACAAATATCGTATATACTTATAGTTATAGTTCGTTTTGGAGCCTAAATTTGGAGTTTAACCTTCTTGGGAAAAAAACAGAGGGCAATGAAGATTTTTGACAAAACCCTGCTGTGTCTCATTAGAGCTACAACAGTAGATTCAGCATGGTGTGCAAGATTCATCAGTAATCAACCTGACTTCTTTTCTTATGACAATAATGTATTTGTTTGTCTGAAAAAGCGAAGCTTATAAAGAATTTCAATTTTGGCACAAAGTCTCAGATCATGCTCATGCGTTTCACTCTTATTGGAGCTCATCAGTGGCGCGTATGAGGATTAAACCATGGCTTCTTATGTGAGAAGCACACAAGCAAACCACAGCACAAATGGAGCTGGCTGGTGATTGGGATAAGTTGCATATCTTTGTAGAGACTGTAAACTCTTTCAAGAAAATAATTGCGGTTACCTGATCTCAAATGCATCAATGTTAGCCTCCTAATATTAGCACAAATTCACAAAGCAGACTTGACGTGTGTGTGCTGCGCAGCAAAAGCTATTGAGCCAAGTTTCCACACATGTGCACATAAACAATCATGAACATAAGTTATTAATTTAAAAATTAAACGAGACTTACCTTGTAATTTGAAGTTTGATTGAAATTCTTCACTATCATCATCATGCGCTACAAGTCATTCTTAAACATGAGGAATTTCAGGAAATATAAAAAGCAACGAGGAACGAAGGAATCATAGGGTTGGGCCCCCATACAGGGAGGGCATGTGATTCCTCCGTTCCTGCTGATGATAGTGAAGAATTCCAATCAAACTTCAACTTACAATGCAAGTCTCGTTTAATTTTTAAATTCTTCTCTATCATCAGCTATGTCACTACGTAATCTGACAATAAAAACGACAATTTTAAAAGACATGTTTCGAACGTTCATCGTTCATCTTCAGTTAAGAAATAATTAAATTACATCAAGACAAAACTAGGTATATATTGAAATTAGTTACATAATATAAAAACACGTGAGGTAAAAGCGATAATTACAAGCGATAAATCTAAAAAAAAACAATAGTACAAAAGGGGTTTAACAATAGCAAAAGAAAAATAGAAAAGCGGTGTTAATAACAAAGGTTTAAATTGTAATGGTATAGTTGTTTATTAAGCGTGGGTTTAACCCAAGAGATATGCAGAGCCTCCTTTATTTTGAGGGTAAACGAACCGCTAGCGCTGTCCAAGATAGAGAAGGAATCCTCAGAGCATAGAGGGCGGCAAGAGGGGGACTCATTAAAATGTCTGCGAATATGCGAGTTTTTGTCTGTGACTAAATGCTCATGGATTCGTAGAAAGATGTCGAGAGGTTTCTCCGACATAAGACGCGAACATCCGCACACAAGAATTTGTAAACTACACGAGCCCGTAAGCACTTGGGCACAGAGTCCTTAACCCCAAACATAGAACGTAATTTAAAAGAAGTAAAACAAGTTTTAAGTCTAAATCTTTACAATACTTTTTAACTAAGCAATTAACTTTACGTTGAGTGAAAACCGAAAATTTACCAATGTAGGGAAGCTTAAAATAGCAAATACGGTTAGATTCATTATTGTTAACTACATGGTTATGAGAGGGTACAGGAGAGTTAACTTTATCGAGATAGCTGTGAATGACTTTATTTACAAGATAAGTAGGATAAAGGTTTTTATTTAGTATAAAAGTTAGCTGTTTAATGTCGTTATCAAAACCAAACCAAGTGTTGTTTATTTTATATGCCCTATCAACCAAAGTCCTTATCAAACCAATTTTATAGGAAAACGATGTAAAACTGAAAAAATTAGTTAACAAGCCTGTATAAGTTCTTTTACGATACACTGAGGTTATAATGGATTGATTATTGCTTTTATCGATTAATACGTCCAGAAAAGGTAGTTTACGATAATCCTCGTTTTGCATAGTAAACTTAATGTTAGGGTGCTGTACATTAATGAAATTAAAGAATTTAAGTGCATCTTCTTTATTTTTAAATAAACAAAAAGTATCATCAACATACCGTCGGTAAAATAAAACCTCGGAAGCGTTAAATTGTTCTAGCCAAATCTTCTCATGATGTCCCATGAAAAGATTAGCTAGAACAGGGGCAAGTGGGGATCCCATACTTACACCGTCTACCTGGTCATAAAAGTTACCATTAAATAAAAATGAGTTTGAGAAGTGGCAAAATGAAAAAGTTTTTAAGGTTTACTTGTTAAGTTTAAGATCAGGATTACCAGTTATAACATAATGTACCGCTAAATCAATGGATTCGTTTAAAGGAATATTAGTGAAAAGACTTTCCACGTCAAAAGAAACCATAAATTTATTAGAAAAGTTTAAACTGTTAACTTCATTGACAAAAGAAAAGGTATCCTTAGCGCAAAATTCGTTGGGTATATGAGCGTCTAACAGTGAACATAGATATTTAGCAAGATTATAGTTAAAAGTACCTATAGAAGAGACAATGGGTCGAAAAGGAGGAGGTGTGACTACGTAATCCCATGAGGCTTCAAAGCCCTGTAATGTAAGTATAAGAGTAATTCCCTCTGCTTGATCTTGCTGTATCTTTTTGAGCATTCTGTTTATCACACTGAAAGGGGGAAAAGCATAGAATTGATAAGCAGACCAGCTGAGCGTAAATGCATCTATAGCAAAAGCTTCTGGCTCTGGTTTGAAAGACACAAATTTGTCAAATTGTTTGTTTAGACTAGAGGCAAATAAGTCAATTGATGATGAAAACCCAATTTTAGATAGACACGAGTCTAAAATTTAATTTCCATTCTGCAGATGTATTTGCAGAACGACGGGACTCTCTATCTGCTTTGATGTTTTGTTTTCCAGGAATATGGGTGATTGTAAGCCAAATTGTACGCTCAACGCATCAGAGCCAAATTTCTTTGCACAAGCCATTACATTTTGCTGAGCAACTTGTACCCATATGAGACAAAACAAGCACTGCTGTTGTGTTATCTGTTAGAATCTTTATGTGCTTGTCTGTTAGGTCATTTGCAAAATTTTCAATGCCAAGAAAATGGCACTTATTTCCAAATAATTTAAGTGCTGTTGTTGTTCTTCAAATGACCATAAACCTCCCATGGATATATCTTGACAAGATGCCCCCCAGCCTTGGAGGGATGCATCTGTTATTATTTCTAAAAATACACGGGCATGTATCAAAGGTTTAAAAACATTTCCTACATTTTTGATCCATTTTTTTTTTTGCCTCCGAGGATAAAGACATTTGTTTCTCAAAATTTCCGTTGTTGTTCTTTAGTGTCATTGATTTATCATGTTCTAAATGTCTTAAGAAGAGAGGCCCAAACAGTGACCCTGGAAGACTTGCGCAACATTCCGAATTGAATGGATGTCACGTTGAAGAAAATGTGGGCACAGAGAAACAGTGCTAGCTATCTTATCCGGAGTGGGACGTACACTCATGTCTTTTGAATTTAAAATGAAACCAAGCATTTTCAATTTCTGGCTTGGAATAAAGGCTGATTTACGAGGGTGAATGATAAAGCACAATTTTGTTAACAGTCTAATTGCCTCTATGACAGTGAGCAAGCATTTCTCAAAAGTGGCGCCTTGCAAATAGATATCATCTATGTAGGTGGTTACAATATGCCCATTTTATGAAGGGTTGACAAAGAATTTTGGGGTCTTTCATTAGCGACTTCCATTCAAATTTGAAATCAGCAATCCTTCCAGTTTTAAAATTATCTGACATGTTCGTGAGTAAAGAAAGATACAAGAGCAGGTAAGCTATCTACAAACTCACTTACAGTTAGGTGTTCTAGATGATTCACAATTTCTTCCCTTGTTGTTGCTGATTCTGGCCGGATTGGTTGTGCTGAAAACGGTTGTTGGGTTGAAACTGCTGTTTTTTCCGGAATTGATTGTGGTTGCCCCTCCATAAAAAAACACGCCTTGCATTGTTTTGGGAGGTTTGTTGGCTAGTAGACGTTTGCTGTTTTGGGCAGTTTCTGAAATTCCCCTTAAAAGCCTTGGCTACCTTGTTAGTTTCTTCGGCATCTTTGATATGTTTGTTAAGATTATTGCCAAAAAGATACGGGCCATGAGGGATCTTGGTATTTGAAGAGCAAAGTGCTTGATAATCTTGCTTAAGAAGGGGTTTCATGGAGGGTCATCTGAGTGATGAAATATTTCTGTTAAGATGGCCTAAAAGAGCAAACGCATCAATGGACTGCGACACGTGTTTGTTGAATTCATCTCTGTTTTGGGAAGTGGAAGCCTGTGTAAGCATGAAATCAGTGTTTTGCAACATTATGTATGCAGCTTTCCGCAAAACCTGTTGCATGTTAGCCAACCTAAGATCTTCTTGTATTTTAGAATACCTTAGGTGTTCCCAAGCACTTTTATTGACCTTAATTGGGTACATTTCAGTACAGTTGCCTGGGCGTTTATATTTCTCCAAAATGAGTTTCATTTCCTCAGGGGTCAGAGTCTTCCCCCAATGCTTATTAACAATTTTGGCCAATCTTTTTTTTACATTTGGCCCAAGGTCGTCAGACGATTCAAGCGCTTTGGGTAACCCATCGAGAAAATCAGATGTTTGTGTTTCAGGATTCTCGGAGGGTTTTGCGACTAAATCATGTGTGTCACCAACAAGTGAATCATTGTCATCATCAGCATGAACGCTAAGACTCTCACTATCAACATCGTCCAAACTACTGGCAATTTTTTGTGGTGACTCAGATTCATCAGATATTGATAACTGTCGTTTATTGCTCAGGTTTTGACCGGTGGTCATCAAACTAGCATGCCCAGTGGGCAGATTATGTTGTTTGGTAGACATTGCCTCAAGTTGTCCGGTGGATGGATGTTCAAATTGCCATTGGCTAAGGGCACCCGAGGACAGTTTTTCCAATAGAGCTGCCTTGTTACCCATGTTGGTGTTGATATCTAATAAAGTTTGGTTTAGAGAAAACTGAGGGTCAATGGAAGGCATGTTTCTTATAGAAGGTTCCTGTTGCACCATTCCATTTCCTTGCTCAGTTCGGTCTATTTCCTCTGACGTTGACATTTGAAATTTCTGGAGAAATATGGAAATCAACCAAATAGGTATATTGAAACCTGTGTTGCTCTAAAACTACGATATTTTAGGTGAAAAAAAAAAGGGAAAAGAAATGAATAAAAACTTACCAAGTTACTTTAATCGGAGCTTGGAAAAACACGTCTTGTTGACTTGTAGCAAAACCCGCAATGACTTGTAGCGCATGCACCCACATCTCATGGGATTATGTAGTGACGTAGCTGATGATAGAGAAGAATTAACCAGCTGCCATCACCTCAAATGCCAGACGTGTTAAATCATAATTTAAATCAATTGATGATAGAAGTATTAAAAAGGGGTCTTTTGATTTCACTTTCTTCCTAACAATAAAGGCATCAATATAAAGCAACAAGAAATAGAAATTTATCAGCAAAAACAACAACTTTTAATTTGCAAAACATGTTTCGGACATGCACTGTCCATCATCAGTTGATAAATTCAAATTTTCTACAACGGTTAATTTTATAAAGAAAAGTAAGTTATGTAATAATATTTACAACAATAGATGAGAGGAAAAATATTAATTGATATTATGGGTGTGGTTAAAAGAAAAAGGTTACAATGCTAAGATAATGATAAATTATAATGATAAAACTGCCTTTTCAAAGTATGCTTTTCCCAGGACATGTGCAAAGCTTCTTTGATCTTCAATTTAAAAGAAGTTTGGGCGGTGTCCAGGACAGAGAAACAATCCTCTGTGCAAGCTCGACGACAGATTTCCCATTCCTGCAAATGCTTATAGATTTGTGAATTTTTACCTGTAACCAAATGTTCTCGGATTCGTGTAGAGAGATGGCAGCTGGTTTCACAAAAATAAGATACAGTACTGCATCCAGCGCAAGAAAATTACACAAGACCGGAGACAATTGGGCACAGAATCCTTCACCCTAAACATATTACGAAGCTTAAACAAAGTAAATACGAGTTTAACATCGATATCTGTACAATACTGTTGAACTAGGTGTGTTATTTTACGTTGAGCAACGAGAGAGTAACGACCAATGTACAGAAGCTTATAACAACATTTGTTATCAGACGTAGTCTGATTCCTGGGTTGATTATCCACACTAGGGGTATCCCTAACTTTGTCTAGATACTTATGAACAATATTGTCGACGATATACGATGGGTACAGATTTTTGTTAAAGATGGAAGTAAGCTTCTTAATATCATTATCAAACCTAGAATGTGTATTATCAATGTAAAACTGAAAAAATTAGTTAGAAGACCAGTATAAGTAGATTTATGAAAAACAGAAGTGCGAACCGACTCACTATTACTGTTATCTATCAAAGGATCTAAAAATGGTAGCTGGTTGTTATCCTGTTTATCCATAGTAAACTTTATGTTAGGGTGCTGTTTGTTAATATAACTAAAAAGCTTAAGTGCATCTTCTTCGTTATTAAATAAACAAAAAGTATCATCAGCATAAAATGTTAGAGTTCTTGTATGAATCTAACCAGATCTTCTCATGATGGTCCATGAAGAGATTGGCTAGAACTGGTGCTGATGGCAATCCCATCAATACGCCGTTGGCCTGATCAAAACAATCACCATTAAAAAGAAAATACACGCAGTTTTTTTTATAAGAAACCACTTATAAGCAACCTAGATGTAGAAGGCCTAAAACTTTAAGCAACGCATAGTACCACAGGAAAAAACCTAAGCAACTTTTTTTAATCTTAAATAATTTATATCACTGCAAGCAATCGAGGATTGATCAACATAGAAGCTATTTCCATTGATTTGCCGTCAAAACTCGCAAATCAACGGAGTGTTACTCATTACATAAAGGATTTCATCAAGGGGTTTTTGTTTAACTTTCAATGCAAAGTCTCTATATGGTAACAATTACATGGTACTTCTTTCTTGACTGGTGTTATTTATAGTTTTTCTTTGCTTCAGACTAAGTGTTCTATCTAGCGTTATGTTGCATAAGAAGCTATAGGATAACTCCAAATTTTGCTGCTTTTCTAGCCTTTATGCTTTTCTTAGGGTGAAAAATATACAGTTAAAATCAAGCAACTACTAAGCAACTTTTGCTTCTAAAAGGTGGCCATAAGAGGTCCAAAAATAAGCAACTTTTTGAACTAGACCCGAGCAAAGTTGCTTATAAAAAAAACTGTGTGTGTTGTACTGGCATTTTATATCATGAGTTATTATTATTATTATTCCTTCATATCCTTCAATACACTCCATATCAAGGAAGCACTCAATGTTCCATTCAGCCTAGAAAGACAATAAACAAGTCTCTAAAACGCTTCTTCTTTTTTAGGTGTGAAATCGCACCTCTGGCCAGCCACGACACATAGTTTTATGACAAATAATTTCTTCAGACCCTCATATGAAACTCTTTTCTGATAATCACTGTCACGCAAAAAAAGTTTAAGTGTGGATCCTCAAGATACTGCGCGTGCGCAGCATACTGACAGATTTGTTCTGTGCGAGAAAACAAAATGGCAGCTCGAAGATCACAGCGAAGCAGAAAGCCCGTGAGTAGACTCGTAGACGAGCAATCTTTCGATCTTATGCAGAAATACCTTGAAGAAAAACACGATTCTAAAGTTTTAAAAGTCGATAAGAATTTTATGATGCCGAAATCAAGGAGATTGATGTCCCAAATAACAAAGTTTTAGTCCACTTTAAAGGTTACTCGACAAAATTTGACGAATGGAAGGAGATAAGCGACAAGTTTCCTGTTGTCAAAGTTGAACGATATCTGCCACCAGACAGCTCCACTGTTGAGGAACGCTCTACTCAGACTTTTCGAAATCTTTATTGCGAAATAAAGAAGAAACTCAAAGCAGATCGCAAAGATGACCCTTTGACAAGAATTTATATTGACGTCGACAAGGATGTTTTCAACATACACCTTGCCAATATCGGACACCGGCTACCAAGAAAAGGCGAATCAGGCAGGAAGATAATTTCGAATGGGGAACTAGACAAAGTTTTGGGCCGAAATTGGAATGTAAGAGTAAAGAACGCTCTAGGTGACTTTGGTGCTGTAATTGAAGGGACAGTTGAGTACTGGATAATTGCTAGGGAACCCATTTCAGATTTTTTTGAGGTTGGAAATAAGTTTTTCCCATACAAAATTGAACAATGCCCAAGACTCGCCTTTACATTTTTAAGGGAAAATGGAAATGCAAGGCAGTACGAAGAAAAATTCAAGAACTGAGCAAACCGTAAGGATTAATAACTGTAAGATTAATAACTGTAAGAAATTAATGGAACGTACAAACTGAAGAGCTGCAAGTCATATAAGAACTTTTGAAAGATGCACATATTTCTATAAGAAACAGCAGGCACTAGTGCAGATTCAAATATAGCTGGCTATTTATTAGGTACTCATGGAAAAAAATCCAGTTTTACAATGTTCTTTAGAAATGCACAATCATCACCACAACATAATGTGTAGCTAATTTCAAAGCAAACGCTGTAATAGGGGACACTCAGGGATAGGGGCATAATTTGTGTTTTTGTGGGAAACTCATTTGAGGGGGTGCAGTTGCCCAAAAATGTTTTCAGAAACTCTGCCTTTTGTTCTAAAACAATAGGCATCCTCATGGTTTGATTATGAAATCTTGGTTTGCCTGGTTAACAGAACTGGTTACTACAAAAACATCCACAGTACCCCCGATAAAAACATACTATGAAAATGCTGTTGGCTTCATAATCACTGAACCTTGGAAGCACCAGCCAGACCTAAACTTAGTTTCTTATGGTGTAAATATGTGCAATGTAAAAGCTTTCTGTATTTAAATTTATGTATTGAAAATTAAGAATCAGGAGTTTTACAAGTCTTAACCCACTTTCCGTTCTGTTTGATCAAGTGTGTGCAACAAATAGAATAATCACAGTTACTGCACTTGTTTGTACATTTCTTCAGTGAATGCCCTTGTTGAGAACAGTTGCTGCAGAAATAGTTTTTTCTTATTCTCTCTGCTCCCAAGGCTTGCAGATAATGCACCCTGTTTTTCTTTAGCAGGAGTTGTGCTAGAGATTCCTGGCCTCTATGGTTCGTGGATTGGAAAAAATCCTTTGATGCTTGATCATTATATTTTTCAAGACCTTGTTGATTGAAATGGGACAAGTTTCCATAAAGTTTTAGAAAACTGGGCACATGGCAGCATAGAGCATGCATGTAGGGTGTGACACTGCTTGCTTCATACAAAAATTTGAAATCCAATGTCCATTTTTCCACATTCATAGCAAAGTCGTTGATTTGTTGATCAGTTGAGAAATCCTGTCTCAGACGTGTATAAATTGATAGAAAATCATCCCATAAAGCCTGAATTTTTGATGCATTTGCAAAGGAAGGCAGAAGATTCAGTGCTCCCACTCAGCGTCGGAGATTTTTACCTACAGCGCATGCGTTTTTCCCCTACTTTCCCCTACGCCTGTTTTCTTTAATTTCCCCTACTTTCCCCTACATTTCCCTACTTTTCAATGAAATCCCCTACAATTCTGCAAGAAAATTCCCTGGTTTCGGCCCCGGAGGTTATGGAAACTCCTTATAATCGAGTAATTTATGAACTGTTGCACAGCGTCAATTATTCCTTTATAGTGGTTCTTAAAACAAAGTTCAAGACAAGGACACCTTGCACCCCCACGGGAGCCATTGAGATGACACTTTGCCACAACACTGGTGCTTTGTTCACATAGAAATTGCCGCTCAAGGTGAATAACACAGCAATATTGACCATGTGTGAAAGAATTGATCGATTCTGTAACAATAAGGGAATGGTTTTAGTCGCATTGAAAAGACTAATCAAGAATTCCCTACAATTTCTATGAATTTCCCCTACAGCTACCCATTTTCCCCGTAGGTTTCCCCTACTCCCTACAACAACCTGTTTTCCCCTACTGTATCTTCTGAAGATTGCGTGTGCTGATGTTTTGAAATAGTGTCAATTTCTCAGGACCAGTCAGCTCTCGATAACACAGTTTTTTTGTGTCCTTGTTGATAGACCATGCAAATGGGATCCCAAAGGATTTCAAGAATGTACAGTATCTTTCCAGATGTTGATACTTTTTAAGGTCGAACCCAGAAGTGAATGTTTTTTTTTTCAATTAGATCTTCTCTTCTTAGCTGAAGTACAAGATACTCAATAAGAACATCAGCCACTCGGAGGAAAAGGTGCAGGGTGTCTATGATGACATGGTCCAATTCTATGTTTTTAAACAAAGGGATGTGTCTACAATTATATTTATGACCCTTCAGATTTTCCGTGATCTTTTTAATTGTCCTTCCCTGAAGTAAGGGCCATTGCTTCGAACAGTCATGGCGTTGCAATCTGGGGCATAAACACCATATACAGGCAAAATCCTGATTTGCTTGACCTATTCCACACACTGTGGCTAAAAATTTCCAATCGCCTCCAAGAAAAAGCTCAATTTTAAACATTGTAGACTTGACTTCAATGGAGTTCAGATTTGACATCTCTTCTATCAAATCTTTCAGGCTATCTCTGATACCTTCATAATCGTCTTTTATCTTCACTATTGCTATCATATAGCTACCCTTTTCTGAGGCAGCAATAGAACCCTCATTTATGATGCTAAAGGCAACATTCAAAAGATTTAGCCTTTTGCCGATCCTTGTTCCATCACCACTTATTTTCACCTTTATAACTTCCCCTTTCTCTATTATACTTGCAAGCAACAGTCGGGACACCTGCTCGTAGAGAGCATCTCTAAGCTTGCGCTGGACACCTTCTGTGCTACAAGGAGTAGGAAATATCTCCCATTGAGAATTTAGCCTTTCAATTCGCTTCTTTAAACTATACTTTGTGGGAAGTCCCTTACTCATTGAAGCTAGTTCATGCCAAGCTTTGTTGAAAATATTGAATCTCTCCTTCACGTAGAGCAAAAGATTTACATTATCCATTTGCTCATCATTTAGTTGGTTTTCCTCTGTGGAAGCAAGAGTACAACCAAGATCTTCACAATCAAACAAACTTAGTTTGCTGTAAGTCTCATTGTTCATGTCAAAATACTCCACTTTGCAAGGAACAAGATCATAAAGCCCTAGAAAATCCAATGCTGACTGACAGTCAGTCTTCAATTTGTTTTTGATTCTGTACTGACTTCGTTCAGAGTAGTCTGATAAAGGCTTTGACGCACACCGGTTTTTTCGATTTTCTTTAATCTGCTTTTTTACTACATTCTTAAAACGCTTTTTCCAGTATGAAGCAGATGCATGGGCTTGCAAGAGGTTTTCTTCTAGCTTTAAACATTTTGTCTTTGTAGTTTCCAGATCTTGTACTAATCTGCGCTTTTCTGCTCTCATTTTTGCTTTATCTGTTTCATCTATATTGATAGTAAGGTGGTAAGCATCCGATTCTTTCAATTTTTTCAAAAACTTTTCAATTTGCTTACTCCCCCTTTTTGTAAACTGAGCGTCCTTGATTGAGTAGTGACTTGATTTTTAGTCGCACACATTTGACAATTCTCTCATTTAAGCGAATGTCTGTCAATCCTGATTCATTGAATATTTTTTGGACAATTTCAGGATATGTAACATCTTTGTTTGACTTTTTTTTGCTTTTGGCAATTGTAAACATCAAATATCTAAAAAATCAAGAAAGAAAGTTTATCTTTGATGGAAAAATTTGCTTTTGATTAGGTTTTATTTTAACAGAAGAATAATATGTATTATAAACGATAAATAACAATGAAAATGAAAACCAGCAAAGCCTACTAGAGCTTACCATTGGGTCAAGGAGCTGTTCCTTAGTTATGTCACGCTAAATTTGCCTTTTTAGAATTACCCACCACCCTCGTCACGCTCAATCACACATTTGTAAATGACGTTCTTACAAAGTGTCACAAAAAACACAAATGGACCCAAATAGGCTAGGTTAAAATCAGGCCATTAACAAATGGGGTAGGGGTTCTGATCTTAGACAGCAAGAATTTGTGAATAAATATGTACAAAATAAGAAGGTTAACGGCCTATAACTGTTTAGTTAGGGTCTTTCGAATTGAGCTTGCCCCTCACCCCAAAAGATATTAGCACATTTGTTAGAATAGAAAGATAGGAAAGAATTTCTTTGGACAACCAGCCTTCATTTAATATTTATGCCCAACCAAGCCACAGGGCTCATTATACTATCTGCCAATACCGTTCCAAAATCAGATAAAATATTGATCATTGATTTCTGTTAGAGAACGAGATGTTTATCTTTAACGTGTCAGGTTATAGAATCATACTTACTGGTTGATATGTACAACAAAACTTTGGCCAATAAATTCTTTTTGTTGTTCGCCATGCTGCTCTCCTCTGTTCATTCCCCAAACCAAATCAACTTTGCTGGTTAACAGGACTATCAAAACTAGCAAATGCAAACGGCACCCCATCTTTTGCACACATAAATCCGACGTCTCTATTTTCAAACTTGAAAGTACGGTAGATTTTTTGCAGTGAAATTTAAAAACTTGGTCTCAAAATGACTGCCAGATCCTGAACAATCAAACAACCATGCTGCTTTTTGTATTAAAAGAGAGGCTAGCCATGCAACCGAGATTTTCCGAGTCCATGTTTCACAACGAACTAATATCCATTCAATTTCTATGGAAAAACCGGCATTTAGAAAACAATACACCATTCAAATCTACAGAAATTGCTCTATTCAATAAAGGTGCTGCTTTTGGGACCAATTATCTCAAGTTTGAGACTTTAAGGATATAATTTCTTTGCTCTTCCAGTTTGCGGTCTGAGCCTATTGTCTCTGATGTCAGCCGCTTTTGATTTGACGCGCAGCTATGTTGTTATTGACAGGGATAAGTTTCATATGTATTCGTTTTAGTAGGTTAGCGTGGTTTTTGTAGCCTGAGCACAGGCTAGGTTTTTGTTAAGTTAGTGAAAACTATGTTAAACTGCGTTAAACTGTATAAGGACGCTCATTTGTATTCGAGTTATTGTTTGGTTGAATTGGTCCCACTAATTGACCCCACTTCCTATCCTATTCATATTCTTTGTCATTTCCACCATCAGTCACATAATGTTTGCATACGCTTTTATTTGTCTTAGTTTTCATTTCTTGTATAGGTACAGTAAATAAAAAATATAAGAAACACTGGGCAGGAGAACATTCGGAAAGCAGGAGAAATAAAATCAGGGCCGCTGCCGGGGCTGCAAGGCCGGGGCCGGTAATTACTAATAAACAATTACATGTTGAAAAATCAGGGACGGGGCCGGGGCTGCAGGGCTGGGGCCGGTAATTACTAATAGCCCTGGAAATTAGTCACTTGCCCAGAGATCCATGTAAGCTTTCCAATGGGTTTTGAAATTTGGGCAGGCTGCTACTGCAAAAAGACCATCTTCTGCCTGCCTCATTTGCCTAGCTACGAAACTGACAACAGAGGCTAAATACGTAAAACTAGCTTCCCGGCAAATTTGTTGAAAACTTTATGTAGGGAGAGGTTTGAAAGTTAACGTTTGGATATCTTGCAAATTGAGATTAAAGTGTATTGATTAGGAGATCTGCAGAGTTCTTAGCAGAAATGTTGAAGGCAATGGACGGACACTTTCTTGTACTGTTTTCTTGTGTTTTTCTACTTGGCATAAATATTCAACTGGTTGAGGCAGTAAATGAGGATCAGGGTGATAATAATAATGAACAACATGGTCGTGTGAAAATTACAAAGGACAAAAAGGGAAAAGTAGGGATATCGCAAGCTCACAACGGAAGGATTATAAACTTATAAAACATTCCAACCTAAGTCATTGGCACAAATGTCGAGAGAAATTATCGAGTCTGCAACCTATTATTAGTCAGCTTTAAATGTCAGCTTTTCCAAAATAATATGGCAAGATGAGCTGAGCCAGTGGAAGCACATGGTTTGGAGGGTTTCCCGGACATCTGGCATTGCATTCCCAAATTCAACAAAAGCAGACAACAACTAGAACAAAAAGTCTGGGATTCGACACATGTCATGACAAATATGAGATGAGTATTTTATGGTAAAGGAACGAGAAAGTTGAAGAAAGAGGCATGGGTCATTGCTGCTCAAGATTCTGCAACTAAACTGAAGCTATCATTGGTCTTAGATCTACCAGACTAGAAGTAACTATCATTACAACACTGCGTGCAGCTATATGACAGTATATTTTGCCTTGTGTTAAATAAATAGTGGATGAAATTTTGCAGCATAGAGGTATTCTGTTGAACAGCTGCTGTGTAATCTTTGTTAAAAATCATTTGCAGTGTTTGTCTGTTTTGCAGCGAATGGCTGCGACAACACATTTTGAATTGTTACTGCTACTCAAGGCAGCGAACATCAAAAGATAAATAGAACTAGAAAATAACAATTATTTCTCTCTACAAGATACTAAAATAGTAGCAAAATGAAACATTAGTTGCAAGACAGCGGTAATAGTCAAATGAAAAAATATTTAAAAAGACGCCACAGTATATGAAATAATATTGCATATAGATTAAATTATAGATTAGGTTATTAACCAGCATATGGGTTCAGAACTAAAAGCACAGCCAAGTCATAGCTTCATTTCGATTTTATTGAATAATGCAAACAGACTTAATAGTGTGTGTCCATGTGTAAAGTAATGCATAAGAAAACAATGCCCTTCAAACGAGCTTTTCAAATTAATACAAGTTTATCTCATATAAAAATTCATTGTTTTCAACACTACATATCATTTAAAAAATTTGCAGAATTATTTGAGTTCGAACTCCAAAAGTCAAGAGCTATAACCTTGGCTTTGGCAAGTCGAAGAAGTTGAAAAAATGTTATAGATAGACATGTAGAAAACAGAACATTTTAAAATAAGCAATATTTAATGAAGCATAATTTTTTACTTAAAGCATAAGAATAGCAGAAGTTGTCAATGAAATGTAAAGTCACTCAGATGAAGTTGATACATCTTCGACAGACCTGGTTTTTTCATTATAACGGGTATTTGACTGTAGGCAAGCCGAAAACAATTTCTGTAACCAAATCTTCATCTTCTTTGTGTGCATTTTCTTTAGCAAACAAATTCAAAATTCTGGTTACCATTTCATCATAAAAATTGAGGGTGATGTTCTTCGAGTCATCACTGACAACAGCACTGACATACCATTGTTTTATACATTTGGCAAACTTGAGCTTCATGTTGCAGTTGCGGCAATAGACAATGATCTTATCTTTCAACATTTCAATGCTTTTGTGCAACTGTCATTTTGCAACCTCATTAGTGCTTGACTACTTAAACCTTTGGATTGTCGCTTGTTAATAGGTAATTGACAATGCAAGTTTTCGATGATTTGCGAGCTTGAATAGATCCACTAGTTTCTCAAACTCAATTTTATCTGCAATATCTCGCTCACTACTGATCAGAATGACATTTTTCAGCCTTTCAGGGCATCATAGCAACTCGTAAATAGTTGTTAATGATCTTAACTTTACTGTGTGCTCTCTCACAGGACGCAACAGAGACTGGGAATGTTGCCACAATACAGATCAATTTGTACAATTCTGCATATAAGTTATGCAAATCATCTTCCTTAAAAATATTCAGTAACGATGGCAAACAAACCCAATGTTTTGCCTTCTCTTTCTTTTTGTTTAATTCTTCAAGATGAAGAGCATACTCCATCTTCCAAGAACAGCACTTGCTGGAAGTGGAGAAAAGAAGGAACTGCTGTCCGATTTGGTCTTCATGGAGGTTAAATTTCTTGGCAAGTTGTCTAACTCTCGTTGCGCCACCAGCATCCAAATGTTTTGGATGAAACACTGCTGAAAGCGACATTAAATCGCATGCTTCATTTGAAAAACGCTTTTCAAGTTCATGCGACATTTTATCCAGAAATGGAAGATAAAACTCCCGCTTTAACAGTTGCAGTTCTGATTCATTGTCAGGTCGAGTGTGCTGCACTCCAGCCATATCCAAGAAGCTATCAGCAAAGTGAGCAGGAATCGTACGGCAACGATTTGGTGCATTTTGAGCATTACTTGATTGAGCTTGAGCAAATGCATCCACTAGAGTTTCATTTTCACTTTTTTCAGCAAAGGCATGGGCATCCTTTCCAAACCGTTCAAAGCCATCATCACTTCGGTAGGATGCTAAGGTGCTCTTTAGATCTTCGGTGGAAGACACCCCAGAGTCAAGGTCCATTTCTTCCCTCTGAAGGTATTCAGATGCTGACCTGCTGATTGAAAAGCACTCCTTTAACACGATGCAGGAAGCTAGGAATCAAAAGGTTGTGAGCCTGACAAGCAAGCCAGTAGTAACATTGTCCCCTGTATTGGATTGCTCTTCCATCATAGACAGTAGTGCTGGAAAAACATTTAAAACAACTTCCAAGTTGTCAGATCGGGCAGTCCACCTTGTATCAGAGTAGGCATGTAATGCTGTTTTTCCTTTCGAGATACCTTTTGCTGCAAGGTGGCTTTCATAGACTGCGTGCCTCTTTGGAGATCCTTCCATGTAGCGGTAGATGTCTCCGATTGTAACAAAAATGTCCTTTACCCTAGAAATGTTTTCTACGCTATGCTCAAGGAGCAAATTTTGTCTATGAGCAAAACAACAAAAGTATGTTGCAAACACAGCTCCCGCTTGCTTTGAATGGTTTCGAAAACCTTCGTCTTTCCTCAACATGTTTGCTGCACTTTCAAAACCCATGCCAACTATGTTGTTAAGTTCAAGATGAAGATCTTCCAAAACGTTCACAATTACTTCAGCTAAAGATTTCCCCTTTAAACTTGCTACTCTAACGAGCCCTATGCAGCTTTCTTGAATCATGAAGTCACCTATATATCTCAAAATGACTGACATGAAAGCTCTCCTATGTGAAGTGACTTTGTCACATTGAATGCTGAAAAACTTTGCATCTCGGACTTGATCAGAAATAATTTGAGTTATCAGGTTGCTGGTAATGCTGATCATTTCATTTTGTGTAACATGGGAAAAATAATTAACGTTGTCTTGGTGTGTTTCCATCCACTTCTTCAGAGGCTCATGGTACTTTGCAACAAACTCCAATTCTTCGAGAAAGTTTCCTTTATTCTTTGAATCATCTGACTCATCATGACCCCGAAAAGCACTGTTCTGCTTGCCCAAATGACGAACTACATCAAAAATGACTTGTACAATATGGCGATTTTCAGCTCTTTCTTTTTCTGGTCTGGAAAGATGCGCTTGTGCAGGATGTAACAAGCGTTCTCATTTGTTAATTCCAAAATTTCTCATTTGCAAAACAATGGGAGCATTCTGTGAATTTTACAACATTCAATGGTTGATAAGAGGTTTCAAGAGTAAATTAACATTCTATTATTAAACTCTGGCTTGATACAAGGGCATCGAGGGTATCAAGGGTAGCAAGCACATGCAGGGACATTGAAGATATGTACACAGAAATATACATACACACAGATGGGTATCAAGGGTATCAAGGGTAGCAAGCACATGCAGGGACACTGAAGACATGTACACAGAAATATACATACACACACATGGGTATCGAGGGTATCAAGGTTATCAAGGGTAGCAAGCACAAACGGAGAGACTGAAGACATGTACACAGAAATATATACACACACACATGGGTATCGAGGGTATCAAGGGTAGCAAGCACATGCAGGGACACTTAAGATATGTACACAGAAATATACATACACACACATGGGTATCAAGGGTATTCAGGGTATCAAGGGTAGCAAGCACATGCAGGGACACCGAAGACATGTACACAGAAATATACATACACACACATGGGTATCGAGGGTATCAAGGGTAGGAAGCACAAACAGAGAGACTGAAGGCATGTACACCGAAATATACACACACACACACATGGGTATCGAGGGTATCAAGGGTATCAAGGGTAGCAAGTACATGCAGGGACACTGAAGACATGTACACAGAAATATACATACACACAAATGGGTATCGAGGGTATCAAGGGTAGCAAGCACAAACAGAGAGACTGAAGGCATGTACACAGAAATATACACACACACACACATGGGTATCGAGGGTATCAAGAGTAGCAAGCACAAACAGAGAGACTGAAGGCATGTACACAGAAATATACACACACACACACATGGGTATCGAGGGTATCAAGGGTAGCAAGTGCATGCAGGGACACTGAAGACATGTACACAGAAATATACACACACACATGGGTATCGAGGGTATCAAGGGTATCAAGGCTAGCAAGGACATGCAGGGACACTGAAGACATGTACACAGAAATATACATACAAACACATGGGTATCGAGGGTATTCAGGGTATCAAGGGTAGCAACCACATGCAGGGACACCGAAGACATGTACACAGAAATATACATACACACACATGGGTATCGAGGGTATCAAGGGTAGCAAGCACATGCAGGGACACTGAAGACATGTACACAGAAATATACATACACACACATGGGTATCAAGAGTATTCAGGGTATCAAGGGTAGCAAGCACATGCAGGGACACCGAAGACATGTACAAAGAAATATACATACACACACATGGGTATCAAGGGTATCAAGGGTAGCAAGCACAAACAGAGAGACTGAAGGCATGTACACAGAAATATACATACACACGGACATGACCTACATTGCGGGGACTAGTACACCACACAGTCATTGTGGGGACGATGATTTTTTTGTATATTCTGAATATAAGTTCATGCTTTTTGAATCTTATAGGTGGAATGTATCTATTGATGCTCAACACCCTTTACAATGCTTCAAAGACAATATGTTAAAATGGCTGGAAAATATTGTGGGGACATAACATATCTGGCATACATTGTGAGGACATTGATTTTTGCACATACATTGTGAGGACATTGGTTTTCTCACATACATTGTGAGGACAAATAGTTACTTGCTTAGAATTTTCGGTTTCTGGAATTTAATTGACGGGGGGCTTGTGAAAACTTCATTAAATCATCGTAATTATAAATTTTGTGTTCCATTGGATTTTATTGAAACTTAATTTGCATTTGAAGTTGTTTTTAAAATATTTATATTCAGCAAGATAACAGAGATAATCGAAAAATCGGACCTGAACCTGTAGACAAATTTACTACTAGCACATTGAGGTCCTTAAATTTGCGTTCTCGTATTCACTTTGGAGCATTTTCTACGTTTATATATATCAATGCATCATATGCCTTGGGAATTAATAATTTATATATAGGCATGCAATTAATTTTTTGCGCCTGTGTAATATGCGTTTTGGTCCGAGGAAGCTCTTTTCGCAGGAGCCGAAGAGCATACGAAACTTTCATATGCAAAAGAGTCCTCTGTGAATAGCAATATGGGAACACTCAAGCATCAGAAGATAGCCAGAAAAAAACTATCTGGGATACTACCAAAAAGGACCATATGCAAGTGTTCCCCTTGAAGAACAATAGGGAGACACATTAGCATCTGAGAATAACTATGCTAAAATTCCCGGGAGTCCGAAAAAGGACAAAAATCGGCCGTGTTCAGCCGGTCCACATTAAGAACAATAGGGGGATACTTTAAGAAACCCGAATAACCATGCAAACATTTCCAACAGTACTGAAAAGCATGAAACGGATTGTATGCAGAAGCGTTCCCCTTGAAAATAAAGGCACTTTAGTATACAAAAATGACCATAAGGAACTGTGCAAGGGCACAAAAACGCATAAAAAACGGTCCTATGCATTAGTTTTCCCCGTGAAGAACAACAAGGGGCGCTTTAGCATACGAAAATAACCATACAAATCTGTGCAAGTTCACAGAAGCGCATAAAAACAGTCCTATGAATTAGTTTTCCCAGTTAAGAGCAATAAGGGACACTTTAGAATATGAGAATTACTATGCAAGGGCACAGAAACTAACAGAAATCGGTCCTAAGCATTAGTTTGCATCAGTTTTCCCAGGAAAGAACAATAAGGGGCACTTTAGCATACAAAAAAAAACCATACGAGACTGTGCGAAGGCACCAAAACGCACAAAAAACGGTCTTATGCATAGTTTTTCCATGTAGAACATTAAGGCGCACTTTACGTGCGAAAAGAACCATCTGAAACTATGCGAGGGCACCGAAAAGCATAAAACGCGGTCCTATGCATTAGTTTTCCCAGTGAAGAACCATAAGGCGCACTTTACGTACGATAATAACCATACAAAACTATGCGAGGGCACCGAAAAGCATAAAACACGGTCCTATGCATTAGTTTTCCCAGTGAAGAACAATAAGGCGCACTTTACGTACGAAAATAACCATACAAAACTATGCGAGGGCACCGAAACGCATAAAACACGGTCCTATGCATTAGTTTTCCCAGTGAAGAACCATAAGGCGCACTTTACGTACGATAATAACCATACAAAACTATGCAAGGGCACCAAAACGCATAAAACACGGTCCTATGCATTAGTTTTCCCAGTGAAGAACAATAAGGCGCACTTTACGTACGATAATAACCATACAAAACTATGCGAGGGTACCGAAACGCAAAAAACACAGTCCTATGCATTAGTTTTCCCAGTGAAGAACCATAAGGCGCACTTTACGTACGATAATAACCATACAAAACTATGCGAGGGCACCGAAACGCATAGAACACGGTCCTATGCATTAGTTTTCCCAGTGGAGAACCATAAGGCGCACTTTACGTACGATAATAACCATACAAAACTATGCGAGGGCACCGAAACGCATAGAACACGGTCCTATGCATTAGTTTTCCCAGTGGAGAACCATAAGGCGCACTTTACGTACGATAATAACCATACGAAACTATGCGAGGGCACCGAAAAGCATAAAACACGGTCCTATGCATTAGTTTTCCCAGTGAAGAACCATAAGGCGCACTTTACGTACGATAATAACCATACAAAACTATGTGAGGGCACCGAAACGCATAAAACACGGTCCTATGCATTAGTTTTCCCAGTGAAGGACCATAAGGCGCACTTTACGTACGATAATAACCATACGAAACAGTGCGGGGGCACCAAAACGCATAAAACACGGTCCTATGCATTAGTTTTCCCAGTGAAGAACCATAAGGCGCACTTTACGTACGATAATAACCATACAAAACTAGGCGAGGGCACCGAAACGCATAAAACACGGTCCTATGCATTAGTTTTCCCAGTGGAGAACAATAAGGCGCATTTTACGTACGAATATGACCATCTGAAACTGTGCGAGGGTACCGAAACGCATAAAACACGGTCCTATGCATTAGTTTTCCCAGTGAAGAACAATAAGGCGCACTTTAACTACGATAATAACCATACGAAACAGTACGGGGGCACTGAAACGCATAGAACACGGTTCGATGCATTAGTTTTCCCAGTGGAGAACAATAAGGGGCACCTTACTTACGAAAATAACTATCTGAAACTGTGCGAGGGTACCGAAAAGCATAAAACATGGTCCTATGCATTAGTTTTCCCAGTGAAGAACCATAAGGCGCACTTTAAGTACGATAATAACCATACAAAACTGTGCTGCCAATGAAACGCATAAAACACGGTCCCCTATGCATTAGTTTTCCCAGTGAAGAACCATAAGGCGCACTTTACGTACGATAATAACCATATGAAACTATGCGAGGGCACCGAAACGCATAGAACGCGGTCCTATGCATTAGTTTTCCCAGTGAAGAACCATAAGGCGCACTTCACGTACGATAATAACCATACGAAACTGTGGGAGTGCACCGAAAAGCATAAAACACGGTCCTATGCATTAGTTTTCCCAGTGAAGAACAATAAGGTGCACTTTACGTACGATAATAACCATACAAAACTATGCGAGGGCACCGAAACGCATAGAACACAGTCCTATGCATTAGTTTTCCTAGTGAAGAACCATTAGGCGCACTTTACGTACGATAATAACCATACGAAACTGTGGGAGTGCGCCGAAAAGCATAAAACACGGTCCTATGCATTAGTTTTCCCAGTGAAGAACAATAAGGCGCACTTTACGTACGATAATAACCATACAAAACTATGCGAGGGCACCGAAACGCATAGAACACGGTCCTATGCATTAGTTTTCCCAGTGAAGAACCATAAGGCGCACTTTACATACGATAATAACCATACAAAACTATGCGAGGGCACCGAAACGCATAGAACATGGTCCTATGCATTAGTTTTCCCAGTGAAGAACCATAAGGCGCACTTTACGTACGATAATAACCATACAAAACTATGCGAGGGCACCGAAACGCATAGAACACGGTCCTATGCATTAGTTTTCCCAGTGAAGAACCATAAGGCGCACTTTACATACGATAATAACCATACAAAACTATGCGAGGGCACCGAAACGCATAAAACACGGTCCTATGCATTAGTTTTCCCAGTGAAGAACCATAAGGCCACTTTACATACGATAATAACCATACAAAACTATGCAAGGGCACCGAAACGCATAGAACACGGTCCTATGCATTAGTTTTCCCAGTGAAGAACAATAAGGGGCACTTTACGTACGATAATAACCATACAAAACTATGCGAGGGCACCAAAACGCATAACACACGGTCCTATGCATTAGTTTTCCCAGTGAAGAACAATAAGGCGCACTTTACGTACGATAATAACCATACAAAACTATGCGAGGGCACCGAAACGCATAAAACACGGTCCTATGCATTAGTTTTCCCATTGAAGAACCATAAGGCGCACTTTACGTACGATAATAACCATACAAAACTATGCGAGGGCACGGAAACGCATAAAACACGGTCCTATGCATTAGTTTTCCCAGTGAAGAACAATAAGGGGCACTTTACGTACGATAATAATCATACAAAACTATGTAAGGGCACCGAAATGCATAGAACACGGTCCTATGCATTAGTTTTCCCAGTGAAGAACAATAAGGCGCACTTTACGTACGATAATCACCATACAAAACTATGCGAGGGCACCGAAACGCATAGAACACGGTCCGATGCATTAGTTTTCCCAGTGGAGAACAATAAGGGGCACCTTACTTACGAAAATAACTATCTGAAACTGTGCGAGGGTACCGAAAAGCATAAAACATGGTCCTATGCATTAGTTTTCCCAGTGAAGAACCATAAGGCGCACTTTAAGTACGATAATAACCATACAAAACTGTGCTGCCAATGAAACGCATAAAACACGGTCCCCTATGCATTAGTTTTCCCAGTGAAGAACCATAAGGCGCACTTTACGTACGATAATAACCATATGAAACTATGCGAGGGCACCGAAACGCATAGAACGCGGTCCTATGCATTAGTTTTCCCAGTGAAGAACCATAAGGCGCACTTCACGTACGATAATAACCATACGAAACTGTGGGAGTGCACCGAAAAGCATAAAACACGGTCCTATGCATTAGTTTTCCCAGTGAAGAACAATAAGGTGCACTTTACGTACGATAATAACCATACAAAACTATGCGAGGGCACCGAAACGCATAGAACACAGTCCTATGCATTAGTTTTCCTAGTGAAGAACCATTAGGCGCACTTTACGTACGATAATAACCATACGAAACTATGCGAGGGCACCGAAACGCATAGAACACGGTCCTATGCATTAGTTTTCCCAGTGAAGAACCATAAGGCGCACTTCACGTACGATAATAACCATACGAAACTATGCGAGGGCACCGAAACGCATAAAACACGGTCCTATGCATTAGTTTTCCCAGTGAAGAACAATAAGGTGCACTTTACGTACGATAATAACCATACAAAACTATGCGAGGGCACCGAAACGCATAGAACACAGTCCTATGCATTAGTTTTCCTAGTGAAGAACCATTAGGCGCACTTTACGTACGATAATAACCATACGAAACTATGCGAGGGCACCGAAACGCATAGAACACGGTCCTATGCATTAGTTTTCCCAGTGGAGAACCATAAGGCGCACTTTACGTACGATAATAACCATACAAAACTATGCGAGGGCACCGAAACGCATAGAACACGGTCCTATGCATTAGTTTTCCCAGTGAAGAACCATAAGGCGCACTTTACGTATGATAATAACCATACAAAACTATGCGAGGGCACCGAAACGCATAGAACACGGTCCTATGCATTAGTTTTCCCAGTGAAGAACCATAAGGCGCACTTTACGTACGATAATAACCATACGAAACTGTGGGAGTGCGCCGAAAAGCATAAAACACGGTCCTATGCATTAGTTTTCCCAGTGAAGAACAATAAGGCGCACTTTACGTACGATAATAACCATACAAAACTATGCGAGGGCACCGAAACGCATAGAACACGGTCCTATGCATTAGTTTTCCCAGTGAAGAACCATAAGGCGCACTTTACATACGATAATAACCATACAAAACTATGCGAGGGCACCGAAACGCATAGAACATGGTCCTATGCATTAGTTTTCCCAGTGAAGAACCATAAGGCGCACTTTACGTACGATAATAACCATACAAAACTATGCGAGGGCACCGAAACGCATAGAACACGGTCCTATGCATTAGTTTTCCCAGTGAAGAACCATAAGGCGCACTTTACATACGATAATAACCATACAAAACTATGCGAGGGCACCGAAACGCATAAAACACGGTCCTATGCATTAGTTTTCCCAGTGAAGAACCATAAGGCCACTTTACATACGATAATAACCATACAAAACTATGCAAGGGCACCGAAACGCATAGAACACGGTCCTATGCATTAGTTTTCCCAGTGAAGAACAATAAGGGGCACTTTACGTACGATAATAACCATACAAAACTATGCGAGGGCACCAAAACGCATAACACACGGTCCTATGCATTAGTTTTCCCAGTGAAGAACAATAAGGCGCACTTTACGTACGATAATAACCATACAAAACTATGCGAGGGCACCGAAACGCATAAAACACGGTCCTATGCATTAGTTTTCCCATTGAAGAACCATAAGGCGCACTTTACGTACGATAATAACCATACAAAACTATGCGAGGGCACCGAAACGCATAAAACACGGTCCTATGCATTAGTTTTCCCAGTGAAGAACAATAAGGGGCACTTTACGTACGATAATAATCATACAAAACTATGTAAGGGCACCGAAATGCATAGAACACGGTCCTATGCATTAGTTTTCCCAGTGAAGAACAATAAGGCGCACTTTACGTACGATAATCACCATACAAAACTATGCGAGGGCACCGAAACGCATAGAACACGGTCCTATGCATTCTAATCATAATAATATAATCAATTTCTTTAAAGTTGGCTTGGATATATATAGCCTAATTAATTACTTAATTTTGCTAATTAAAGCCAACTATTTAAAGTATAAAATACTCAAAAATCTAGAAATCTAAGTTAAAAATCTTAAAAAGTTAAAAATCTACTTACAATATAGAGTCCAGATAATTTCTAAAATTCATGGTTAAAATAAGCTTAGATGATTCATATAAAAACAGCAGTGCATAATACAATAAAAGAGCTAAAATAATTCATATAAAAACAGCATTGTATGATGATGGAACCTGAGAGGAGATTCGGCACCAAGAATATAGTAACAATAATGCAAGGAAAAACAAACATCGCTCCGACCAAAATCGATCTCTTAACCTTCTTGACAGTAAAATATTAATAGAAGAAGAAGGAAAAAGGAGCCCCATCATCCTTATCAGAGCTTTAAAGCTATATTGCGCTATATCGTGAAGCTAAAAAGTGCATTTTATGAGCTAGAGCGTTTAACGCTGATTGCGTGCACGACACTAGTCTCGTCAGCTGAATGCGAGAGAAATGTGAGTTCGATGCGTCCAAAGAATCACTTGCAAACAGTAATGAAAAACGCTTTAAGATTTTAGATCCACAGTGAAAGGAAGGGATGGATTAAGAGGGAGCTCGAGGGGGCCGCAACCCCCCAGTTTTTGACAAACAACCAAAAAATCGGCAATTATCAATTTATGGAAACTCCAAAATTGACTTCAATGCAACACTCTAACAGTTGCACTACGCTTACTTTCTAGCATTTCGTGTGCGACAATGAGTGATTTTGTTAGGAAATTATCCCCCTCGGAAGTCGGAAATCGCATCTAAGGGCATCCAGTAAAAATTTTTCTTTGGTAGTTTTCCATATTCCCGCTGGGGCTACACACCTTTGGCGTTCGCTGGATACCAACTTATCGGTCAATTTGGCCCTGAAAGGGGAAGCAGAATTAATCTGGAAATGGTTGTCAATAGATTCAAAGCTATGCGTCGTCCTGGACCAATAAGGACCAACACGACATCAAGATAAGGAATCTATTCAAGATAGATAAAAATATGCTTTTACGTTACAAGCCCCCTTGTCGGGGAGAGTAGCCCCATAATCGGGTAAAGCCTAGCGCCACCCCTGACGAGAATAACCATACGAAACTGTGCGAGGGCACCGACCGAAACCCATAAAAAACAGTCGTATGCAGAAGTTTTCCCCTGCGAAGATCAATAATGGGCACTTTAGCATACGGGAATAACCATGTGAAATTGTCTGAGGGCACCGAAACGCATAAAAAACGGTCCTATGAACTAGTTTTTTCCAATGACGAATTATAGGGTGCACTTCAGCATAGGGAAATAGCCTTGCGAAAGTTTGTGAGGAACCAAAACGCATAAAAAACGGTCCTATTAATTAGTTTTCCTATTGAAGAGCAATAGGGGGCCCTTTAGCATATCAGAATTGCCATGTGAAATTGTTTGAAGGTACCGAAATTCATAATAAAAAGTCGTATGCAGAAGTTTTCCCAGTGACGAACAATAAGGGGCACTTTAGCATACCAGAATTACTATCAGGGACCCCTGCACGTATGGAGGGCAAGGGGGGCAAAGGTTTGAAGAAGGACAACCGAGGGGTTTTGAGGGCAAGAAAATTTGTGACCATGCCCTTCAGAAGCCCGGAAAACGTTGGAAACGCCCTTTAAATGTTTCAATTGACAATAAAACTGTTTATTGTTAACTCAATTTTCCAAGAGCAATCCTAATTTTTTTGAAGAATTTGTACATTTAAAGTCATAAAGTTTTGTAATAAGATTTTGCTATTGGTTTCCGAAAAGTAATTTTCTCTGTTCGTTAATTTTTGAAAAATTACGGGCGACAAGTTTCACATCGATATTCCCTCGACCCAGAAACAAATATTGAAATCAATATATTATGGTCCTTTCTTGCCTTTCTTCTATTCTACAATTCTACAATATTAATCAGACAACTTTAAAGATATTTAAAAAATAATTGTTGTCGCTGAGGGCATATCTTCCCCCTCTTTGCCCCCTTTGGATAAAGGCAGGAGGGGCGGTTGCCCCCTTGCCCCCCTCCGCAGGCGTCCTTGATTACCATGTGAAAACTCTGCCTCAACACTAAAAAGAAGGTACTGAATTCGAATCTTAAATCTGAAGTCGAAATTTCTATATGACCTAATTTTCAATTTTTTGAAAACGAGGCCCTTCGTTGAAATGGTCTATTATGAATTAAAAAAAAAAGAACAATTGTCTTAAGTCTATAATTATGTCTATACTTTTTGCCGCCAAAAAGCACGTTTTCCCCTTTGGTGTCTTTCTGTCAGTCTGGTCTCTGGAGAACACACGTCCCAAGGGAAGAATACTTGAAAGGGCCTGAACTGAATTCCCTGCTTAATCAAACCAATGTCAAGGCGAAGGGTAACAATGTTTTTTATGATTACGAAGCAGCAGATTGTACCAAAACTGCCTCTTTGAACAAACCCGAAACCTTTTGGACTTTTGGCCTAAATTTATTATTTTCAAGAATGCTCTTGGTTTGCCGCCAAAGGGCAAGTTTTCAGTGTGTAGTTTGTGTCAAGGTTTTATGGGCTTTTGAATAACAACAGGCACCCCTAGAGAAGACTTAAGGGGCTTGAAATTGCTGCTGAAACTGCTGCTGGATCAAATCAGTGTCAGGAGAGTAAAAATGTTTTTTTTTTTATGACGATGAAACAGCAGATTGCTTTGAAACTGCCTCTCTGAACAAACCTGAAACCTTTTGGAATTTCGGCCTAATTTTAATGCTGATCTTTGGCTGACCATCATTAATCCCTTAGAAGGCAAATATAAGCTAAGTTGACCTGTTTATTAATATTGTATTTTTCACAAACTCTCTTTGTTGTACAGAGATTTCCTGAAAAAATAAAAGAGCCAGGTACTTACCACCATGACTGGCTCATTGAAGACCCACCTGGATATGAATCTAAGTTCATTGACAAAGAAATAGGTAAGTTGATTAAGATTTCCTAATTTGAAACTCAAATCTTGCATGAATGAAAATATTAATTGAAAGATATTTGCTGAGCAAAAATTAAGTTTATTCTGTTACCCTCCTGACAATTGAGTTCAAAGAAATGATAATTTTGCTTATTGGATTCATTATAATATTGTTGCTTTTGTTTAAGCTTGGGCAAAAATATTTTACAATAAGCTACCAGGAGGCAAAAACACATTTTTTGCCCCATCAACACATTATTTTTGTTGGGAATACCTGATAAGTTTCAGTGTCCAGATAGGTTTTGTGTTGTATTTGTTATTGGGAATAAATTATATCTTTTGGGGAATTGTTATTGTTAATATTTATTCAAAATTGAGTGACTAGGGTTTATGATGAGTTCAGTGAAAATGACAGGTCTACAGCCATACTGTCTACCCAAGATCAATTTATTGTTATTTCATTACAGGATTTGGTGTGTTCGTAACCAGGAAGTTCAAAAAAGGGGATTTTCTGCTGCATTATGCAGGAGACCCAGGGGCGGATCCAGGGGGTTGCTAGAGTTGCTCAAGCAACTGTCAAATTTTTCAAATAATGAAAGTCGTTTTTTTTGTTTTCAATGTTTGTTTTCATGTTTCACTGCGCGAACTAAATTTATTGATATCCCTTCTTCGTTAAAAATTTCAGAATTCAATATCGAATTAACCACTGCGAAGGCAGATTTACATTTATTTAGGAATTCAATGGTCGTTTCTGCTAATTTCCAGACTGGAATAATGCTTCACTGTTTGAATGAACCAATCAATAGACAAAAAACCTGGCTCACACCAAAAAATAACATTATAGATGCACAAGTAACATGCTTTTCACTTGTATAATGTGTTTGTATATGTTTGTATTAGCCAAAGCAACTTTTTCAAAACAATTCCATAAAACGCAGATGTTTGGAAAATTTTTACGATAATTGAGTGTTATTTAATTTAACCAATGGGAGGCTTGGAGACATATATTTCCAATTTGTATTTCTCTTATCTGGTCATGTTTTGAAATAGCTGCATTTCCCCTGAAACAAATATATACAAATAAACCTTCTTCCTGGACATGCTTATTCCTGGTTCTGTTTGTTATTTTCGTAATTATTTTCTTTAGTTATTATTTAGAATGTCTGTATAATTTTTGAATGCTCAGTTCCAAACCATTGAAAGTAAATTTGTAAGTCATACATGCAATAGAGGTTCATTTTTTTTAAACCAATTCTTCTCTCTTGTTAAAAAGAGACAATTTAATCTTCAGCAAGTGTTACATACTTTTATTTGTGCATCAACACCTTGTTAAACATGTGTTATAGAATGAATTGTTAAAATGTTAATCAATGACACATACATATATTATATTGTTAAATACTATAACACATGAAATGCATTTACAATGAAATTTAGCAAGCAGGTCTTTGGTCTAAGTTCAGTGTTTTCTTGCAAACCTTACATTCACAGTAAGCAACAGGCCATTAAATCAAACCATTTTACTACAACCTACAGATACAGTACAATCCCTTTATAACATACTTAAAAGGACTGGGGACTGCAGCACTGGTTGCTTTTTCACAGAGAACATTATAAACAGGGTACTTTCTCTTGTTTCCTGGCTTTTGGGACCATTTGCTTTGTACCTTGTATCCCAGAGTACATTGTATCAGAGTATGTTATAGACAGATTATATAGTATGTGTATTTGATAACTGCATAACCTAAATACCATTTGCATCTATTAATAGAAATATTCAAATACAGCTTCACTGTGAAAATGTGAACAGGAAGCATTCACCAAGGAAAATATTTGGGACGTGGAAAAATGTTATTTTTTGGTGTGAGCCAGGTTTTTTGTTATATTATCTGCCAAATAAACAAGGGACGGTGATTAATTTTGGGGTGGGGTTTTTCAACATGGGTGAATATTTCAATGTAATATACTTACAGAACAATTCCAATAATTGCTGTTCCCTGTTCTCTGAAATGCCTAGAACAAAGCAAAGGAACATCCAGTTGAAGAAACCCCTTACCTGAGCCCTTCCCAACCCCTTCCCTATACAACATTCCCACCCCCCTTCCCCAACCCCTTCCCCACCCCAGATACCATTGGCTTTTCGGTAGATTCTTAATTTTGCTTTAAAAATTTGGGAGGCAACACAAAGACCAAAACCCTCAGGGTATTGGTGCACTGAGATGCATAACACATCATGAAATGTATTAAAGCATCTACATTCAGCAACACAATAACCCCATAGGTCCCCAAAGTACATTTTTGTTCAACAACCTTAACTGTTCATGGGCAACCCAAAGGTCAACTGTGCAAGAGTGCAGCAGCACTCTTTTTTTATGAGAAAGAACCCTCAAACATGATTGTTGACAACAACTTGTGAAACATACACGAGGCTGAGACTAAAGTCAAATTTTTCTGCCATCTCGGAAAATTCTTGATTTAAATACAAACAAAGTCTACCATGTTTTTGAGAAGGGCAGGGTTATTTCGAATAGGCATTTTCAAATATTTATTGATAAATTCAATGTCTTTATGAAACTCCTCCTTTCTTTAAGACCAAGGTTGTGGTCCGGTGGTCTAATCCAGCTTGCTTATGGTGTCAGAAGCTTAGTGACGCTTTTTTTCAAAGGTTTTACACAGTATAACGACTACCAGAGTTGAACCACTGTCAGTTCAGCTACTTCTGAGATCCTGGCAGTTGATGCTAAACAACCATTTTACCTTCACCAATATACATAAAACCAGACTACATAAGCTAATGGCTAATTGCAACCTTGATGGTCAAAACAGCGAAACATTTAATTGGTATTCTACAATATCTTACCTCGCAGATTTTCCATATCTTCATCTTTGATGTAAGGCTTCACTGCTTCATAATTAATAATAGCACTGAGAGACTCGGCTTGGTTGTCAGATTGATCTAAAACCTCCATTGCACATTCAAACTCCTCCATCCTGTGAATGTCATGTAGAATACTTATGCTGGAATCATCTCTAACTTACATCCACTGTTCCTCTTCAAAATCTTCAACTGCTGTTGCATCAAGCCCAATAAAATCATCCAACTCAAAATCATTGAAAACTTCTTTCAGAGCAAGACGAATGTGACAAGCATGTCTAATTCGCCAAATTTCAATGTTGTCAAGGATATCGTCAAGTGTGAACAGGTGTTGGATGTTTTGAAGCACTTGGGCAACATGGAAATCTGTGAACTCCAACATGATGGTGGGATAAGAAACTGCTTCAGCAACTAGGGCTTGTTGCAAGGATCCTTTATAGTTTATCAAAAATTCTACTCCTTTGTTCTTCTGTTGGATTTCTCTGTCTGCCCAATACACAGACTTTTTTGTTGTCCTTGAATGTCAGGAATTGAGACATGCAAGATGGCTCAAACTGACAATGCAGCAAGCAAATGTCACAACATTTACAAGAGAACAAGAACTCAGCATGTTTTCCAGGGAAATGATCTTGAAAAATTTCCTCCTGCAAGATTCACTGGCAACATAATGTTTCATGTCATGCAGGCATTGACTAGCCAAGAAACCATTATATAAAAGGTAACAGTTACTATGTGTACCATCTCGCCCAGCTCTTCCACATTCTTCTAAATAGGCTTCAATGGATTTTGAAGGACCAAAATGAATTACCCTGCTCACTTGCTTGCAGTCTATCCCCATTCCAAAGACAGTTGTAGCAACTACCACCCCGCAAACAACTCTCTTTCTTTCGCATCTCAGACAGAACATGTTCTTTGACTGACTTTGGAGAACCAGCATGGAACATTTAAAAAAGCCTTGATGTAGGATCTTCTTTGCCATCTCTATAGAATGAAGCACCCAAAGATAAAAGTAACTGGGTACTCAGCAATTGTATTAAGGGAGCATAAACCTTTGACTTGAATGAAGGGTGTAAAATAGTTCTAAGGAAGTGTATTAAGGGGGTACCTCAGATAAATAAAATAGAAAGACCTGTTTGTTCTTTACTTTGGTTTTAATTGAGGAGGTACAATAGCATGAAGACATGGTATCAAGGTAGTAAAACATTTACAAACTTTTGCAATACCCACTTGACTTATTCTTTTCTCCTTTGAGGAGGTACAATTATATTAAGGCTTTGAATTAATAGTGTACATTTGTTAAAATAGCCAAGATCCTGCTCATTCATGATTTATTTTTTGACTTGTACCAAGAGGTACAGTGCTATTAAGGAGGTACATCACATTTACAGCTTCTAAAAATATAACATAACCCTTTAGTTTTATTCTTTGACTTCCATTAAGGGGGTACAATGATATTAAGAGGTATTAAGGGGGTACATCAGGTTAAAAAAATGAAAGACTTGTTCGTTTACCACTCTGATTTGAATCTAGGGAATCCTTCAACCAATCGTTCCACACGTCTGCTCACAAGGTAAAATCCATTTCGGTGCTGCATGACTAGAATGTTCACCCTGTATATTGGCGTATCCATCTGAACATCCAGAAAGAGCGAGGAATATATTTCTCGCTCTTTCTGAGTGCTGTAAGAAAATTATGGTGTTTTTCATTTGTTCAGTTTTCTATAATTATTTCAATTCACAATTTCAATGTAAGAAGAGAATTAAGAATTCATTTCAGAGCATTCTCGGTTCTGTCAATGTTCTGCACAACTGTATTCAGGCATTCTATCAAAAGAAATACAGTAAAGATTAACTACTTTTTTATATCAATAATACTTTGTCATAAGCGAACAAGCATAACAGTTGAATATCTTTCAACATTACTCTTTGTAAATTAAAGTCTTCACTAATTCACCAAGCCTCTTCCCTGCATATTCGTTTCTAACCTCGATGTTGCTAATATCATGACAATTGCTTTGATTTGCTAGGTTTCTATGGCTGGACCCCTCGGTTGTCTGCCTCCAAGATCACCTGCCTTTCTTCCCCATGAGCGACCCATACCCTTTTTCCTACTACAATACTCACACAATGGGGATATATGTATCTGCTCATTGTCTCTAAAATATGAAGACATATTCCTTTAGTTCATTCATTTTACATTAAGTATAGCTAGTAAACTTTTTACTTCTGTCCCACATTGATTTCCTGTAATTAACAACACTGACTCTAGAAAAGGTTCATCCTTGATACAATACGCCCCATTCTTCTCTGTAAAAATTAACTTCATCTTTATCTGAAACTTTTTTAGCTTCTTCCTTAACTTCATCCACATTTGGGCACTGTATTTCCTGTAAGAAAACAAACTCTAGGATCAATATTTCTAGATAGATAACTAGTGATTGTCACCTGTTTTTCCTCCCCTCATTTCTGGGTGCCTGTTGCTTGTCTTTCTTGCTCCACAATAGTTAATTATGTTGAATAAAATAAAGCACTCTTCTAGTTTGGGCAATTCAGAATTTCCCTACAGAAACAAGACTGTCAGCAGGCAACTTTGTCACAAGCTCTCACTAAAATGACACCATATCTTCACTCTTTCCCTCAGGGATTTCCTTTCTAGCTGAATGGTCATTTGATCCTCCTTCACTCTGCACAACAGGCTTTGTAGCTGAAAATCGTATAATGTATCTTGTATTCTATACTTCAGTGCTATTCTTCAGAGATTTCTGTTAAGCTCCAATGGTGAGGTGAGGACAGGGTTTGCAACTAAAATTCTTTTCGTGCACAAGGTAACTCTATAGTTTAGTTATGGTGAAGCTGCACAATGAGCCACAAAGTGGCGAGAGCATATGCTCAGCACATGCTAATGAGAGCTTGTGACGAGCGCAGCAAGGGGCAACTGACTGGAGCAACATTCAGCATTGCAGGAGCTACAGATGGCAGCCTTCCGTGTAGGGTGAGCTGTCCAGTTAGTAGTAAGACTATTTCACATAAACTTAAGTTTTTATGGGTCTAATTTTTTAATGACCACCCCATACAACGTGTGTGCAGTAGTGTGGGGGATGTGCAGTAGTGTGGGGGATATTCAGTAGTGTGGAGGGATGTCATGAGTTGCACGGGGAGGCATCTCTGAGTAGTGTGGGGGGTGTTCAGTAGTGTGGAGGGATATATCTGAGTAGCGTGGGGGATGTTCAGTAATGTGGAGGGTACCATGAGTAGCGCGGAGGGATACCATGATGCTTTCGGGGAGGCATCATCAGTAGTGTGGGGGATTTTCAGTAGTGTGGGGGGATACCATGAGTACCGTGGAAGGATATCATGATGCTTTCGGGGAGGCATCTCTGAGTAGTGTGGGGGATGTTCAGTAGTGTGGAGGGATACCATGAGTAGCGCAGAGGGGTATCATGATGCTTTTGGGGAGTTATCATCAGTAGTGTGGGGGATGTTCAGTAGTGTGGGGGATACCATGAGTACAGTGGAGGGATATCACGAGTTGCAGGGGGAGGCATCTCTGAGTAGTGTGGGCTATTTGCATGATGATCATGTTAATCATGCTTAATCAGGTTGAGAAACAGTGTTAAAAGACGGGGGCTCAGCAACACGCATCTTGCAAGAGCTGAGAAATCGAGTGATTCTTTCATAATGTGACAATTTTGTTGAACTGAAATGCAATTAAGCATACTGGAAAGGAATTTTTCTTAAATTTTCGCTTGTTGATTTGAATACCTGGCAACAATATGTAAATACCACGATATTTTTTTAGAAAATCTAATTCTAAACTTGCAATTTTCTCTCTCGCTATGGTACTTGTTGTGCTAACATATTTTCATTTCCTCTTCGAAAACGTTCGTCAGAAAAATCAGGAAACAATGTACTAAACTCCAAATTTAGGCTGTGCTTGTTTAGGGACTGTTCATTATTTATGCAGGGGTTGGTACCGAAGCAAGTACAAGTTTTCATTATAAAAAACAATAACCCAACCGGTTTCATTATAAAAAAAAAACTTACTCCACCAAAAAGGAGATGTAATTTTCTTTTACCCAACCATAAATCAATATCTTCAACATATCTCCATGAAAGCTTGAATATTATTATCAATCTTTTTATATCATGTGTAGCCAAGTCTCCATGTGCCAGCTAATCGTCCATACCTTGTTTTGATAATGAGTGGAGCTTTTGCTTCATTTTCATTGAGATCAATATCATCATCAAAATCTTTGTAAACCAAGTTGTTGCCATCATCATAATCCATATCAGATTGACTTTCACTGTCAGATATGAATTCACCCATATCAACATCATCTTCATCAGACTCCCTAGATTCATTTTGGTCTCCTTCCTCATTCTGAGCATTTCTTAATTCAGTTTGAATAACCTCTGTCTGCCTCAAAATATGAGCTGTTATTGCTTTTATTTTGTCATTTTTTTGCATTTTTTATTCAGTCTATGTTTATCAAGGTATTTATCCAATTCTGCAGAATACAGCTGTTTCCTTTGATTACCAAATTTAGCCAATCATAGTACTCATACTGCTTATTTAACTTTTGCTGTTTCATGGTGCGTTTTTCCTGCGCCCGTCTTGTTTTAGACACTTCCTTGTGTCGAAGATGTTCCAGACAGCTGACAACATGAGAAGCATTTAAATTAATTTTTTTTGCAACTGCCTCAATTTGCAAAGTGTCATCAAGTGATATTTTACCTTCATTGTAGAGATCAGTAATAACAGCCCTTGGTTGCCAGTCATCTGGTTTCTGTTCATATTTGAAGTACCAAATACACGCATGTAATGTCCTGGATTTTCCCTGTCAGGCATATAGGTTGTGGAACTCTTATACATGGTGGACCAATCCATTGTTGTTTGGAACAATATTCACAAGCTAATGAGTTTTCTTTATCTATGCATCCAAATTTGAGGTATTCCATGTATAGCTGCCCATATATATAATGAATTTCTGCAAACTTTATTATCTTCTGAAAGTAGCCAGATCCTGGAACAAATCTTTTTTTGCTATTCGTGCAAATTCGTGCCCACGAAGTTCAGCAGGTGAGAAAATGGCGGAAAGTTTGGTGGAATTTGAGGAGTGGCTAAAGCAAGCGAATCTTGTGGAGTATCTTCAAGATTTCAAAGAAAATGGATTCGATGACCTTGATCTTCTTAAGATAATGGATGCTGTAGAAATAGAGGAAATTATTCACGCAATTGGAATAAAAAAGCAGGGGCACATCTGGAAGCTGAAAAAGTGGATCAATTCTCTACGATCTACAAAAATTAGTCAGACGACAGCAAGTAGTCAGGTAGTAGCAATGCATCGGTAGAAAGAAACCCAGCAGCAGCAAAGGTTCAGTCGACCCTTTCTTTCGAAAGAGGAACATTTTTGATAAAGAAAACTGCCCTGCAGCAAAGTCTTACATGTCCTTGGGAAGCATACCTGTACAAGGAACCAAAAACAGACAGGTTGAAATTCTTCAATGAAAGAACTGGTGCTATTTATGACTCAGCATTTCCTTCTAAACAGACTCAATTTCGAAGTTATCTCAATGGTCAAAGGCAATTTAGGTGGGAAACTAACTTGAAAATTGGAAAACTACAGAAAACTTGTGATGCATACATCACTGAAGGGGTAATACCCAAGGAAAATACTGATCTTAAAAGATACTTAACCTTGCCGGCAGATGTTAACATCTGTGATGTTGGCCAGGCAGAGAGGGCCTTCAAGCATGTAAATGGTACAAGGAACAAGATAAGTGAGCTCACAACAATTCTGATAAAACGAAAGAGTGAGCTTTTCAATACTGATGGTCAACTGAAGCGTTGGGCACAAAAATGAATTGACCACCATTAATCAATACCTTGAAAAATTGCAAATACTAAGCAATGACACTCTGTCTATGGAGAATGATTTGTCACATATTTCAAAGTTACTAGCAAAAAAAATTGATGCTAGCAGCATAAAAAGGCAAGAGCAGAAACGAAAGTACAGAAGAAAAATTTAGCAAAAAAGTAAAAGCAAGAAGAAGAGACAAATTAAGTTTCTCAGAAATGTTCGCAAGTTTTTGCATCAAAATGAAATACCAGCATCTGACCTTGACCAAATTTGTCCCAGAGTCTATGGACAAAAAGCAACAAAGCAGATTAGCAATGAGAAACTGAAAGACAACAAAGAGTTTCACAAATATCAATCATACTTGCAGTTTATCGGTTGTTTTAAAGAAAGAATGGAAGTTCAAGAAAAAAACGAGACTGACAATGAAGAAAAGTTCTTGGAAAACCTTTCTTTATCAAGCTCAGAAACTGAAATGTCATCTGATGATGAAAGTGACTGACTGATTTCTTCCAATGAAAAATTGTTATTAGTATTTTTGATACTTCTAGTTTAGTTTCATATTTTCTTTTACCCAACCAAATTCCAGGCTCAAAATTTTTGTACCCAACCTTTTTGATGTGTAAAATTTTGCTTACCCAACCCATTTTACTTCGGTACCAACCTCTGTATAAATAATAAACGGTCCCTTACTCGAATGTAATTTGACTTGATAATCAAAGAGATTTGCTTTTGTGCAAAGTAGCTATTCATCTGGAAAGAAAAATGTGTACTTCCTTCTCTAACAATGGTTGCTTTATGATGTGCATATCATAACGCAACTCGCGCATTTTGGTATTTAAAGCTAAAATCCCTTTCTCGCTATCTAAGAGATGGATGAAATGAAACAAAACTATTTTAGAAAGCCGTTTTTTCAGGTTTCCTATGGGGTTTCAAAAAATGTTGAAACTCTTAGAATAGTAGCTTTAACTCAAAGTCACTCTATGATACACACGATCACTATATTGTGCCTTACTGACTTTGCATGACCATAATCGTAGTCAAGAAAATATTTACTTCCTATCAACAAAGGTTGCTTTAATAATAACTATTCAATAATAAGCCCACCAAGCCTGAACAAAGAACATCCCCTCCAAAGTTCATTTCAGTTTCAGTCGCAGTTCGAGCAAGATTTCTTTGAGAATGTCTTCGTTTACTAGTCCGATTCAAGGTTTTAGAAGAATTCTAGAAACTGGAAATACTGAAGAAATATAAAGGCAACTGAGTGAGACGTTGATGCCAACAATACTGAAGCCTGTCATTAATCCACAGCAAAAACAACCACTTTGGCAAGATTTGGAATACAGTTATGAAGATGCTCAGCAAGTGTACGACAGTGATTTCAATGCTGCAGCAAACAACTAGTATTCAAATCTTGATCACACTAGCGCTGAAAGCTCCTCCACTGCAACACAGTCGTCGCTATTACCCCTCCATTTATTGAAAGACAATTCGGTCAAAGGAAAAGCGACTTCAGAAAAAGATATTTTGAAGACACACAACTATCCAGAGGAAAATTGTACAGCTGTGTTTTTCAGAAAAGACCGTTTGGATCGACACATCGCAACCATACATCGAGAAATAAAGATCGCCTGTTCTCATGACGGTTGTGAAAAACTGTACAGAGACAAATGGGACCTTCAACGTCATATTGCTGGGCAGCACGAGGGTCTTGAATTCAAATGTAGTTTTCCTGGCTGCAAAAAAGCTTATAAGCACGATAAGCGAAGCCTCACCTTGAATAAGTTCCAGTGTCATGAAGAGGAATTGGAAGGAAATGAAGCTTCATTCACTTGCCCTGTAACCAGTTGCATAAAAAGATTTAGCCAGTTACATCATTTACAAGGTCACATGACATTGCATGATGGGGGAAAAAAGCACAAGTGCAAAATCTGCAAAAAGGAATTCGGCTATGTTCATAATTTAAGAAGGCACGAAAAGAAAGGATGCAGCTCGGCAAGTGTTGCAGCAAAGTCTTTCTTATGTTCTGAAGAAAATTGTAATGCTGGGTTTTCCGATATCAGGAGTCTAAGAAGACATTCTCGTATTCATTGGGTCTCAGTAGACATAAACTGACTTGTTCAAGCCAGTAACTATGCTAGTATTTCCTTCTTTATTATCTATTTTCTTATTTAGCCTACTGATGTTCGTCGTATTTTATTACATTATGTTATGTTAAGTTTTGATAAGGTTATATACAACTTATCGGAGTTGAAAGTCGCATTCTTATGAAAAGTTCAAGCGATTCGGTTCAATGGTAACAAAATGACAACAGAGAATAGATACATTGACATAAAAATATGTAATTCATCAATTACATTTCTGGCTTAAGTTGAATGTCAAGCATTGTGCATGCCGTGCCCATACAACGTGGTATCCTTGGCTCTGATATATCCAGTTCCACTGGTATCCAGTTCAATAAGTGAGCTGAAAAAATTTTCCAAGATCAGAGATGACACGGCTCTGGTGTTGTACGATTGCTCTGTCATTGCATACAGTTGCAGCTTTGTGTCCAAACTTGACAGAAGGCTTTCATAGAGTCATCTTGGGAAGCATGCCGACGAAAATGATGTTATAAGTATGGGAAAAGCAAACTCTGTACTAGTCAATAGAGAAATGTTTATTTATATACAGATATAATTATAGAACTGCTTGCAAACTGGCGAGAATAGAATACCTTTAATGTAGCTTGATAATGGGGGAACGTGCCAAAATCAACGTCATCAATCAAGAAATCTCGAAGGGCTGCCCTGTGTTGTATTCTCATTGTAGTTGTGATACCAGGCTCATCTTCTGCTAACCACCAGTCACACATAAGTTGGCAAAAATCAGCTTCTCTTACATACATTTTCTTTCTCATGGCATCTTCAACGTCTTTGCTAATGTTGTGATGGCGAATGCGGTGTCCTGCTTATCTGGAAGATCTTCCACCATGGAGTGTTTCTATCTTTGGCTGCAATTACCCACGCTTCCTTGTGAAGTATGCCTGTGCTTGCCGCGCACACAATGCGTCTCATATTTTTCATCAAGTGGGTTGCGTCCCAGATCTTGTGTTCTATTCGCTGCCTCTTCTTATTGTACTCCGGAATACTGAACCATACTTCTGGACATCCTTCCATGTTGTGAAGAATAGGGCTTTCCTCCATCCAAGCGTTAATCTTCTCTTTCCAAATAATCTTTGAAAAACTATCATTTAGTGCTGCTTTGTAATAGAATGGTGCTTCTACAGTGGACCTTGCTTGTTGTGCAAGACGTTTCGGTTGCCACAGTGCTCTTTTACTTTTCTGATTACCTTTTTTGTTGTCGTTCCTGGTGCCCTTGTTGGTGGTCAATTTTCTTCCAGCTTCCGTTGTTCGCTTTTTAGCTCTCTTACTTTGTGCGACGGCTCTTTGCAAATCTCCAGTAAGATCTGCAGGGACTTCCAAGCTGCTTATCGTTATTTTGCCTGATCTGCAATATGTTGGAGCCATTGTTTGGTGTTACATCTAGAAGCAGCATTTTTTGACAGTTCCACTACCCTTCAAACAATCTCCTTTTTATCAAGCTTTCTTGATTCCTCATAAACACGATGTTGCAGCTGCAGCAGTGTTAATGGTCTACCCTCCAGATCTTCATCGATTAGTGAGAAGCATTCACCATCGAACACTGTTGCCAACACATCTATGCCATTTGAGATACATGCATCCATAATGGTGTCATAAGTTAATCGTTTCTCTTCCTTTGAAAAAGTAGATCCTTTGTTGCCATAGACAACTGTTTAAAAAAGAGGTTTCTCTGGCGCATAGTCTTTGTTTGCAGAGGACAACAGTGCAACATACAACTCTTTGGCCTAAACCTTGATAGATCATATCCACAACAAACTGCATTATGCATGCTTTTGATCAAATTTGCCAGCTCTACTACTTTGTAAGAAATCTCATCTTCTTTATTTTCCAAAGGATATATGTAGGGCGATTGATAATCTTGGTCTATGTTTTCGAAATCATCAATGAATGTGTCTTCTATTGATGGAACTTCAATAAAGATTTTAACATTGGAATCCAAAAAATCTTTGATTTCTCTTGGTAGTTTTTCTTTTGAGAAAATAGACCTTTTCGTTGGCACTTGCCCCTCTTTCAGCTGCTCTAGCAAACATTTTATTTCAATCTTAGCAAGCAACCACAGTTCATTGTCAATTGATACTTCTACTATATTTTCATCTGTCATCTCGCATTTAATGAAGGAGGCACCAATTTTGACAAATTTTGAACCCGGAAAATACAAGGGTATGATGTAGCTTGCTATTGTGGCAGCAGCATGTTTTTCATTTGCTTTTCCCCAATCAAGATACTTCTGGTTAACTTCTGTTCTCTTTCTAGTTGTTTTCTTCCCCCTTGAACCATCTGTTTGTGTAGAAAGGAGAAACATATTTAGAAACAAATGGGTGAAGATTTGCTATTCGAAAATATGACATGAATCTTCTATTGAATGTTTCTCCATAGAATTAAAAAATTAATTACTGCAGCTACCAAACAAACATATGAAAAATGTTCAATTTCTGGTGAATTTGAACACCTGGAGGTACACCATTGCAAATCGTTACTTGCATGCTTTTTGGCGCAGTTTTTGAAGCTGTGATTGGCTTACAATTAACATTCCTCCCTTAAAATGAGCATGATAAATTCATCCTCAGGAACGTTTGAAGGATATACCAACTGATGAGGGCAAAGGTAGTTGATATGAAGATGACATGCAGAAGACAATAATTAAAACAAACCTTGTAAGTGTTCTGTTAAGAACTCTTGTTAGTCACATAATCGAAACAATCCCAGACCTTTATACAAGGTGCTTCCAGTAAAAACTGAGAGCTTTCTCAATGCAAGCCATTCTTCCGTCCTTGTTTTGTATAGATTGGTGCAGCAATAGCAGACTCAATATCGCATGGTTTCTTCAGGCGTATCATGTGTACATGTGATTTTATCTGGTCATTCATAGCTAATGTCAATGGTGTTTCTGAAAAATTAATAGAATGCGCGTTTGAAGGGAATTTTAAATATTTTGCACAATCAACATTAAATTTATTGTAGCAATCAGCAATCAGATAGATAGTATGATTTGATTCAACAGCAAATACAGTTGAAAAGTTGAAATCTACATCGTGTAAAGGCTTACCTATTCCAAAGGAATCTCTAGCCATTAAACAGACTTTGTTATTCAACTCCAAGGTGCTGGGAATGAAGTTTCCCATTTGCAAAACCTCAAACTTTGCCCTAGAAATAGCATTCACGAGTTTGCTTCCTCTCCATTCAGATTCACCACCTACAACAGGAATCATACTGTTGATGTTATACTCGCATCCTCGCTTGAGTTCTCTCACTTCCTTGATATGAATGGTCAGTACCTTGGCTACGGACTGAAGTTTAGAAAACAGCTCTTCTTTAGCATCTTCTTTGATGTCAAAAAGGTTGCAGTTTTCATTCAGTAACAAAATTTCCAATTCAAAATCTTTGACAATATCAGTTTCCTTAGTAAGATGCTGCTTTCGCTCAGCAAGTGTTGGGGAACTTTCTATACCAGCCATATCAACATCACCACTACCTTGGGTCAAACCAATTCTAATCATTTTACCATCAAAGGAAAGGACAAAAGGTTCTGAATTCTTAACTTCATCCGGATTTGCCTCCAATATGGGCAGGATTATTCCAGGATTCAAATTTCTATCAATTCTAGAGTTTTTATCAAGAAATTGCTGAAGAACACGATCAGAAGGGACAGCAAAGTTTATGCTAGTGTTGACGTCAGCTTTTAAATGACCGATATTAGATGCGTCTTTTATTCCATAATCACCAAAATTCAAGCCTCTCGAGAACCTTATCCATTTTCCGTGAAACATGAGGTATCCAAATAACCAATATAACAATGACTCTTTTCTGTACCTTAAACTGCTGATGTTTTCACAATAATAAAATCGAATTATGTCTAAAAATAGTAGCAATGCTATGTCTGACAACGGAAAACTACCACGACCAACCATTTGAAATAATTTGAAAAAATCTCCTGACAAGCCAGCCTTTCTGAGAAATGGCAGCGCCTCAAGGGAGCTAGAAAAAATTGTGTCATTATCGTCTTGCGCTTTCTCTCTGTCGTGTTTAGGGATATCGTGATTATCAAGTATCTCACTCACATCAAGTTCTGCCAACCCCGATATCACACTGCCGGCAACTGATGTATTGAACAAAGCTCTTCTTGGCCCATGGCTCTCTTCGAAATCAGCTGATTCCTCAACTTTATCTTTATTCCATTGCTTTAAAAAATTTTCAAAGGCAGACGACGGAGTACTGCTCTTGTCTGGTGCACTTTGCAAAAATTAAATAAACTGTTCATCCATCAAAACCGATTTTAAAACTTATTTGTGAATTTAGTTACGATCGTTTCTATCGCGAGAAAGGGATTTTAGCTTTAAATATCAAAATGCATGAGTTGCTTTATGATACGCACATCATAAAGCAACCATTGTTAGAGAAGGAAGTACTCATTTTTCTTTCCAGATGAATAGCCACTTTGCACAAAAGCGAATCTCTTTGATTATCAAGTCAAATAAAATTCGAGTAAACAAGCACAGCTTAAATTTGGAGTTTAGTACATTGTTTCCTGATTTTTCTGAGGAACGTTTTTGAACAGGAAATGAAAACGTGTTTCTTAACCTGATTAAGCATGATTAACATGATCATCATGTAAATAGCTCACACTAATCAAAGATATCCCTCCCCATGCAACTCATGATATCTCTCCATGGTACTCATGGTATCCCCCGCACTACTGAACATCCCCCACACTACTGATGATGCCTCCCCAAAATGATCATGATATCCCTCCGTGCTACTCATGTTATCCCTCCACACTACTGAACATCCCCGGCACTACTCGGAGATAATCCCCCACACTACTGAACATCCCCCACACTACTCAGAGATACCTCCCCGAAAGCATCATGATATCCCTTCACGGTACTCATGGTATCCCCCGCACTACTGAACATCCCCCACACTACTGATGATGCCTCTCCGAAAGCATCATGATATCCCTCCGCACTACTCATGGTATCCTTCTACACTACTGAACATCCCCCACGCCACTCACAGATATCCCTCCACACTACTGAACACCCCCCACACTACTCAGAAATGCCTCCCCGTGCAACTCATGATATACCTCCACACTACTGAATATCCCCCACACTACTGCACATCCCCCACACTACTGCACACACGCTGTATGGGGTGATGACTGTTCAGATATTTTATTTAAATAATGTTCAATATATTTTGGTAGAAAGAACAAAATAATAGCTAATTGTTGGAGAAAAAGAATAATTTCCTAATAAGGCCCTAATAAATGGTTTCCTATAATTTGCCAGAACACAAAAAAGGATTCATAGTAGTGCTGCAAAAATGGCGTTTAAAAATGAACAAAGATTTTATTAGCTAACAATCTCAGCCTCGAATTTACCCTAATAGTTTTCCCTCATTGCTCGAGAAACCTTACTTACATAGTAGCAGGTAAGATCTATGTCAGATCTATCTCTAGGTAAGATGCATCTCTTACATCTCTTGTAGCTGAGATATAAGAGATATCTCAATGGAAAAAAAGCTAGAGCTAACCTGATTTCTATATAATCGTAATATTCAGTGTATGTAAATTATATTTTGTATCTAAATGAAATATTTTTAGTTGATTTTCAATGCTTGATACAAATATATAGATATAATTTATTAACTGCAATTCAACCTCTCCTCTGTAAACGCAATTTCTATTCCTTCTACAAATGCACTATGTAAAGGGCGATCTGTTCTTGCAAAATCAATGCATTCAGTGAAAGAAAGTATTTTTTCACACTGGAAATTGATGGAAGTTTTCTTAAAATGGAAGTTTTCTTAAAATTATTCCCTTCAACATTTTCCAAAGGAATAGACATCGCTAGCCAAAGTCATGGGGCTCTTTTTAGGCAATACCTCAGGAGTAAAATGGCAGATGCTTTAAACTTCTTTTCAATTTCTTATTTTAAGAATGTTGCCAAGCTCTTGACAAGCAAAAATAGAACCAATAATGTTAGGTTTGTCCACATGACCTGATCTGTGCAGTAAAATATTTTCTAGAATTAGATTATTGTGAACCACACCCTTCTGTTGCAAATGGTTTATCCCTTGTACTATTCCAATTAAAACAGATCACAGTTCATCCATAGAAGAAAATTTCTTTCCGTAACCTTGTCTTGTATGTTTAAGTTTCCATTGTAACTCAAAACGAAATGTGTATATTGTTTGGGCAGCCTGTTACTCAATAAAAGTGTAGTATAGGTGGGTGCTTTTCAATAAATTCAAGAATTTGAGCTTTGTGGCTAATAAACTTCATATTTCTTGTGTCAGCTTCTTTCCCTTCCCCAAACTGAAACCCGTTTTGTAGGGTTTTTGTATGTTTTTGGCTTTCCAATTTCTTTCATTTATTAAAAAGTACTTTATTGGACATATTGAAAAAATGTTAGGCTAAGCGAGACAAAAAGCTTCTTAGTTGAAAACTTTCCATTAATGGTGTTTCTTAATTTTTTGGACTTTCCAGAGTCTGAGCTTGTTATAAAGAGTTTCTCATGTCCTTGACATAGAAATACGTGCATTGTGCATTAAAAAGCAATATCAACCCAAATAATTAAAAATCAAAATGATTTCTGTTCCGAGACTTCATCTGTTGTTGGAGAATTGCTCCTATATTGGTGGTCTCTGATATCATTTCCTTCTTGCATTTCTGCTGCAGTGACAACACTGTCACTGTCATTATTAACAGCAGACCTAAACACTCTAGCTAGGCCTCGACACACAGGTCTAGAGGCATTTCTAGCTTTGTTCGAATGCTTCCATGGACAAGGTGCAGTATTACTGTTGTGTGGCATTTCCATTTCAGCTGACTGAGGTGAAACAAAAGTTTGAAAATAGCAATGCTAGAACCTTTAAAAAATTTCTCCAGTCTTATTTGCTGCCATGATCTTTCTGTGGTTTATGGTCCTGGATAAAAAAGATAAGACTTTGAATCTAAGATAAATTTGATTGACATATAACAGCTGGACAGAAAAGCTTGCCAGGCAAGCCAACATTAAAATCTGGTACTCACTTGAGTTTTATCACGATAACATCGATTACACTTACGCTGAATGAATTCCTTGATAGCAGGGGGCTTCAACTTAGACATGTACTCTCTTGCAGCTCATGTTAATCATGAAAAGAATTTCGCCTTCCATAGGGATTATCATAGGAAATGGTGAGTATGAAGGTTTGAAAAATGCCTCCTGTCTTGGAAAAATGATTAGTCAATGTCATCATAATTTTCAAGAAAATTTTTCGATTTGCATTTGTGTCATTCAGGGTATCAATTCAAAATGTATAAGAAAAACTTGCAATTTTAATTTGATCGTAGCAATCAAACCATGACCATGACTTGTTTCTGAAAATTTCCATCACCCAGAACACCCCTGGAACCTTCCTTTTCAATGTTTTAGTGCTTTCTGTTTTTGTCTCTCCCTATATTTCCTCAAATCATAAAAAAGTGCTCATAATTGAAGATGTTGTTTGTATGAATTCTTATTTTATCATTATCAATTTGTTTAAAGTTGGTTTTTACAATAGCTAAAGCTAATTAATACCAAACATAATACAAAATAAAAACTAACATTACAAATTTCGAGGTAAAAACAAATTCTAAAACCATACCATATTTCCTTTTAAAAGCATGTCAGAAACAATAGTCCTACAATAAAATTGAGCAAAAAGGATTGAATTAAATAAAGCCCAGATTCGGTACATAAGTTTTGCAAAGTCTACATTCACAAGTTTGGTTAGTCCAGGTTTTGATCATTGATTGAAATTGCAATAATGACGAACAATTCTTTATTTCAGGGGGTATATTTTGGCAAAGGCGAGCCCCTCTTAAGGATAAACATTCAGTGATGTATTTCACTGTTTTAACAGTGCCCCTCTCAAAACCGTTGCCACATCTCAGATTATAGGAAGAATTGTTTTCTATAGAAATATCTTTCATAAAAAGCGGGTTCAAATCATTTTGGGTTTTAAACAGTTCTGTCGCTAGGAGCTGTTGATTTTTTCATGCACTTTGAAAGTGCTGTCTTTTCCTAAAAGTTCTTCAAAATCTGAATCGAAGTCTTTGTATGCAATTCTATGTGCCCTTTTGTGGATTTTATTGATTTTTTAATTAAGCTTTCGACTATGGCACAAACCAATGGACAATATTGAAACTGACTCATTACAAATCTTTTCATGAGACATTTCAATTTTTCAGAGTCCATGTATTTGGATATACGTGCCAGAGCATAGAGTTTATTTGCAGCTTTACGACAGATGTTATTGATATGTTTGTCAAAGTTAAGCTGGTCATCTATACGACGCCAAGTAATTTTTCATCTAATGAGCATTCTATGTCTGTCATATTGAATTTGACTGACATTGTTGCGTCATTGTTATTTCCTAGTGTCAAAAAATGACTTTTTTCTTGATTTAGTTTCATAAAGTTTTGAGAAACCATTCACTTACTGTCGGAAGATCAGTTCCTAATCTTGAGATTACATTTTCAAAATGTGTATCGCAAACAGAAATGGAAGTATTATCAGCATAATTGCAAACGTCAGATTCCTTCAGACATGGTAGAAAATCATTAATGAAGATATTAAATAGCAGTGGTCCTAGAACAGACCCTTGTGGAACTCCCAATTTTAATTCTTTCCATGAACTGAACTTGCCGTTAACTTTTACCATTTGATATCTGTTTTTCAAGTAGTCATTGACAAGGTCTAAGGCACTGCGATCAAAACCATAAGCAGTTAATGAATAGCAGTTATTGCAATTAATAAATCATGCTTAATGCAATCGAATGCGTTTGACAGGTCCATCATAACAGCTCCAACTTCATTCCCCTTAGCCAAAGCATTCCTCCATTTTTCAATGAGACAAATCAGGGCATGTTGCGTATTATAATTTTTGCAAAATCCGCATAATAATTGTGATAGTTTTGGGTTGATAAAATCAGTAATCTGCCTATGCATTATTCTTTTTAAAATTTTGGAAACACTAACTGGTCTGTAGTTTTTTTTCAGAGTTTTGCCTTCTTTTTTGAATAGGTGTGTGACGTCAGCAAGTTTAATTTATTTGGAAACTCTGAATTTTCTATAGTCATAAAAAATATTTTGCAAACTTTCAGCAAGTATGTCCGAGTTCTTCTTAAATAACTTTTGAGGTATATTTTTAAATGTTCTTGCTTTTTTACTATTGAAGTTATTTATTTCAGTCCTAATTTCTTCAACCGAAATGTTTTTGAAACAAAAGGATTGTTCATGTGTTATTCTTTTAATGCTAGGGTGATCAGAGTATGAATGCAAAATCTTATCTAAGGGTCTTGTATGTGATCTGCATTAAAAATTATATCCCTGTTCTCGCTAATACCTAAAGAGTCTGTTATTGTAGCAAAATAAGCATTTAGAGCCTCTGCAACAGTAACTTCATTGGTAACAATTTCTTCATCTTCCATGAGTGTTATTTTATTTTTGGAAACTGATTTATCAGAGAACAATGGTTTAATAGTGGTCCAAAATTTCCTATTATCTGATAACAATGACATGTCTAAATTATTGAAGTGTTTCTTCTTTTCCTCTCTTAAAAGGGCAACACAGAGATTTCTCTGTTCACGGTATCTATTCCAGTTTTCCGAGCATTTAGACTTGTTGTATTTATTCCGTAATTTTGATCTCGTCATGATAGCTTTCCGTAGGGTTTTATACATGAAAGTTGCATCATTTGAGCAAATGCATTTCTTTTCATGGGTGCATGCTTATCGAGTTCTTCTTCAAATGTAGATTCAAAAGATTCATAATTGACAACATCTAAGTTTTCTAGTCTATTTTGCAATTCTGTTCTAAAAGCACTTTCCGAAATGTTTTTGGTAATTTCTATAATTTACAATAATTGGCCCTAGTTTCTGAAATGTTGTTTTTAGGACGGTTACTACCATTTTATGAAAGTCAGATAGACCAGTTTCAATCACTTTTGTTGCCTGAAAGCTTCTATTTCGGTTAGTTATTAGCAAGTCTATGCATTTCCCAGGCTCTGATTTATCCCAAGTCATTTCTTTTACTAGATGCTTTAGACCATAACAATTTATAAAATTATTTAAGCTTGCTTCGGTGTAGGTGATACAAAGGATTGATATTCATATTATTAATAAAAGTCAAATTTTCAGAGACACACCTTGCTTCAAGACTCCGGTTTGTTTCCAGATCTTTGTCATTCCATAAGTCACCTCGCTGAACAAGGCCAGATAAGTATACATTGTTTTCCTTTGTTCTTATTTCTTTTGCCAAATCTATTATCTCTTCTGCGATTTTGTCTGGAGTCATGTTGCTGCATATGTCATATGTGGCACAATATAGAATAACAGCCTTGGGATTTCTCTTTATTGTGGGCACTGCGTGACTGTTCATACAATCAGTGGTTGCACCTGAGAAGCTCTTTACGAATACTCTTTCTCCTGTTGCTTTGCTCATTTATTTCTTTTATTAACCCTTTTATTTCTTTCAAAATAGAATCCCCTATTATTTCAATGGTATTCCGTTGTGTATTTTCTTTAGCTTCGTTATTTCTGTTCTGCGAAGTGCGTTGATTGGGATTTACTCTCTTTCTTTGTTGTTGTCCTATTCTCTTGATTTTGACTCCAGTTGATGCATTATTGAAATAATTATTTATGTTTTCCATGACTGTTTCTTGTTCAATTATCTTTGTTGACAATGGACTAAATCTATTCCACCTTTGGGATTCGTTATCTTTTGTTGTTCTGGTTGAATTGTTGTTGCTTCGCATTGAGTGCTTATTGTTAACAAGGGAAAAACCATCTTTTTCTTGTCTAGGGCGTGGGCTATTTGCAACTGCCAAAGAGGAAGAAAATTGTGTATCTAAGCAGGGCATACTTTGAATTATCAGCTCTTTCCACCTTAACTCAATCTGCAAGCTCTCGTTTTCTTTTTTCAAGAGCAAAATTTCTTCTTTCAGGTCATTTTCCCAATTCCCTTTGGGTGCAGTCTGTGGGACTCCTTGTTTACCAAGTATTGCCTCAACCGAGTTTTTCAGGTCTTCAAACTGTGCTCTCATTATTTTGAATTCGGAAATTGATACAAATTTCTCGAGATCTTCCTTTTTTTCTTGCAAGATAAAGTATGAATTTTCTTCGTGTTTTCCGCGATTTTCTACAGCTCCACTTTGTATCAGACCTGAGAGGATTTCTTTGACTTCATTTTGACTTGTTTCGATATTTTTCTTTCATTGTTGAGTTAAAATAGAATCTGAATCTGATCTTTTCTTTAAATTTCTCAATTCTACTCGGCATCTGTTTCTATTTTCTTCGAATTTTTTTGGCACTTTGTTTTTACGTCGCCATTGCCGCAGGCCTAAGTTGGTTTCCGAAGGGTTTGCGAACTCGAACTGCCAAATCAATAATTAATGTCCTTTTCTACCTTTTAAAAAAAACGTAAGCACACTTCAAGCAATACCTAAAAATAAAATAGAAATATTAAATAAAGAAAGCTGGCTAAAATTTCCGTTGATTAATTGAAAGTGGAAGCAGAGCAAAAATTTCAAGTCTTCAGGCTTGAGGAATCTTAAAAGGCAAAATATTTTTCACGATTAACATAAGCTGCAAGTGAGTAAATGTCTAAGTTGAATCTCCCTGCTACCAAGGAATTCAGACGGTCTAAGCGTAATCAGGGTAATCTTGATAAAACTCCATTGAGTACCAGGCTTAAGCTGGTATTCATGACCCATTGTCCTGTTTTGAAGCAAAACAACAGTCGCAAAGAAAATAATCACTTGGGATGTTATTGATCATTTTTTGTAAAGAAGCGCTAGGGGTGTTATTTATCATTTTTGAGTGTTATTCATGACCCATTGTCGCCCTTTACAGCTAAAGAACAGTAATAGATTAAAGATGCAGAAGGGGTGTTATTTATCATTTTTAAGGGTTATTCATGACCCATTGTCCCGCTATTTAAATGAAGCAGCAAAATATCAACTAGTATTATTGGGAGCACTTGTGAATAAAATATTACACATGACAGCAAATGAGGTGCAAATTTGAAATATCTTTCTTTAAAATGTGGTAAGAACTGAAAAACTATTATAAAAGAAGAGATATAAATATTGTTAATTTAGTTTTCTGCTGGAACCTGTCTTAGCAGCATCGTGCACTCTTGAAATGCTTCTAAATGATGCAAAAGGGGGTATAAAGCCTTTTGCCTATACCATGGGCATCAGTTATTCTAAATCCAAACTAATCATTTCAATTTCAAGTCAGAAAACAGTAGGCTAATTCTATATATATAATTTATAAAACATGTCATTGTAACTTTTCCAATACATCCTGAACGCTATGAATTTTCATTATTTCATCATCAGATGACTTACAATTGGAAAGGGGGCACTTATTTGCACCTCTGTCTGGACTTTCTGTATTGAAATCTTGTACAACACAAAACATCAAATTGTATAACATCAAATTGGCTAACAAAACATCAAATTGTATAACATCAAATTGGCTGCTTGCAGCAAGGAAGAACGGAAAAGTGGCCTTCTGGAATGCTTGTACAGATCTTACATTCCACAATTTGTGTGACCTCCTCAACGATCAGCTTATTTTTTGAGCAATGATGATGCTGCTCTATATCATCTACAGCCTATGTCATGTTTTCTGAAATGGCGCTTTGTATCTCTTCAATTTGTGTTGATAAGGCATCCTGCATTTCTTAAATACTGCTTGTAACAGTGCTGTTGCCGCTATACCTGAAAGATAACATTATTAAACAAAATATCTAATAAACATATTCGTAAACAAACTGTTGCTATGAAAGGGTCATTCAAGACTGCAATAATGAATAAAGAACTCTTAATTGCGTTAACACTCAAAATCTTTGTGCTTCATCTCTCCTTTCAACAAACGTCTTCACTTGCTTATTAATCAAAACTGGCTGGATATAGTCCCGTTGGAATCTAAAAAATTGAATAACTAAAGCAAAATAAAGTTACACCTGTGGTCAACTGATGCCATGTGATCAACCTCTGAACCTAGGGCTCTTAAGGCAGTTTACATTCTCCTCCAGCATCCTGTAAGTAATTATAGAAAACAGAGAGTCATAGTTCTAAGTCACTTGCATTCCTCTTTCATTGGTCTTTATCTTTGCTCACTCAAGATTTTGTTGAAACCTACCATACTTTCCACACTGGAAAGGCAATTATAGAAAAACTGAACCAATTATATGGGATAAAGGCACCTTATTTTTGTTGGACCTATGACCATTTTTTTTACGACAAATTTTGCAGCAGCCTTTGCAGGGTAGAGGAATGGGAGTGGAAAACTGAAGGAAGATTCCTTCCAATAATTCCAATCTTGGAAATGATCTGCATGATGATTAATAATGAGGAAATGTATGGTCAGCTGAGATGTATGGTTAGCAGCAATAATGAGGAAATATATGGTTTGAAGAGCTGGAAGAGGGGATTGAATTTCACTTTTTGGACAAGGTAAAAGAGATCCATGGAGGCAATGTGATACTTAATGTTTCAGACATGTTCTATTTTTGGGAAAGGGAAGAATCCCTGTACCCTAAATCAATGCATTGTAACAAAAATGAATGAAAATTAATTTTTGAGTAGAATCCATTTTGTAAATGAACTGATAAAGACGGCTAAAATATTTAAAGTGCCTCTTGACTAAAAAATATTACGACGGATTTTGAATGAATCCTTTCTGCTGATTTCAAAATCGAAAAAATTTTTTCAATCGGAGGTGTGGTTCGTGAGTTATGACGCACCAAACTTGAGAAATTAGGCTGTTTTCGTAATCTTTTGTGGTTCACGACCGCGCAGTGGAATGAATGACGTAAAAACCTGGGGCGAGTCACCTTTGACGTCATGCCGGGAACGAATAAATTCATTCGCAGGGCAGCTATGCAAAGTAAAAAGTGGGAAATTTGATTTTTGTCACGATGCCGGCAAGGTGTATTCTGCCAACTTGTAATAACAATCCTGATAAGGAAAGAGGCATAGCGCTTCATCCAATTCCATTTTTGGACGATGATCGTCCTGAAGCAAAGAGAAGGAGAAAGAAGTGGATAAAATTCATAAAATCGAAAAGAAGTGATCGGTGGCAACCAACAAAACATGCTGTGGTTTGTTCTCGACATTTTACCAAGGATTGCTTCACGAGACAAATATTTGTTCCTGGAAGAACCCCAAGGCTGGTAACAGATGAAATTGGAGTAGTCCCGTTCCCTACAATTTTGGAATTGGAAACTGGAAGAGAAGAAAATGAAAATATGTCAGAGCGAACACGTAGAAAAGTAAGTCTTTATCGACCTAAGTAGGGTATCCGTAAAAAATTGTTGCTTTGTATTCTTTATTTATTAGAATAAATTTTAAAACGAAATGACTTACCTCTGTAGGTAAAATAATAATGCAGTTTGATCTAAAAAGTTACTTCTTTTTGCTGCAGATAATCAAAGAGTCAAGAAAATCAGTAGGCCCCAGCCCAGCAGCAAACGAAGATCTTCAGCAGGAAGAAAATTACGATGAGGGAGAGAATTACGATGACGAAGAAATGGCTCCTTTGGAAGATATTGGCGTTGATGATACACACGCAGAGCCCATGCCCATTGTGGATGAACCTGTATGTCTACTTTCTTTTCTCAATAAAGTAACATATTAAGCAGAAACAAGTCATCCAGAAAAAACATATGTTCTTTGTTTATAATAATCTTTTCTCAAAATTTTACAAGGGTTTTTTAGAAAAAGTTATTAAAAATTGTAAAGAATTTCTTAATTATAGTCAAAGCTGAAATTTTCTTCCAGAAGTCATTTTGTTCAAATTTGAGCATTCCATTTCCTTACAATGAGAATGGATGACACATATTCATTCATTCATTCAATTTATTCGTAATCTATATATATTGCTTCGTAGCCACGAAAACATTCATCAAAAAAGCAGCAAGACGTTCCTGTATGTGCTGAATGTACTTCCTTGAAAGAGGCGAACCGGAAAGCAAAAAATCGCATAATTACTCTTAGAGTTTCGCTGGCACATCAGAAGTCAAAGAATCGAACACTGAATAGTAAGGACAGCTTTCCTTCTGTTTTGACTTTCTACAAACATAAATGTTTGAATATTGATCAATTTCTAAACAATTAACAATATTTCACTTGCTCACTTGCTTTTACCCCATGCATTTGCTGTTTTCATGACAATTAGTTAGTAACTTTATACAAAAATTATTCATCCTTTATCCTTTTAATTAATTTTCCTGCAACAGGAAGACTGAATAAACTCAAAAGAAAAAAGTCACCAAAAAAGAAGTCTCCTGTAAAATCTTTGCCACTCAGTGAGTCAAGTGAAAGTTCTGGTGATGAATACTGCGAAAGTGTTTTCATGGATGAGGATAAGTTTGAAATGGAAGATGAGGAAATGCCATGTTAGGAGCCTTCTGATAATTCGGATGAAACTGATTCAGATAGTGATCAAGATGAACCTGAACAGTAAGTTCAAAGCATAATTTATGTGTGTACCAATTAAGACCTTGTTACTCACTACAATGAACAGCTGTTCAAACTTTATGCAATCTTTCTTTCTAGAATGGTAACTAAAGATGGAAATCTGCGAACAGAACCAAAATTCATTGTATTCTTAACTCAGATATTGATGCTATTTAAATTCTGTCAAATTTGCAAGTCTGACAATCCAAGTTTAGAGGCGAGTAGATGTGGAACGATGCTTGTTGTGAAGTCATACTGTATCAATCCAAGATGCATGAAACAACACACATGGAAAAGTCAACCACAGATGCCAGGCACAAAAATTCCTGCTGGTAATTTCCTGCTAAGCATGTCCATCCTTCTAGCTGGAGGCTCGATTTCGAAAGTTGTACAGATTTTCAAGCACATGAATATCAGCTCAATAACACTGGCAACATTCTTCAAATATCAGAGGGTAATATTTCACTTTTCCAAATACAATTCCATTATTTCAGGGGTTGTGAGTCTTTCTGCATTTTAACATTGATCTACTTGCAAAATTTCTGAAGTACATACTGCCTTTAAACCTACAATATCTGTTTCTTCCATCAACAGACAAAGCTCTTCCCGGCTGTATATCTCCACTGGAAAGATTATCAGTCAAACCTTGTAAATATTTTAAAAGAGAGCCAAGAACCTGTAGTATTAGCTGGAGATGCAAGACATGACAGTATGGGCCACAATGCAAAGTATGGTGCCTACTCGATGTACTCTTGCTCACAATCAGCTGTTGTTCACTTCGATCTTGTCCAGAGAAATCAGGCTGGAAGCAGCAATGCGATGGAGTTCTATGGATTCAAAAAATGCTTGGAATTTCTTGAAAGTCATGAAATAGTTATCAACAAATTTGTTTCTGACAGGCATGCCACCATTGCAAGTTTCATGAAAGAGAACAAATCCAGCATAAAGCACAGATTCGACCTCTGGCATATTGCAAAAGTAAGTAATCTTTTCACCTCAAAGTTAAAACATCTTTGTTCCTTTAACTTTTGAGCACAACCAAGACATCTTAATCTATCCATTTGCAGAAATCAACAAGGTTTTAACAAAACTGGGCAAGGAGAAAGGCTGCGATTCAATAAAGGAATGGATCAGGTCATGTGTTAATCACCTTTACTGGAGTGCTACATCAACAGCAGATGAAAATGGTGAAGTTATACTGGCCAAGTTCAAGGTGTTCCTGAGTCATGTTGTTAACAAACACGAAGTTCCTGATAATCCCCTTTTTAACAAATGTGTGCATGGTCCAATTGCTCAACGGAAATGGTTAATGAAAGGTGAGCCTTTGGCTATTTCAATCATTATCACATGGATGTCTTGATGATAAGCTAGAATATGCATTTCAATACTAATTCGATGAAGTTTGGGACAATCAAAATAAGTTGTATTCACTCTGCATTTCTCTGATACTGTGGCTCCTACTACATGTGAACTGCAAGCTGTAAAAAATAGGAAGCTAAGCTTCACTTCAGCATTTTTGTCTTTGATTTTCATCTGCTCCAGATTCCAACAGTATTAAATGTACATAACAAATTAATTTATTCACAGATTCTGTTCCATATGAAAAACTTTCCAAAGCATTAACTGACAAGAGACTGTTGAAGGGTATTAAACAGGTGTCTAATGATGCACAAACAAGTTGTTTGGAAGGTTTCCACTCTGTTCTCAATCAATTTGCCCCAAAGATGATTTGCTATTCATATCCTGGCATGTACTGCAGGTGAGGCACACATTTGAAACAAATTGATGAAATTCTCAGCATCAATTTTGTGTTCCTTGTGTTTTATACAAGTTGTATATATTTTTGTTTCCATCAAAATCAAACAGAATTGCCTTGCCTGCTATTCACTTCAACCATAATGTAAATCGTGAAGTTAAGAAGAAGATTGATGGCTCTCAACGTGTCAAAGTAGACTATCCAAAGTTTAAAAATGGGATGGCAACAGTTAGAGATGTCCACGTAGCACAGAATTTTGGTAAGTTTTAATAGCACTGTTTGTTTCAATAAGCTCAGTCTTGTCATTCTGTCCAACAACTGTTTTAAAATCATGAATGTTAAACACAATCTGTGTTTTTTTCTAGACTATGTAGAAGATATCTATCAATTTGTTCTTAATACCATCAAGACACCAGAGAGATTGAGAACTGCCAAAGCAGAACTTGACGAAATCACACCATCTTTTATGAACACGATGCTCACCAAAGAATCATCTGCCACTGCAATTCAAACTCACAGGGCACGAAAATCTTTGATTCCTATCAATGTACCTCCAACAATGCCAGGTAAAATCACATTGGCTCATTTGCTCCACTTTTGAATAATCTTTATCATAAATAGTCCTCTAATTGGTCTTCTTGACAAACACTTATTCTCAATGATTTTTCATTGTAGTAAATCAATTGCAGACATCTAAGAGTCAACAAAGATCAAAACCATGTTGCTCTGTTTGCAAAAACCCTATGAAAGGACACAAGAAGATCAAAGACTGTCCCAAGAATAAGTAGTTCAAAGTCTTAGTTCAAATCTCTGACCTTTGGTACTTAACAGTCTTTATAAAAACCAGTATGTATTAAAAGTAATGTGGTATCTGTGTGGTATATAGTATTTGTATTTGTATACAGTATAATTTGGATATAACATACTCTCTTATAAGGTACTCTTAGCCACAGAACAAAAGAAAATACCTTGTTTATAATATACTTACAACTTTACCAAATACTCAGTCCCACCATAACAACAAAGTATCATATTAATTAAGTTGATGACAACAAATCACAGTCAGCATGTCAAAAACCATTTTTTGTTAATTTAAAAGACCAGCCAGGCATTATATTCAAGGGTTTAGTAAAAGAAGGCTCCAAATCAAACTAATATGGTATCTATTGTTGGAACTGTTTGATAATTTTTAATCATGCGTGTAGATTCACATTAAATATATTAGTCAATAAATGTTATACTTACCTACTTACGAGATATCTATTCAGAGTCTGCTTCTTACCTAAAACCTGTTTTTTCTCCAACCACTAGCGGAAACTTCTTTCTTATGGCCACATATGCACAAGCTGGCAAAGGAATTCTTTGGTTGTGGCCAAGGTAGCCATGTATGAGACGAGTGAAGTCTCTGTATGATACACTCCGTAAAAAACTAAAAGAAATTAATATTTAATGTTTTAACTGAAGTATGTAAAATAAACAATGATCAGTGATTCCTACTATTTCAATGACTTTGAAATTGACAGCGTGTTTGTGAAGAAAAAATGACATCCAAAAATCTCAAATGATATGGCAAATAGCACTTACTCATTTTCAAATCCAGCTCGACGATATCTTCTTCCATGCCTAGTTTTATATTTATCAGCAGCCAAACGCAGACTCCACTTGTTTAAACAGACAGCTGAGAAACCTGGATGTTCTGTCACACAACTTACGACACTGCCAACCTCTTCAACCACTTCAGCATCATTTATAGCAACCATACAGCTTTCAATTTCTGTGCAACATTTGCATTCCTTGGCATTTGATAACTCTTCTAATGAACAGCGTCCACATTTACACCTGAATTGAATGAGTTGATAATAAAAAACAAATTTATGAACACTTGTGTATCTAGCTATATCAAACCTAAGAAGGAAGTCCCCAGCCCAGTCCAGGCTGTTATCTTTTTCTAACACAAGGCCGATACTGGCTATTTCTTGCTTTTTGTCGGTCATGAATAACAATTAAATCTAGATAAAAAGATTCTTACCAGGATACTAGGGGTTCAGTTCCATCAAAACGTCTTTGAAGCTGTCGATCCGCCTCTTCTCTATCTGCTACCTCTCGTTCGTAATTAAAAAGAAATTCATCATCTGCAATAGGGTCGAAATTGTGTGGTCCTTCTTCGTATCCAGATGGGTCATATTGAGCTCCCATGGCCTCAGCGCCAGCAAAAACATCTTGATCTTGGTCTTCTTCAGCTTCCAAGGCATAATTAAAACCAGAATTATCACTAGAGCTATCTCCAGCTTGCGATATATCACTTCCAGACGAAGACATGACAAAACTCGAATGAAACAAACAACTGTCCTAACTTTCCTTAGCCGAGTGTCGAGAGAGAAAATGAGCTATGAGCGCGTTCCCGGTATGACGTCAGAGAAACTCGGTACCAGGCTACTAAAAACCCGGTCCCGAATCAACAAGGGGCACCAGAAAACCCCCAATAGTTCGATTTTGATGCACCCTTTCGAAAATTAAATTGCAGATTCGTTATCAGCGTGTCTCAAACTACGATTCTGGATGAAAAAATTTTTTAGTCAAGAGGCACTTTAAATAACAGTAGAAAAACCTATATTTCTGTCCCTTTGATGTTTCATGAACATGTCCATCACTAACAATCCATTTGAAGAACATTTTTGCAATATATTTACAATAAGGAAAAGAATAACGAACATAGAGTTTTTGCAGAAAAACCATTTCTGATTCTTGTTTCCATATTAATTTCAGACAATTTCAGACATTCTACTAATTGAAGAATTATTGATGAGTTCGAATTTTATGACATCGATGTAAAAGTTTTGAATGAGATTGGTAAAAGTCATATTATTCCTGTGAATGAGAAGAATCATAAATACTTTCCACATTTTATCCAATATATGTTATGTCATTTTTCCTTCAAAATCTTGCTATTCTTATTTGCAAATGTTGTAAGTCAACTGTAACAACATGCTAATCTGAACCTTCAATGTAGAATAAATAAATCTTCAAAGAATTTCTTAAAATGAATGAGGCCTGATTAAGAGGGGTATTTTACTTAGCTGAACTCAGGCTTAGATGAACTACAATTACATTTCAACTCCAATCATGATACAATCTATTTTAACTTACGTAGATGTCTTGTACAACTTTTTGAATAAGAAAGCTCATACGGTTATTCAAGGAGTGAGATGCCCTTGGAACTGATCATGCAAACAAAATAATAATCACAAACAATGTATGACAAGCCATCTCTCCCAATGAGAAGCAAGCACGCCATTAATTAAGGCAGTCAAGCAAGGGAGATCTTCATGGTTTTTGAATGTGTTAAACAACATGTGAAAAGATTAAAACAAATCTTACCAAGATGACACCAGCCTTATGTCAAACCATTATTGAAGGAATCTAATAAATCTAATGACTGAACCAGCATGCTTTCCCGCTATATATCTCTCACCCCTTGTTGGCCACACTTACCACCACCTTTCCTTGTTATTTTGCCCAACAGCTCAACATTGACATTTTCTGGCACCATAACTTTCATAGCTCATAAGTCGCACTTGTTGTCAGGCTCTTGTTAAGCATGAAATAGTATTTCTGAAAATGGTCGAGCTTTAAATATTTTATATCCTTTCATGGACCATTGAACGGAAATTTCTCAAAATAGTTCTCTTTCAGAAGTAGATTTTGGTGATTCCTTTTTTATCAGTTTTTTGAAATACCGATATAAAACCAAATCATGGTTTGGTTACTAAATGTAACGGGTCTAGTACATCAGTTTGTAGTTTAATATTACTATTCTTCAAGTGTGGTTTTTGGTGCTTTAGTTTAAATACAATGAGTAAAAGTTCATGAGCTATTAGAACAGTAGAACTAGTCTATGAAAGAACAGGGAAAGATCGTTAAATTTTGTGAATGTCTTAGTAATGAAGAAAAAAGGTTGAAATTATTTCACCACAAAACTTCCAGACTCTCAACATATGTTCAATAAACTAGCCAAAAAGGTCGTCTCAGTGCAAGAGCAAATCTTGTCTGTCAACAGTGCTTGGAGAAAGTAGCCCAATCAGGATTTAGTATTAAGGATTAGCCCCTCTGCATAGAGATAAGTGAGATATTAAACGATAATAAAGACCTTGGGGAAGATTTTGAGTTTCAAAATATTGAGGAAACAGCAAAAAGTTTGCGATCAGTGATGCTAAATCATGTTAAGAAATTATATTTGGATAGAGAATGTTCAGATTCTATTGGCCTGTAAGATAAGAATGCAAGGATATGGTTTGGAGAAAGACCATCTAAAGTTATAAAATTCTTTTTGTGCTTGATGAGCAAGAGACATCTGCAATCAGAGGCTTGAGCTTCTTTACAGACTACACAATAAATTTTTAATTTTGCCATTTGAAATGGAGAATCTTCTGACTAATTTGTTATCAGGCAGTAAGCTTTTAGTTAACATCAATTCTGCTTCCAAGCCTGCAGGTTCTTATATACCTTTAACAAAGTGGTTGGCAGCCCTGGCGAAAAGAGAAGTAGAATTTCCGAAATGTGTCATCGCTGTGTATTTGACAATGGGCAAGTAGTTGGAAAATGGTACATGGTATGATCTAATCAAAGTAATGTGCCAGTTTCCTTCATAACAAGCCATGCCTATTTGATTATTGGTGCCGACAGTAAATTGCAATATAAAGAGGAACTAAAGTGATCAAGCTGGATGTTCGAGAAGATAAACCAAGAGCAAGCAATGAAATTAAAAAATGTAACACCAGATACAAGTCCTTACTATCGTTGAAACAGATATTCATAGACAAGAATCTTGAGAAGCTACAAAAAATCGTCAAAAAACAAGATAACGCTACTGGTTTTATTGACAAGCTGGTTGCTAAAATGATAACAATTGAAAGTGAGAAATATTGTCAAGACTGTGGCACTGCAAATGACCAATCTTACATAATTTACACATACTGCAAGGGTGCTTATGCAACCAAACTTTAGTTTACCATTTCATTTGTGATATGTACAGTTTTTCACCCGCTGATTCATGTGCAGCAAACAGAATTTGAAAATATTGCCTTGATTTTAAGTAATAATTGTCAAAGTAAGCATTTTTGGCACTTTGCTTGTGAAAAATTTAGGTTGCTTGTGACATCATTTTGATGTTCCTAATCCCGCTGAGGATTGCTGAGTGATGAGTGAGCAGTGTTTTCAAGATGACGAGTCAAGGTCATGAAGAAAATGCATCATTTAGAGATACCGTGACAGAAATGAAAAATTTCAAAACCCAACAGTAACTGTGTAGTGGTTTCTCTCCATCAAATGCCTGAGCTGATGTTGAGGATAAGGTCTGTTTGCAGCTAGGACGGTTGCTTTTTTGGTGAACTCATTAAATACCAAAGGCTATTAAAGACAAAATGATAAGTGGCAGCTATCATGTCTAGTACAGTGTCAGAAACATAATTTTAATTCTAACTGCACATTCTGTGCCATAACAATAATAAAGAGACAACTGCATGTGAACAAAGCTCAAGACATCTGGTATATGCATAATGTACAATTTATGTGATTTTTAACTGCAATTCGATGGAATCGGATTCCTTATTGCTGATTGTTAGCAATGATAATTCTATTCAAAATTGAAAAGTTCCTTTATAATTATCTTTTTAGTAGTAAAAGTTCATTAAAAGTTTGGGCCTTCCACATGTAGGTTTCTTATGAAGAGGTTCTTTGTAAAAAAAAGTGGCGGGTAGTGGGTGTAATTTACAAGTTTTGTCATTGATTCTACTCTTTTTTATATAGAGCCTAACCACCTGCAAACATCATTGAATGAATGCATTTATTTCAAGTAGCAGAAATTGTTTGTTAAGTGGAGAATCTTTGTTAAGTCATAGTATCTATCTACGTCTACTTCTCACATTAACCATGTGCTATTCATAGAAAATGTCAACTGGTACAATATTAATTTTTGTTGTTGTTTGTTCGATCTAGTGGAGTACAGCATAAAATATATAGGGACTAATTCTAACTTACTGCTTGAAAAGACACTGTTCCTCCAGAATTTTTCCCATGCACTGATGAATTTTCTGCCCCTAAAAAGATATACCGTGTTTTACATCGCACACATGAGCCTAGATTTGCTTATATATCAATTATTCTCAGGCCACACTAGCCAGAGATACAGTATTTTACATCGCACACATGGGCCTAGATTTGCCTGTATATCAATTATTCTCAGTTTTTGTTCTTTACGATAATGTTCTATCATAATATATTTTGTGGAATGTGCTCAGTTAGAATCAGGAAAAATGTCTTCTACTGCTTCAATTGCAATGCAGATCAGTGAAGGACCGTTCTTTTTGGATTGAAAACAGCAAATGAAACAAGAATTCCTACGACACAAAATTGACAAGCCTTGTTTTGATTAGTCATCATCTCAGATTTTATGAACACAGGTGAAGTCACATTCATGATTGTCTTCTTTCCTTTTGCACCATCCCCAAACTTCATCTTTCCCTCTAACCCTCTAACATCTATCCACAATAATTGTTTGTCTTCTAGAGTCTGAGTCAAAATTGAGCATGGGAACTTTTTATTTGCCACGTTTGAAGAGTACAGTTTTGCAATATGCTGAAATACTGTTTCTGATGTCTTGTCAGTATAGAATGCGAATTCGCGTTTTTGGTAAAAGCAAGCAAGTGTGACTCTTTTTCGACCTTCTAGATTGTGTGACAAAAATCTCACTCCTCTTGGGCACCAATGATCTTTAAACAGCATATTATTGCTTTGTAGACTCATCATACTGCAGGCCGCTGTTCTTTCTTCTAAGATTATGGGTTATATTTCATAAAAACTTCAACAACTTTCTTTTATTGAACAGGAGTTCCTTTTCATATGCAATGTTTAAGTTGGAGGAAATGCCTGAAACATCACCACGCAGGGCCAGTTGAGAAATCCATTCAGTCACCTTAACTTCTGATGTCCTTGAGCAAGTTGCAAGGAGAGATAAAATATTTTCCCATTTTGCTTTCGACAGTTGCTCTCTACCATTTTAATTTTGAGGATTCTTCACCCATTGGAGGATATTGGTTGTTTCTGTTTTAAAATTGTTAGAAATAGTTTTGAAGGTTTGCTACTTGATATTCTCTTATGGAAGGAAGGACTCTAACAACAAGGGGTCTTTACGCTGCTTGCAATTACCACTATTATCAATTTCAATTTTTTGCACTTTATAGCTCTGATATTCCCTACTATTTCTGGATTATTGCTTGCTCATAAAAAGAAGAATAATACCAAACAACGTTTCCTTAGCTATCTTTGCTTGACAAGAATAATTGTTGTAAAATTTCTGATGTGATTTCATTTTCCCCAATTCTTTAAGGCAGCGTTTACACGGAATCGGTTCCATTTGGACGTTTCAATGAGAACTGTTGGAACCGTTCCAAATGGAACTGCTAGCCGTACCCAAATGGGATCACCTAGAAAGTAGTTCCCATTTGGAACTGTTCCCTTCGAGGTCTCATTGAAACGGGTGAAACGGTTCCAGATAGGTACTGATACAATTTTCGAACAATTTTTCAAGTCTTTCTCAAAATGTTTTGTTGTTTTGCCATGTATTTTTCTCTTCTCTTTCTTGCTTTGGGAACGGTCAATATGTTTTCTTCTAGGAGTTTTCAAAACTGAAATAGCTTGTTTTTGTTTTCATTTTCCAAAGTAAAATACAGCTTCAGCAGATTTATCACATGATTACAACTTTTACGTCAAATTCGCGTCAAGTTGAATGAACGCTCATCACAGCTAAATTTCAACCTTATAATCCAAAATAACTTTAAATCAGCGCTGTTTGACGAACTAAATATTTTTCCTTTTGCATCTGACATGGTGAAACATCTGTTTTTAACGAAAGTGACGCGCTTTTTGCCTGGCTTTGATGAGACAGATGCACGATAGGCTGTGAAGCACAGTTCCGGAAGATAGGCTGCGAAGCACAGTTCTAAATGGAACTGATTTGTCGATCTCGTTGGAATGCAAAGCCTATCCGTACCCATTTGGAACGGTTCCGTTTGGAACCGTTTAGCACGCTCTTTTTTCTGTGGTCCTTAATGTGTAAACGCAGCCTAAATGTGTTTTGCTAGCAACAAATTTCAGCCCTGTTCTCGCATTGTTAACCTGATTCTAACGGAATCCAAATCCAGCTGTACCCCATCGGCACACATATCTGATTTCTATCAGATCCGACTTTGTTCCCTAGCCGCCTAACCGTCCTTGTTTTCTCCTATTAGCAATAATTGCCACTGATTCCCGCTTTATCTACATGTTTCTTTGTGCGTGTTCGCACTTATTCCCCTCCGTTCCCGCACGTTCCGCCGAAAACCACTGTTTCCCACTCATTCCAGATCGTTCCTGACTTCATTCTTTGTTCCAGCTTTTAGAGATACATAGACAAATTGCTTTTACGCAAGTGGCTTGTAATTGAGTGGTAAACAACTTTGGTAGAACAAAGGAACACAATTGGTTGAGTTCAACTAACAATATATGTCCGCAATGAAACCAAACACTTCAAAATCAAGAGCAAATCAAAATTTTGACCACATTGCAGGACCAAAAACATTTAGAATAATACGGCTTGCAATTTTTGGACAGAAAAGGCTTCGTTCAAAAAAAGAAACGCGTTTCTAGGTACAGCGGGGCGGCAGTCATTCATTAAATTCGTTTATGAGGCTGAGTACAGAGGCAGAACAATAGGGAACTCAGTGGTTCAATGAAACGATTGTTTTCGTTGTGCACATAGAGAATAGAAATTCCTACATAGAGAATAGAAATTCCGATCTTATTGTTACAACATTCCTGATTCCTAGGTATCTAGGTATCTATCTATCTATCTAGGTCTATTTCTTCCGGTTTGCCGAAAACCCCTGCATAATGTTTGAATTCTTCAAACATAAAAAGGGAAAGTACCTTGAAAACAGGAAAGGCCAAAATAATCCTGAAATCTGATTAGTTAGAACTTTTAGAAAGTTTTCTTTCTTGGCATTTATTTAAAAGAGCGATCATTATGTCATCAAGGATTTCTCAACACATGAGCAGCATTGAGAAAATGCCTGCTGATTTACTATCAGATCCTTTAAGGTATGAGGAGCTTTGTTACGATGTGCTCTTAAGACGATTCTCTGCTTTCCAATGAATTTGATAACAGCCAAAATGTGTTTTAATGTTAGTGGTTACTGTACGTTGCCACTGATTCATCATTTCCTTATCTATCAAAGTTCCTACATCTCTTTCTACTTCAGCATGAACAAGAGCAGAAACGGCTGCATCATGAGACTTTGAGGCTTTATGATCAGCCAGCCTCTCATAGTTCTAGGAAAATTTTGTGAAGTCAGTTGTGAATGCTGATTCAGTGAATGCAAAGGCCAAACACACATTTCAATAAACCCCTTTAATTTCTTCTTTCTCAACTTTCTGACAAATTATCTGTTTTCTGCAGTTTTTTTCTGGTAAACTCTTTTCGGATCAAATGAAATAGATTTTAACTCTTTAAAGGTTTGCTATGAGGTATTACTATGCACAAGATGCAATATTTGACTCAGCGAGGCTGTCCCGGAAATTTTACAAAAAAGATACTTTTCTTTCTCACAGCTTTCTTGTGGTTGGCAGTCAACATGTGCATAGTCTTTTATATCATTGGTGGTGATATTTGAATGCTTGGGCTGGCTGCTGACTTCTTCACTAACATTTGCTGCAGGTTCTAAGACCTGAAAATATAGTTAAGGTGAGTTGATAATTCCAATGAGGGGAAGTACGTAACATTATTTTGACCCACCCCACTGTCACAAAATGAAAACAATCAACCCCCCATCATTGTGTTAGGTTACAAAACTTTCATTTTTGACATATATACGCTTTCTTCAAATTTTCAACACATCAGGTTAGTGTTAAAAGGGAAAATTTTACAATAACAGGAATTGTTTATCCTTACACTTATCCTTAAATTTTTTTATTTATAGTTTTAGGGAAGGATAATTTTCATTGTTTTGGATCATTTGCAACCTCCTGAAGTTCTTTTTCAGCTTTAGATCTTTGAAAGTGAATACATATGTTATAATAGAGGGAATGCGCCATGCGGTGATTGTGTTTTGAAAGAGCTTTTTTAAAATGAGGCAAAGGGCGCACCGAGAAATTTCTTGGTGTCCTGGTGGGGCAGTCCGCTTCTGAAATCATCCATAATAACAATACGATTATGTACATTTGTCAACTTAGATTGATATATACCCTTTACAAAATGAATATTCTGCCCTCTATGTTTTTGCTTCAAAGAATCAAATAATTCTGGGTGTTCAACACCCTAAAACCATAATATTTTATATAGTTATTTCCCCTCCTCATCTGTTGTTTCATCTCTCCAATTTTCCAATAGTTTTTGAATCCAATATTTTACCACATTCTCATTTTCCAGTAAAAAAAATGAAAATGGTTTTTATTGCACTCTCTATTATTTCAGGAATATTGTCATAAATTGACATTATCTTTGATCTATATTGATCATATAAAGGCCTATCTGAATGACTAATATGTTTAAAATATCACTTCTTATCTTATTTTCATGACATAAATCTTTTATTTCCTATATTTCATTTTCACTCCCAGAAGAATTCTTTAACTCGCTTATTATTTTTTTCCATCATCGTCATCCATATCTGTTGACTCTGGTAAATATATATCAAAACCTGAGATGTCTTTTTTAGCCATAGCTATGCTATCGAAAAACATGTTTAATAAAAACTTAATATCATATAACAATAAAAAATATAAAAACAAAAAAAGGAAAGTTTTCAATTATTTATCTTGTTCAATTTTTTAAAAGCTTTATATAATTCAAAGTTTAGAGGGGGTATGAAAAGATGCAAATGTCTATGGACCATTAAAATGTTTTGAGATGTCATTTATTGGATACATGTGACCATTATTTGTAATTTAAATTAACAAAATTCAGATGTTTTTCTCTGCTTTGAGTTTTCCACAGTTTTTTTCTTCTTTGTTGCATTATTTTAAGCATTAGTAGCATATTTTTCTGCAAGAATAGTTTCAAGTTTTTTAGTGACATCTGAGACCTTCCTTTATTTGCGCTTCCATCATGCTCAGCAAATAAACCTTTTTCAAGGAGAAAATTAATCCTGGACAAATTTGCACATTTTATTTAGAAAATGAATGGACTGGACCACCTTGTAGTCACATACCAGAGCCTATGCCAGACTATGAATTTCATCAGTTTAAGTACTTACTTGCAGAAAAAAACACCAACTGAAGTTGATAATGAAACTAGACAAGTTGATGATATGAAACCACGTGTACAGCTCAAAGCATGGTTTACACAAGGGCAACTAACAACAAACATATCGAGAAGATAAATGATTTTTAAAGCCTTAATGCTTTAAAAGAAGATATAACTACAAATGCTTTGACTTAATTGGAACAAAGCAACTTTAACAAGGAAGTGAGGCTGATGGAGAGAAAAAGAAAACAAATACAAAAGATGAAAAAGAATCCAAGGATAATGACTGGAAAAAGATTGCAGAAAACAATAGTTTTTAAAGATTAAAGGTCGGAGAGTTAGACAAATAACTTGCACATTGCAAGCTTCTTCATTTTCTCCATTAAAAAAACACAGAAGATAGAAGCTGTTATAGGACACTTGAAAAATACCGTAATGGAAGAAGAAGCTGGTACAGATGAAGATTGAGAGTTGGATTCGGACCAAGGTTCTGTTATTGGAGAGATAACAAGAAAAAGTGATAATGAAAGTGATAGTGAGGTTGGCGATAGTGATATTGATGAAAGGCCATATAATTCTGAGTTAGAGGAGGTAAATCATTTGGACCAGTTGTTCAGAAGACAAGATATGGAATTCTTGCTGGAACTCATCATCTCTCAATATATAGGTAAAAACTGATCTTTATGTCTGTTCATCAATCTTGAAAATGTTTACATGAAGTAATTTTTCATGGTGCCTTTCCTTCAGATGATAACAAATATTTTTGCTAGGTGAACTATTTGGTATTTGTGCCTTTTTAAGATAAATGAAATTGGTGATAAATGATGGGTGATGGCCACTGGGGTATCATATTTTTAGAGAAAATTGAAAGGGGTGTGAAAACTATTAACTGCTTTAGTAAATCTAACCCGCCCCGGTACCCAGAGCTATAAATGACTGACCCCTTATATTTGGTATTGTATCTATTTTATATAAAAACCTTGTAAGTATTTAATGGTGGCAAATGATACATACATACATACATATTACATTGGTCATGAATTTAGGCCAAAATATGAACTCTTTTCAAACACTCTACATAAAACAGAGGATTGAAAACTTGATCTTGAGAGTAATAAAGGGTATTTTTGTAATGGTGATAGAAAAGCAGAGCTAATGGGTTGTTTAATTGTGTGGGAAAATTCGAGGGCAAATTCATCAGAAAGAAGTTCCCATTTATAGAACTAATAAAAATGGATATTGATGTCTAGTATATTCAAGAAGTAGCGACATATTTTGCCACAGGTGAAGCTGCACTTCATGTATAGGAACCAGTGTATAATGAGTTAAAAGATGGAGCTACATACTGTTTTAAAAATCTTGTTGTGAAGTCAATCAGCGGCACTCAGCATTTATCCACAAGATCAGACACTACCTATGTATATCTTGAGCAGCAGATTGTTAGAATAACTGGACACAAGCTCAAACACAGCCAAGAAGTTAAATTTTGCATGGCCGAGTTTAATCTCAAAAGAAGCATGATAATTGACAGATTGTGCCAAAGTTGTGAGTTATCCTTGAACATTTGGAGCAACTTTACGTAGCAAACTCTTCTGACGTGTCAAGAAAGTTAAACATTGAAAGTGATGTGCACTTGATCGAAGAGGCTTTGCTATACTTTAAAAACATTACTCTATCGTACTCCAAAGGTAGTAACTCGACTATAGATATCATTAAAGTGTCTTCAGACATTGACACCTAGTTAGAGTGAATATAATCTTAACTATAGAGTGATCACAGCATGTCTAAGCTGTTTGCATAAATTTTGATGATTTGTGTTGTGTTCCGTTCTTGAATGTCAAATTGAACTGTTTAAATCGTTTTTGCCTAATGTCCTGGACATAAATAGTTTGACTGTGTTTTTCTTAAAGACAGTGAACAGCCTGAATTTTTCGAAAAAACGCCTAGCAATGAACCAGAAAATCTCAAGGAAACTTTAATAGAGATTAACTCAAATATAGGAAATATGACCATGCTTCTGCATAAGCCAGTCGACAGTTCATTTATTCTGCCCACTAGGCATGCCCAACCTACATCATTACATCATGCCAGTTGAAGTTTTGTAATTCAGTGTCCTTTAGTATATGAAAGTAACAAATCTTCATTGAAAACACTTGAATTGAATGCAGTTGGCTTACTAACACAAATTTGCTGCAGATTCATTTATTTTGTTGAGGTTTAAAGCAATGGTCACGTTTTTGTAAAATTGGTCATCAAGATGAACCCAACAAATCATTTCCTTGTATCACAAAAATAACAATCTCTGCTGATATATTTTCTTTTCTTACAAGGAGTGGTCGCAAATATTAAGTTAATTCTTGTACAATGGAAGTCTAAATTTACTAAAATTGCATTGCTATCAAATTCATGGTCATGTTCCAAAGTAAAGCTGACTGCCATAGGATTCCTCTGAAGGAATTGATCGTATGCCAAATTGAAACTTTCATGCATTGGTGTATGATGTCTTCAACCAACCACATCAATTTCCTTTTCATACTCTGTGTCATCAAGCTCTCCAGGATGAACTATCACCTCTTAATATTCTGCATCTTCTACCTCAGGAGTGTGACCTTCATTTGCAATAGACAACTATGGCCTGTCTTTAAAGAGGTTGACAAAGTAAACATTAAAAGAACAGTTTGTTATGTCAAAATGTTTCTTAGAACTTAGAGTATTAGGGGTGATGTTTCCAGTAACATAATCAAAGATTTTCTATTCCAGCAACTTCAATGTAAAATCTGATGCAGATACTTCATCCAATGTATCAGGAATATCATTCAATTGGTCTATGGAGCGTGTAAAAGGATCATAAACACTATTGTGTAAAAATTATTGAGGCATCTCTTAAAGTCATCCAGACAACTTGTGGGAACTTTTTGTTCTCTCTGTCTTGTCACATCCAAAATAGGTTGGATTTCTTTGAACTATTTTGTCAATATAAGGGCAGTGCAGATGCTTACTCTTTTTATAGATCACAGATAATCACAGCCAGCTAAAATACGCATAGTCTGACGCATGAAATGTAAAATCAGAAAACTTTTTGCTGTAAACTGTGAAAAATTGTGAAAAAATCTTTGAAGGTATATGTGAGTTGAGCATCACAAGATTCATCTAGAAGCCAAGACCCTCCCACATAAAGAATCAGAAACAGCACACTGCTTCATGCTGTTTGTGTTAGAATTTTTTGCAGGACCCTGCCATAGTAGCAATGAAAAACTTTGGTCAATGCTTTTACCACCATGACCAGCCAAGACTTTATAGAGAGGACCAACATTGTCCACAAGTGAAACATCAGGAAAATTCAGTCCCATTCTAAATGATAAGGTTGCAACTTCAACTCAAGTAATTGAATTAACTTTCATAAGCATTGACATTGCAGTGGGCTGACTTGTCCTGTTGCCGAAATTTCAGCCACAAGCTCCTTAAAAAAAGATGCTGCTTTTTTTCTAAACGAATAAAATATGGCAAAATTATTCATTAGTTCACCAGCCCATACAAAAACAAGAGCAATGCCTGTGTCCATAGATATGAGTGCAGCGAGTCCCAAAAATTTTGACAACTTATTCAAGCTTTTTTCAACTTTGGAGAAAGGACAACGGAAGATTCTTGAAAATCAGAATTCAATCATGAAAAGGATGGATCAGATGGAAAATGATTTTGTAAATTTGAACAATAGAGTTGAAATCTTATCTAAAGGCCAGAACGAGAATACTGGTAGAATCGACGAAATAATTAAAGATAAAGCTGAAAGTGAGAAGCGCATTTCGGTAATCAAGCAAGAAGCTTCTGCTAAAGGCTTTAGAATTAGCAAGCTTGAATTTGAAAGTGTCAGGCAAGAGCAATATAGCCGCAAATCGTCGTTTCGTGTCTTCGGGGTGGAGGAAGAGAGAGATGAAGAGATAGAAGAGAAGATAATTGGTGTATTGGAAGAAGAAATTGGTGTTGTGGTGAAGAAGAGCAAGATAAATATTGTTCACAGAGTTGGGAAGAGAAACAGAGGGACCAAGAGGAGTATTAGTCAAATGTTTGTCCCACAAAACAAAGGAGAAGGTGATGAAAGAGAAGAAAAAGGCTGCTCATATTACTATAAGGGAAGATCTGGGACATGGCACTCAAAAAATGTTGAATGATATAATCGATCGTAAGGCTCAACTTGGCATCTCAGTTGTATGGACTATTGATGGGAGGATCAGAGGTAAATTTGAAGGGTCTAATGAAAGTTTCATCATTAATTCTTTTGATGACTATTATAAGTTATTATATGATAATCATAATGATGATTACTAGGGCATTTGCCAAGTTAGTCTCCAGCCTGACCATTTGTTTATTGATGATTCTTATTGTAGTGATATTCAAGCTAATACTGTTAGTGAGAAAAATGACATAGGGAAAAGAACTTTAGGGGTTTGTTTTTGGAACATCAATGGGCTTAAACATGAAAAAATTAACAAGATTTCTTCAGGCAATTTTAATTTTATTGAAAGTCTTTTTAGGAACAACGATTTGGTTATTCTAGCAGAAACATGCCGTGATAAAAATGATCGTGATATTGATAACTGGAATGAGGATTTCTCTGCTTTCCATTCTTTAGGTGCACGCAATAGTGTTAGGGGTAGGTCATCCGGTGGCATATCCACATTATGCAATAATATGTTTACGTGTTGCGCAAGACCTTGGTAACATAAATTCACACGGAAGAGAGTTATTAAAATTCTGTAGGTCTTCTGGATTCCGTATCTTGAATGGAAGAATTGATGCAAACAATACCAGTAATTTCACTTGTTTCACATCTAATGGAAATAGTGTTGTCGATTATCCTATATTACCAACAACATCTTTCAACATAAATTAGCTCACCGTACTATACAGATCTCCCTAGAGCGTGTAAATCAACACCTGGCAAGAGACGGAACAATACGTAGAAACCCCTATAGGAATCAGATAGATTATATCAACACCAAAATCATACACAAAAGACTCGTTCAAAACTCAAGATCTTGCAATGGAGTTACAACAAAAACAGATCATAAACTTGTTAAAGCAACATTCAGTTTCGAATGGTGGAAAATGAAAAAGCAAAATAAAAAATCTGAGAGAATAAATGTCGACAATTTGAGAGATCCAGAAATGAGCAAATCATACTCTGAAGAGCTTACAATGAGGCTAACAGCAAACAAAACTTAAAACGAAACACCAAATGATACCTGGAATCGTATAGCTACAACATGCAAAGAAAATGCCAAATCAGTACTTGGTTTGAAAGCACCCAGTAAGAAAACATCCACATCAGAAAGTATCAAAAAACTTTCAGAAAAACAGAAAAAACTCAGAGATGATATTGAATCCACCAAAGTAAAAACTAAGAGAATTAAACTCCAGAAAGAACGTAACCAAACAATGACACAAATAAAACAATTACTTAAAGAAGAATGAAACAATAAACTAGACCAAGAACTTCAAGAAATAGAAAGACACAAAGACGATTCCAACAAATTTTCCAAGCCATTCGGAAAGGCAACTCCAACAAACCACAAAAATACACTTTTAATCTATGATGACAACTTCAATCGCATAACATCAGAAGACGATCAAATCAACATCATTACCGAACATTTTCAAAAACTTTTCTCATCAAATGATAAAACAAATCCTGTCACTCCAGAGCTGATGAACCCACCATTTACTACAGAAGAAATCAAATCTGCAGCCAAGAAGCTAAAAAACAACAAAGCAACAGGCAGAGATGGCGTCCATGCAGAGTTTATCAAACATGGGTCAAGTGAAATTTACGAACAAATTGCCAACCTTTTAAATATGACCAGTGAAACAGGACAATACCCAGAGGAGATCCGAAGAGGTATTCTTAATCCAATAGCAAAATCACCAAAAAAAGATGAAAAAGTTAACGTAAGACCAATTATTTTACTATCAGTTCTAAGAAAAATTATCACAATCATACTAATTACAAGATGTTGGGAGAGGATGAAAACACATATCCCTTTGAGTAAAGCAGCATACCAAAGTGGAAGATCAACGACTGAACAAGTATTTGCAATAAAATTACTAACCGAAAAAGCCATTACATCTTAAAATTATGATATTTTTCTCCTATTTCTCGACATGTCTAAAGCTTTCAACACAGTCAATCGTCCAAAACTAATGAATATTATAGAAGGCATATTGACCAAATGTGAACTCCATATCATGTCTCTGCTTATCAACAATGTAGTACTAAATGTCACAATTGGTAAAGAAACAGGTACAGATATCCTAACTGAAATTGGAATTTGTCAGGGAGATTGTCTATCAGCTTTGCTATTCATACTGTACCTAGAATATGCCTTGAAACCACTTCCTAATCATATCGAACCAGTTGACTACAAGAAACAAATGTGGTCAGCCTTGGATTGGTTTATCGACAAAGACACTCATAAAATAGAAATAGTTCTGAAATATGCTGATGATATCTCCTGTATAAGATCAGACGAATCCAAAGTAAATCAAATAGAGAGGATTATACCTCAGATGCTGAAAGATGAAGGACTCTATATCAACAAAAGCAAAACTGAAAGATTTCATATAAGTAGAGATAGTGACATGAGCTGGAAGAAATGTAAATATTTGGGTTCATTACTTGATACCAAAAAAAACATTACGAGACGAAATGGGCTTGCTCAAGACTGTTTCAAAACCTTCATAAAGATTCTAACTAACAACAAACATACAAGTGAAACAACACGTATAAGAGTCTTCAAAACGTACATTGAAAGCATTTTCCTATATAATTCAGAGATATGGACAATCGCTCAAAATCTTGAAAACATCATAGATTATTTTCAAAGAAGACTGCTAAGAAAAGTTATAAACCTACGATGGCCTAGGATCATTTCAAACAAAGATCTCTACAAAAGGACAAAAATGAAACCCTGGAGTTTTATTATAAATAAAAGGCAGCGCACTTGGTTTGGTCATGTGCTCAGACTTCCACCAGAAACACAAGCCCATCAAGCGTTACGAAAATTTTTACAACCTGCTAAAAGACCAATTGGCAGACCAAAATCAACATGGTTCAGCTCGGTCATAAATGATATTAAGAAAAACACAGAAATCCCAATTGGGCCAAACAATCTAGACAAAATTGAAGTGATATGTTCCGACAGAAAAGTTTGGCGTAAAACTGTTGACAGCATAATGTTTACAAAGTCGACAAATATGCAATGATGATGATGATGACTAATATTCTTATTATGCAAATTAGGTTGCCCTTTGTTCTGGCCCATCGTACTTTTGCCCCAAAAAGGATTTTTTCCTGGGCCACATAGAAATGTGCTTCTTTTTTTGTTTGAACCCTATACTCCCAAGGCAGTGCACCATCTTTTTTTTCTAAATCTTTTTCAAACTTTAAGTTGGTTAAAATTCGACTTTCTCTCGGATTGGAAAAGTTTTGACTTCAGTGGCGGACGCTTTTGTTAGTGCTTGCTGATACTTTTGTCTTTCTGCTGGCAAACTGTCAGATCTCATATTACTAATATGCTTAAATGCAAATTAGGTCGACCAAAGTTCGGCTTCCATTACTGAGCCTTATAAACAGTTCAACCGGAAAGGCTTTTCCCCTGGGCACCGAGAAATGTGCTAAATTTTTTTAATCAATCCTGTTTCTTTTCTTTTCATGTGTGAAAGTTCTGAATTATTTTGGCTTTAAAAATAAAATAACATTTCTAAGAATAGGTAGGTATATTTTTTGTTGATTTAAATTTTAAATTTTTTCTATTTCATAAGAGTCTACAAAGTTGAAAACAAAGGTAGAATCGCTTCCTTGCTTTTGCCTTCACCAACTAAAAGGTTTTTCTGCCTAAATTGTCTGCATTTTAAATGTAGGAAATCTTGAAAGTTTCTCAGTCTTTAGCTGAAATATTGATTAGGTAAATAACCTAAATCAACTTTTCTTTATATAACATTAAAATATCTGTTGTACATTTTCCGGAATATCCTTTGTTCACGTTCACGTCTCTTCATTTCTTTCAGGATTCATTTTCATAATTCCCCTAATGGGTTCACTTACTGTACATGTTTACCATTACAAGTAGACTAGCCTTTAAAGGCGATGCGGCGAGCTTTTTCTGAACTTTCGTTGCATCCCACAACCTCCCTGGACTCTAGCGAAAGTTCAGAAAGCAGCAAGTAAAAAGGCAGCAAGTTAAAAGGCAGCTGAGTGATATCTTGTCTTTCCAAGGCTAAACTGGTACTAATGTTCACCCGCATCGGTGTGTGGAGGTAAAAAGCTCGCCTGCATCTTGGGCATTAAGTTAAATGCTATTGCTAAGGAACAGTTCTTTGAGAATACTTATAATTTGACAATAGGAGATTTTAATGAATTTTCAGATCATGTGCTTGTACATGTAGCCATAAAATCAGAAATTTTAAATAACACTATTGCTAACCAGACAGTAAATATAAACACTGATGAAATTCAAAAGGTAATTTCAAGCAACTCTTCTTCAGAAAATTTAAAAAGCAACTATAGTAAGTGTTTCTTTAGTTGTGAAGATACGTACGAAAGAATCATTGAAGCTGTTCAAAATGAACAAGTCAAGGAATTTTAAATCATTTAAGCAAAGAACTTGAAAATCCCTTTGTTCCTGTTGAAGTATCTGTCTCAAAGTTACGTTGTAAACTGATTGACATTTTGAACTGCTCAATGAAAACGAAGAAATTGTTTAAAAGATTGCAAAAGAGAAATGATGATAGATCTAAAGAGTGTCCTTGGTTCGATGATGATTGTAAAGAGATTAAAAAAAGCTTGAATATAGCTTGTAAAAAGTATCAAGATGCTCATAAAAACAATGCCAATGGATCAATAGAGACTTTGAAAAGAGCTTATTTTTCACAAAGAAATATCTATAATAAAACACTTAAGTTAAAACGTAAAATGTATAATAATATATAAAATGTATAAGAGATTTTTGGAGAATGTTGGGCAGTGGCATGCAATCCAATGTAAATAAGTTTGATAAAACAACACTTTTCGACTATTTCAGTGGTTTACTAAATTCAAATGTTTTTAATGATGCTGACAATGTAACAGAAATTGCCGAGGAAATAACGAAACCCTCTGTAGGTGAAAATTTAAATAAGCATGCTAATGATATGTAAAATTCAGAGATCACTTTAGATGAAGTTAAAACAATGATTGTTAGACTTAATAAAGGAAAAGCCTCAGGCATTGATCTCATAACAGCTGAACTTTTAAAAAGCTTGAATGAATCTTTCTTGATTGTTTTTACTAAACTATTCAACAAAATTTTTAATTCCGGAGAATTCCCTGAGGAGTGGGCAGTTGGCATAGTTGTACTTCTTTTTAAAGGTGGTGATAAGTCAGATCTACATAATTATAGGGGTATAACTCTTCTTAGCATCTTTGGTAAATTATTTTTAGGTATTCTTTTGCAAAGACTAAATTCGTTTCTACATTACTTTGATACTCTTGATGAAAACCAAATTGCTTACAGAAAAAATCATCAAACATCAGACCATCTGTTCACTCTTCATACTATGATTCAAAACTCTTTTCATCATAATAATAGTTTATATGTTTTTTTCGTCAATTTTAGGAAGGCTTTGATTCAGTTCCTCATTTGTTGCCCTTGAATAAACTGTTTGCTAATGGAATTTTGGGTAAATTCTTGAAAATAATCTTGATGTTATACTCAAGAAAAGTCCTGTGCTTGTGCTAATGACGGTTTAACTGAATTCTTTAGCTGTGCCCGTGGTGTGCCTCAAGGTTGCATTCTAAGTCCAATGTTGTTTGCTTTCTTTCTTAATGATTTGAGTTAGCTCTAAATCAAATGGAGTGAAAATCGGACATGAAACACCCAGTTCTCTTTTGTTTGCGGATAATTTAGTTCCCTTGCAGAATCAGCTGAGGATTTACAAAGTCAACTTGATGCTCTGAATACTTTTACAAAAGATATTCAAATGGAAGTCAATGTTAAAAAGACTAAAGTAATGGTTCTTAAAAAAAAAAATGAACAAGTAACAATCAATCAAATTGGCATCTCGGCTCAAAAGAAATGAAAGAATGCCATTCCTATAAATACCTGGGTGTTACAATCAAATCAAATGGATCTTTTAGTGAACATGTTGATGTAATAAAAGAAAAGGCTAGTAAAGCATATTATGCACTCATCAATAAATGTAAAGAATTTTATGGCTTACAACTGAGTTTATTTCTTTATCTTTTTGATCAAACTATTGTCCCCATTCTAAATTATGCATCAGAAATTTGGGGTTTTGAAGAACAAGTCAATTTAGAATGTTTACATCTGTCAGCCTGTAAATATATATTGGGAGTTAAATCAACAACAAACACCGAAGCAACCTACGCTGAACTTGGTAGGGTCTCTCTTCAAATGAAGAGACATGTCAATATTCTTAAATTTCTTGCTAGGTTAGAATCACTTATTGATTTGGAACCTAACAGATACGTTTGTAAATCTTTTCGATTCCTTTGCAATCATTTTAAATTTGAAAGATACCTTGATTTGATTAAAGATTTTAAAAGAAGGCAATCTTTATCCAAATTTAGATTGAGTGCCCATTAGACTGATTACCTGAGTCCCACTCATTGCAAACAGCAGCAACAACAACAACAACCATATAGCTGTTTGCTCAGAGTGGGACTCGTAATCTTCAAGCAAAACAAGTGGTCACGGCTCCAACTTTTTGGAGTCCTCCAATCAGATTGCAGATCGGAAAATTCCGCCAGTTTGATTGGTTAATACATTTTTTCTTCAAAGAGAGGCATGTTTGAATTTTCTGTGATCCATGCGCATCTTTTTGGCGGGCTTTCCAGTTGTCAAGGTTGTTGTTTATTCTAAAATGGAGGAAACTTTAATAGCAGCTGTGGAGCAAAGGCATGGAATTCGCTTCAAACTATTTCAACGCAGCGTTTGTGAAAAAGTTTTCAAGCGGGAAGACATGTTCATATGTGCACCAACTGGGTCTGGGAAGACTTTTTGTTTGCATTTATTTCCGAGTTGCTGGAATTGAAGAGTGCTTTTTTAAAGGATCAATGTTTTGTTTTGAAACCAAAAACTGGTTGTAAATCCCCTCAGTTCATCACGTTGGTTGTTTCTCCGTTGTCAAGTTTAATGGTAGAGCAAGCAGAAAGACTAAATGAATTGGGCATACATGCAGCGTTTGTCGGTGAGTTGCAGAAAGATAAAGAAGTAAAGAGAAATGTTACAGCTGGCTGCTATGAACTCATTCTGATCACACCAGAATCAGCATTGGACTCAGAATGGGGTAAAGTTTTGAGTTCTGAGAATTATCAAAGTAAAATCAAATTTGTTGTTGTCAATGAGGCACGCTGTGTTTCCCATTGGTAAGTTAGTGATTATGGAGCAAGGTTGTCAGGCAAGGTTAAAGTTTCAGATATAATCCTCACATAAACATCTTTCAGGTTTGTTTGATAATTTCAATTCTAACAAAATTTAATATAAATATACAATTAACATTTATAGTAACTACAAACCCTTCAAATTAACATCTAAATACATAATATCATGCAGAATGCTAAAGACAAAAAAGTTTAGGCCCTACCTACCCAATCTTTTAAACTCACAAATCAAATCTGAGATGATATAGTAATATTTATTAACTATCTACACAGTTACTATTCAGTTTCTTATTTTGCCACCCAGCTCAACAATCCTTCTCTTATTTCAGACCAATCTAATTTCAAATGTTTTTAACTTAATTTTCAATCTTGAATTGTATAAAAAAATAAACTTTTTAATACTAATGGTGAAATAGTTTGATAATTAAAATGAAATAGATAAATACCTGTTGAGGAATAACAAAAATTCTAGACACCAATGTTTAATAAGAATACCCTTGCAAGAAATTATGGTAGCCTACATTTATAATTTGAAAATCAAGACACACTGCTGGAAGGATAGATAAAGTCTGATTTTGAGATTATATTTACTACAGCATTTTATTATTGGTGTTCACAGCTTTTCAAGCCAAATTGAAATTTGGCAGGAGAATACACTCTTTTTTATGAACAACTTATTCTTTGCATTTTACCCCAATCATTGTTTAGGTACTTATATGGAAAAATGCCCCAAACATTTATTTAGTCAATCTCACATGGGGCAAGTTCAGATGGGGTATGGGGTAAGCTCATGTGGGGCAAATGGTTTGCTTTATAAGTATTTGATGTGAGTGAACCATTACAAGCTATAAGCATTTCGAGACAGTGACTCACTTTAAGCACTTAAGGGGTATCTTTCATTAAATTTATTTTATGACCATTTATTTGCCCTTGGCAAATTGTTTAAATATTGTTTAAAATTTACGAAATTTTTGGGACGATTGTTTTAATTTGGCACTGTTTATAAAAAAAGAGTGTAATCCTATCTTAAATAATTTTAGGGAAAGTTTCTTAAGAAAATAATAATATTAAAATAATTATTTAAATTATTTTATTAACTTGTATAATAGAATAAGACTTTTAAAACAACCTTTAAATCTAAAAAGGTTCGATAATATTCCTATTTATTCATTCTGTGTGATTTTTTCAATCTCTTGGTTTTTAGCTAATGTTTTTATGTTCTTCATGAGCCATTTTTGGAGCTTTTTCCAGTTTACTTTTCTTGTTGCTTGGATATTGGAAAAGCTTTTATGAGCTCTGTTAGGGATGTTACTGAACAACTTTTCATCATTTAGTTCTTTGGCAAAGGCTGCAATTTCTTCTAAGTAATAATTTTCCTTGTGACGTCCAATGGCACTGAACTTTTCCAGTTGGATGTCAAAATTATTTTCAACTTGTAGTATTTTGATGGATTTTCCAACTCTGTCAATAGTTTCCTGTGTCAATGCTCCATATCTTTGTCGAAGATCAGGCTTAACACAACCATTTAACAATTCAAGCGCATAATCAAGTGGAATGTTATTTCCTTCACCTCCTTGTAGATTTACAGTTCTGTTATGTAAGAGTTGTGCAACTTTTCTTTCGCTAAGTAGAAATTCCACTTCTGTGATAAAATGAAAACTCAACTGGGCATAAATGGTATGGCCAGTCGTAGCAAATGACAGGCAGTCATGTTTCCAAATCAAGTAAAGATGACAGCCATTACCTGCTTTGCTTGCATTTTCTCTTGCCATATCTAAAAGGCCTTCCTTTAAGATCTTTCTGCTGTAATTTACAACTCTATCCACTGACTTGATTGCAGCTTTATCTTCTTCTTCATCAACACCAATGTCATCCAAATAAACCTCATTATCTGCTTTCTGCTCTTCATGCCTGACAAACTCACACGATGCCATAGGACGTCTTCTTGCTGCTGTATCGGATTTGAATATTTTCTTGTAGCCAGGATTTACACAAGGGTATGACTTTTTTTGGGCTTGTCGTCATATTCTTCTTGAACTGAATCGTATATGATCTCAGGAATTTCACTGTCAGGGAGTACGTATTCTTTAGTGATTTTTCTTGCCAGTTTATCCAAGTATTCTTTTTTTGCCCCTTCGTTATTTTCGTCTGGAGCATCGGCAGGTTGAGCCTCTCCATTGCCGCCAAAACCGTGTAGCCGTAGGTTACGAAGTTAATAAATTCACGACAATTGTGCACTGCATCTTTTACCAATTTCTTGACATTTCTTCGGTCAAATCTTTCCTTCAGTTGGCATAGAGTGCCTTTCTCGGAAACTGAGTTGCCACAATATAGATCGTTGAATAGCATCTACAATAATGTAGAAAAATGTTTTGTAGAAAAAATTTTCGAGATAAAGAATGTTGGAGATAACGGGCAGTCGATATAGCGGATGTCAACTTTACTTACTTGCAAACATATAACATGCCAGTCTTCTGATTTCATTATCAAACCCTGGAGCCTTTTTAATTGATTTGGTGCATCAGCTCTGGCGTTCTGGGCTTCCATTCCCCTCTTTGTTGACAATCCGTCTCCGCCACAGAGTATCTTCTCCACACAATCTTTGTCGATTGAAGGACAATATTGCTGAAAATGTTCCAGGATATAAATCATATCTTCAGTCTTCATTTCATTCTTTTGCAAGATACCAAGTGGAACCTTTAAGATAGTCGTGGAAAAATGCGATTAATTGTTATTCAAATAGTTTCATTTACATCTCAAAAATACAAAAGGCAAGCAAATTTTTGAATAATATCAAAGGAAAGACATATCTACTTACAATGGTTGATTTTTGTGTCATTTCCTTTGCGAATTCGTTTTTGCTAGTTTGCGATGCAAGGTGCTGGTAACCATCTTTAAAATATTTCATCTGCTTACAGACTATATTCTTTATAAATCCTTCCATCAATGATTGTAGCTTTTCATATTCGTTCTTTGAAAGAATAAAAAATTCAGGTTTTGCCGTACTTATTGTTAAGTTGCGTTCTGCATCTGACAAATGCTGAACATTGACACGATCTTTCACCCCCATTGCCTGTACCATGTCGTATCTTTCATTCTTGTTTTCTGATGTTTTTTGTCTTGCATGTCTTTGCAAATTGATGTTGTCAAAAATAATTTGAAATCCAGGCTGTTTTCTTTCAACCTGTTGAAAAATGTTAAGATCATCAGATTTGGTTACGCATGTAAAAGCATTTTCTGTGCGAATACGAGAGCCAATGTTTGTTTATTGCGGTTCATTTTAATTTTAGGGGAGACAACTTCAGGCCAAGTTACCATAAACATGGGTACTTGCAATCCTTTCTGTCTAAAGATGTTTGTTTTGTTGCGCTTACGGCAACTGCAACGCAGAAAGTCAAAGATCAGGTATGCCGGAGTCTAATTATGCATAAACCGAGCACTATATATCTACCACCTGAATGTTGCAATATATATTATGGAGTTCTTACTCTATCATCAAGAAGTTCTTATTTTCTTGACTGGCTGGTGGGAAGTCTGTGAAAAAACAAACGAGAATCCGTGAAAACAATTATTTACTGTCGTAACGTGGGCACTGTCTCATCTATTTTTCAATATTTCAGCCATGCTCTTGGACCGTGTCAATTCTCTGACAGTAACACCTCTTTTAAAAACAGGTTATTTGCCATGTTTCACCGTGAAACGGATGAACTAAACAAGATGTATGTCCTTGACGAATTTAAAAAGACAAGACTCTACTATCAGAGTTGTTATTGCCACAACGTTATTTGAAATGGGACTTGACTTCCCTGACGTCTTGTTAATTGTAAACTTCTCTGTCCCAAGAAGCCTTGAGTCACTTGCCCAACAAAGTGGCAGAGGTGGAAGAAATATCAACCAAGCATACTCGTTGATAGTATGTTCTGGTAGAATTGGAAAAAGCTCCACAACTGAGGAGATGAAAATGTATGCGGATAACACTGCCGTTTGCAAAAGAAAGATTCTTTCAGAGCATTTCAGTCTAAAAATCACAGCAAACGATGTTGCATTTGATCCTGGCTCCACCACACCAACAGGCTGTCGTTGCTGTGATGTTTGCAGGAAATCTTGCCAATGTGGCGATTGCTCGCCACTTCCCTGGCAATCGGTGATAAATGCTATTCAATGAAATGAAGAATTTGAAAGTATGTGGTTAAGTGATCTTTTTGACCACCACTCATTCTCCTCTGAAATGTCTGATTTGCTTAAGGCTAGTTTAGACGAATACAAGTCTGAAGTGTTCGAAGTAGATAATGGTAACGATCAAATTGCGATGAAACTCTGGGAGTCGATAGTTGATCAATTGATGATTTCAGCTGATTTCATCTTCAGTGTTGACGATTTATTATTTGAGCTGCAACTGTCTGATCTTGCATTGGCAGAGGATTTGTTCGAAATTATTGAGGATGTTAGAAATCGTTAATTTAGAGTAAGGTTATTGTATGTTCATTAATATATTCGAAATTGTTTTCTCACCTCCCTTAAAGGTAACTTGTTCAAGTTGACATCTCGTTCTTCTTTGGAAATTATACAAGAATCCTTCTCTGTAGTGTTTTGACTATTCTATAGACAAAGGGAAAATAAAATACACCTTTCAGTATTTTATCGTCGTCATTACCGTTAACATATTGCTAGAAGTTGAAAGCTGAAACAACAGCAGCTGGAAATATAAATTTACAATTTAATCTTTGCACCTACCGTTTCGATTTGATCTGTTTGCATACAATCTGTGCTGCTAAAGTAGAGGTGGTCACTGCTTATATTTTTTAGCTGATCTTCAACCAATCTTTCATCAGAATTTGATGACTGTAAGAAATGAAAATTGACCATAAGTTTGTGCGTATGTCTAGACAACTTAAACTAGACTTACTGCGTACACACGTCTTTAATTACCTTTTTTATCTGCTCAAGCTTGAGCTGTCTTGCCAGGGTGCTCTTCCACTGCAGCACTTCTTTGTCAAATTTTTTTGAAATCTTGCTAATTATTTTCAATGTGGAAGGGTATGATAGGCTAATACCAAGAGGTTGTAGTCGTTTGTATATCTATGAAGATAAATGAAATTTTTATCAATAAATTAAAGAATCATAACAATAAAAGGCATGAAATGACCACCATGTAAAAATTTGAATATTTGGAAATTTACTTAGAGGGACCCTCTATAAGATCAGAAGGTGCTCATCCGAGAATCTTTCTACAGAATGTAACAGAATAGCACTATGAGCCAATAATCAGTTCTGCTTAAACAAAATACTGTATATGGTTGCTGTTCATAAACGATTATAAACCATATCTCTTAACTAATAGAGGTAAGATGAATGTTATTCTTCTTAACGATTTTCTAATTCATTCTAACAAAAACACACAGTTCTGTGTATAATAATCAATGGATACTCGCGTTTGAAAAGTTGTAAGATGTCAGTTTTAAGTGGAAAAATGAAATTGTTAAATAATTGAGAAAGTTTTATTACTGAGTGAGTTTGCAACTTTGTAACAGAAAACATGTAGAATTCTACCTTTGATCGTGCTCTTGATTTGAAAAGAAGAAGACTAATCGTTTTTTGTATCGCATTCAATTTCTGATTTCTTTTATTTATAAGAATAGCAAATGATGTTGCAATTCGAATCTTTGTCTTTTTATCTGTTTCCTTCTGCTTTCGATTTTTTTGGCATATTGAGGAGAGAACTTTGCAGGTAAGCGGTGCATTTGACTTTAGATCGTCATAGACTGAAATCAGCTTTACCTAACAAAATAGCAATAGCGAAATAATTTGATTAGATCGCAAGAGGTCTCCTCCTGTGCCCCCAAGAGTAACTTCTGTATATATGGTAGGCTTCCTATAAAGCGATGCACCAGTTTCCAGCTTAATAAAGTTTGGGTATCATTCTTGAGATTGGGTTGATGGATTTAAACCCTGGCGAATGATGAACAATTAAAATCTGAATTGATTACAAGAATTCAATTCATTGTGCACCCTACCTTGCTAAGATCGTCATCATTTTTAATTCTGTATTTAGTAGTGCACTTCGGGGATGGCAAGAATCCACATTCTTCTGTTATTTTATGACATAGAGATTTGAGAAGCGATTCTTTCAGATTGTCGTCGCTGATCAAGTGTTTGCTTGCCGACTGATACCTCTTTCTTCCAAGTGCAGTGATTGCCTTTTCAAGATTTCCTTTCAATCTCCTGTTTTCACCCGATGAATAACAGACCTGTAGAGTTCAGAGTTAAGTTAATGAAGTTTGAGGCACAAAATTAGCTACATTGCGCAGGTTGCGTACAACTTTCCTTGACCCCTTGAAATTAATCTACCTTCTACCGCAACTAATCTCTTTTTCAATTGCAATAAGCTTATTTTTTATGAAAAATTTCTCTTAACACAATCTATATGCCCTTTCCTACTCAAGTGCCCATTCCTGAATGTGTCCTTATTTTGTTTGAAGACTTTCACGAAATTTAAAATCTTTAGCTACCAAACCCTGCAACAAACTTGCAATTTTCTATCTTCAGAGTTAATTAACCCTAGTATGTGCATGTTGATGGGCAAAATTTACAACACCAAAATGAGCTTATTGTCAAATTGGTGTATTTTATTCATTGTACCAGGCTAAAATTTCTGCAAGTACAGTCGTTCCAAGATAAAATGAATATCCCCAAAAGTTTTCTGCTTCCATAAACTCGGCATATTGGGAAACCATCAACACAATTCATTTGCAAAAACTGCAATTCAATTACATTTGTTACAAGATTAAATATAAAACAGCACAGCAGAGATTTAGACCAGTATAACAAGTAAAAGAAATTTAGTCAGAAAATTCATGTTTCCACAATATTCTTATGATTCAAACTTTTAAATCTCAATACACAATTCAAGAATTAGAAACAATAACAGTCTATTAATGTTCATTATTGCTGTATAGCTAAAATTCCTCCAAGCTTAGTTGATGACCAATCCTGTAAAAGAAAATATATGTCAAAGAAACAAATATGAATACTTTCTCTTGTGCCTTTCTCAAGCTTTGTGCTTTCCGGATGCATGTTTTACATATGAAATGTAGGTCTGGTTGAGTTTCCAACCATTTTTCAAAACCGGAGAAATTGCTACCATATATTTCTGATGACAGATTTTTTGGCACATCAGAGGCAAAGAACTTTGATCTCTCTTTCTCTTTCGTTTTAACACAACAATTAACGCAAGAGCTTGCTTTTTCGACGTAGTATGCATAAACAATAATTTTTCCATGAAACTTCCAAAATACACTGCACTTTGGCAACATGAAAACAAGAAAAATTCGTTACAGTACTTACCTTTGCTACTAGAATCCAAAATAGAACTGAATCAATAGTAACAGGTCGCCATCCAGATGTCTGCAACTAAGAAGAAAGTGCATATTAGGCTGTTGCGTCGTTGCCTTGGAAGCCAGTTCAAAATTTCGATATTTTGACCAATTTTTCTGCTGAAAAATTATGAGTCGTAGTTTCAGCGTCCAGCATAGACTCAATAGCGAAACAACGACTCATGTAATAAGTCTAAGTGCCCATAATCTAGAGATTGAAACTGGCAGATTTGAAAAAAACAAAATCCCTAGGACAGAAAGATAATGTAGACATTGCACCACACTTGGAAACAATATTCTAAGGGATGAGATTCACTTTTTAATGTTGTGCTCTCTTTTTGCAACTGAAAGAAGAGAGTTTCTTGACAAAGTAGAACAATTGTTTCCCTCTGTTTGTCATTTACATACACGGAATAAATTCATTTGGCTGCTAAGTCAAGAGGATACAACATGCATACAGTTATTTTCATCCTTTATTTCAAGCAGCTTTAAAACTAATACAGAAAATAATTAAACTTTTTCTCGATTTTCTTTCATTTTAACATAATAACTTTAGGTTAATTAGTTTTATAGGTTGTAGTTTCAGATTTTATTCTATTATGTAACAATAACAGTGCATACTCTTGTTGAATTTATATTTAATTTTTTGTATTTTAGATTTAATTTGATTATTTTAATATTTTAGTAACTTTGTAATTAGGTTAGAGGCTCACTTGGCCTAGATACCTGGATTATAAAAAAAAATAAGCTTCTGGATAATAAACTAATTGTTTACTTCAGTAGTAGAATGATGAAACTTTGTGACCAGTCTTTTCTTTGTGGTTTTTTTGTCAACAAACTGCTCAAGTTCAAAGGAAAGGTAGAAGAAATCATATATTGCAGCAACAGTTTCGGCGTAACTCCAGTATATAATGGCCTTGTGTGCACGTATATTATCAGTTTTTAGGTGGTTAACATACCATTGAAAAAACTGCAATCGCCTGCCTTGCACTTCATAAGACATACAATCTCTCTATCGGTATGTATACAAAATATATTGAGTCAATGTGAAGACTCTTCCAAATATCATTTTTGATGTAATTGGTTACAGTTGCACTTAGTGCAATGAAAGGAACTTCATCTGACAGGAGAGACCTTAGATCTCCAAGCTGGTGATTGTTCAGTCCAAAGTTGTTTCCCCTTAAATGAACAAATAGTTTGTCTTTTTCCAATATTCTCAAAGATGTGCTCCTTTCAGGTTGAAAAGCAAGATCAATATAATGCAGAAAAATGGTTTCCCAGGATATTTGCAAGGTTTTCAAATTAACTACCATAATTTAAATCTATAACATACAGCTAGACAGAAGAAGACAAACAACAGCAATCTACAATATGACATGGTAAATGGTATTGCAGTCCAAGAACTTGCAAACATTGAACACTTACACGATGCTAATAAGAAGCATATGCTGAGAACAATCTATACAGCAGTCTATACAACAATCTACACTGTTAAAAAGGCACACTTTGTCAACTTAAAATTTGATTAGACATGAGTAATGTCAGGAAAGATGTAAATACTGATTGGCAGACACAAAAAGAAGTTCTATGAAGATGAGGTGAGCTCTATGATTTCTGGACTAAAAGGGTCAAAACTTTTGACAATCATCCTGGAAGAAAGCATAAGTCATTCCAAGGAATAATGAGCACACCAAAAATGAAATGGGGAAAGATGAGACAGTAGCTGAATACAAATATTAACACCATTTCTAAGAGACATAATTCTGATGGACTTCAATGTAACAAATAATAGCAAACTGGTTTTTCATTTCAAATTTAACAAGATTATAGTTTCTTATTTGTTCTTCTTTTAATTTATGTATTAGATTTCTCAAGTCTTGAGTAATTGCCTAAGTAGACATCTTGGGGGTGATTACATGACTTGTGGCCTGGGGGAGGTACATGATTATGAACAGATGGAAATATGTAACCTAGATTTAAAAACCCACCAGCTTGTAATGTAGACACAAACCCTATATTAAATTATATTTTACAATTTGGACACATACTTTGATCTGCGTCACTGGTCCTACTTGAAACAATCGCCCGGCATGAACAAATTTCAGTCGCGCATTTAAGCACACTTGCATCAAATTTAATTTCGATTTTTGATGTTTTCGTTTCCTAACAGGTTCTTCTTACGAAATGATTGAAAATTAAAATTAATTTACCAGTTCTGGATCCAAAAAGACGGGTTTTGGTTTTCTGTTTAGTCATGCGAAAATAATTTCTGTTTTCCTCTTGCAACTTCTTCGGACTGTTGACAGGTGAATTACATTTTGCAAGAGTACAACAATGTAAGCATGCTGTGTTGACCGTGACCCTTGGCATGACTTCTGCCTACTTGGCAAATACTTTCTTTGTTTTGACGGAAGCCTGGTAGATGTATTTTCAGTATTATTCGTTTCATTGTTTTACTTTCGTAAGCAACTGTACAGTACATTACATTACTGACTGGTGACTGCCCTATTGAAGTCTAAGGTTACAGCAATGCTTACTCAAGCACCATCGATCTTTGTTAGCATGCAGTGCAGGTACGTTCTCCTTTCCAATAAATCGAAATGATAGTGATTTCAAAAGGCTTCAGCTAAAATTTGCTTTAAAAAAGGAAATTGTTTTCATCGGGAATGATTTAGCCTAAATTTCTCCGTTATAGAATAACCTTTCAGTCACTGTTTGCTTTAGGAAAAATAATTTCTAATATTATTTTTTCACTGACACATTCGTTTGTCTGTTGAAAGTTGATTTCGCTTTGTTTACGGAAGTCGGGTACAACTCTGTGCATGCCCTTTGCATGACATCCGCCTCTCTCACAAATAGTATACTGATTCTCTTTCGATGTTTTTCCTCGATGATTTCACTGTACTTCCACTTACCGAGCAAAGAATTTTACTAAGTTTATAATAAACAAATTAATTCATTGGGCCACCGCTTGAAGTTTACATCTTAATATTAAAAAATAAATTCCTGTGACATGAGATCTAGGTAAAAGTTTTACTAAAACTCTGTATAATAGTGATAAATTGGTTTCCGTCACGTTACTTGAAAATGATAAATTTTCAGGCTTTTAAAATGTATTCTTTAAAGTTGTAGTTTGTTTACATCTGTCTATAAGTCAGTCAGCAGCATTTTCGTAAGCGCTGTGACAGATAGAACAGCATGAATTAAGAACGTTGTTAAAACCTGGACCAAGGAATCGCATTGAGGGGCATGCTGTGGAACTGGCGGAACATGAATAATGAATACCCTCGGGAACAACACCTAGGAAAAGGACAGGACTGAGGAGCATAAACAATAACAAAACTAAGGAAAAGGACCTTGAAAAAGGATTCAGGAAACGATTCAGATTAAATTAAGATTAACATTAAGTGTAACTTGATAAGTGTAACTAAGATTAAGAAAATTTTCATAGACTGAGCCCCTTGGACTAAGACCAAGGAACAGTTCCTTCACTTGGAGTAAAGGGACCCTTGACAGAGAGCAGAAACAGGACCAGTTTTTATGGACTAAGGAACCTAGATTAATACCAAGGAACAGGACCCTGGACTGGACCAAGAAAAAGGACCTACAACTAGAAAAAAGAAAATAAGTAAATAAGTAGACAATTGATCTGCAGGCAGCAGTTTAGATGAGGGCCATGCAATGACTAACAACTTGACTGCACATACCTTTAAGATAGAGGTTCTTATGATGCAAGGGTTGTCACCAGGTTGTGGTCAGAGATGGGCAAGGGCAATCTCATGCCCTGGACAGGGAGTAGAAACAGGACCCATTATGGCTTAAAGATCATGAACTAATACCACGGAACATAACATTTAGAGGGAATGGGGAACAGGACCCTGAGCTAGGGTCAAAAGAAGGACCTAGGACCAGAATAAAGGATCTAAGTAGAAGTTACGTCTGCAAACAGAAGTATGGGTAAGGACCATGGAATCACTTGAATGCACAGACCTATAAGGCGGAGGTTGTTATGAGGCGGAGGTTGTCACGAGGCGGTGGTCAGACACGGGCAAGGGCTAGTCTGTTCTAATATAGTTCACAAGTTATGAATTTGTTCATGGTGTGTAAAACATTGGTATACACTTTTTTATATCATTGTTTGGGAATGAAAGAATTAAGTTGGTTTGAAAAGTAAAATTTTTCTTTGGTAAAAACAAATTTATCAATATGAAGATTTTTCAAAATTAAAGTCAGTAGGTAGCAAAGCGTTGGATCATGCACACGCAGGTTCGAGCACAGTGACGTCATCAGTGACATCATCAGGTCTTGCTATAGTGCGACGGTTTTTAATCTTCCCACCTTGTTTTCAAGAGTCTCTCAACTCTAGTGACGTCATCGCGCTATAGTGTGATGCTTTTTAATCTAGTGCGACGGGTTATCCAACCTCATTTTCAAGAGTCCTCTGACTCTAATAACGTCATCAGGTCGCGCTATAGTGCGATGGTTTTTAATCTAGCGTGTTGGTTTCTCCAACGTCGTTTTCAAGAGTCCTAGGAAGGACATTCTGATGTTCAACTATCAATATGATATCATCAGATTATGCTGATGCAATCTGATTCGTTAGAACTTTCTAGAAGTTTCCAGAAGATTCTTGAAACGAGAAATCCTACAATCTGATTGGTTAATAATTACAATATAGCGTTCGAATGGTTTATGAACATTGAAGCGGAATTAGTTCCGTTAGAAATTAATCACGAAGAGAAGTAGTCAAGAAGCAGATTTTCAATCAACTTCATTGAAGAAGAGAACTCAATTTTCTTGCAATGTTTGGCAGAAACACTTCAGCACAAGAATCAAAATGAGATGCCACATGATGTCTATACATTCAACTCCATCAATTATATTAACTTCTCAAATTATATGTTGTGGAAAGTATTTACAAGCAAGCTGTCATCAATATTGAAAACAGAGGATTAATGCTTCATCTGGGCAATCCTATCCGGCCTACATCCACCAGCAACAAACCCACAAAGAGTTGCAAAGTATTACCCATACTCGGATGAACTTAATTGTGAAGGATTGTCATATTCAGTAAAAGCAGACGATGAAAAGATGATTGATACATTTGAAATAAACAACAACATTTCAATCAACATCTATATGGATGAAGATGGCGAAATTGAACCAATAAGAATAACTAAAGTTCATCATTAAAAACATGTGCATTTGCTATTAATATTCAATGAAGATGGTGAGAGTCACTATTGCTGGATAAAGGACTTAAGCCATCTTTTAGCAGGTCGCTACGGTCATAAACATAAACTAAAACGTTTTTACTTTCCTCTATGCTGTTCGGGGTGTACAACTCAAGAAAGATTGGAAAAGCATAAAAAGTTATGTAAATAAAAGACACGTTTTAATTTCTCCAAAACATTCTAGTACTACTTGTTTAAATACCAACATAAGAATATCTATAAATTGTTTTAAAGTAGTAAAAATTTAGATTGTTGTAAGTTCTATAGAAATTGTTAAAATTCAATTACTCAAGATTTACAAGCGTTTAATTACAAAAGACTCCTCCCCTTCAGCGTCAGATTTGCAGGGCAGGTTTTGGTGGCGACACGTCACGCAAAGAGGATTCCCAGAGATTTCGCTACGCGAGATAATCAATTACTAAAGATTTACAAGAGTTTAATTACTGATGACTCCTCCCCAGCATCAGATTTGCAGCGCAGACCTCAGGGGCCGCACTGCACCTGAAGAGGATTCCCAGATATTCCCCTTACACCAGGGAAAAATCCCTTTCACACGAAGAAATTTAATCTTTTCACATAAAGGAATTTAATTAGTTCAAGCTGAGAATAAAAGCGGTAAGTACTATTTTTTAATTATGTAAGTGTTTCACAAGCAAATGTATAATTGTTTCATAAATTAATTTGAATTTCCCGCTTCAATTTAAATTTCCCGCTCTCGACTCAGTTCTCTTTTCCTGCCTCATTTTCAATTCTTTTAAAAATAATTTCTAATTAATATTTCATTTTCTAGATTTAGAAAGTCAAAGAAACTAGTAAGTATGAATTAAATGTTGTCTTCAAATTCAATTCTCTGAATTTCCCACTTCAATTTAAATTTCTGCACCAGCCCCATTCTCCCATCTCACTCCAGTTTCAATTCTCCTATCCCACTTCCGTTTCAATTCTTTTCAAATTAATAATTGATATTTCTTCATTTTTTTTTAAATTTAAGAAATCAAAGAAACTAGCATGTATGAATTAAATGTTGACTCCATTTTAATTATACTGTTTCATCTATTTTCATACAAATATTAAATAGTAACTTTCTTCAAATTTCAAGCACAACATGGCTTATGGTCTAAACATAATCGAGAAAAGGGTTACAGCCTTCACTTGTAATGGTAAGTGAAACCACATTCAAGGTGGCCAAACAATCCTACAATTATGAGACTCACTTGCTCTGTGTTTTGTCATAGGCCTTGCTCAGTCTGAGTTTTATATTAACATAATCCAGACCACACGAACACTTGAACCACTCAGTCCGCTCCGACCACTCAGTCAATTCAATAATTTTTTAAAAATTCAATTTTCTCAAAACTAATAAGATTAATTATTGTTCATCATTCTTATTGTCTAAGTAACACCACCCTCTCAGGCTCCAAAGGCTATTGACGAACGCTCTAGCCAATCTCATGAGAGATAGTGTAGAACCCTCGTGCAGCGTAGGCCGTTCGTTGCAACAGCCATTTGGTGAGCTTCAGAACAGGTGGCTGAAGACTTTTCCATGCATGAGAAATTCTTGGACACGGGAGACCCTTGGTAGACAGATAATGCTGCCCATCAAGACCCCGCTAAGTTCTTGTTTTATTATTCGATCTTTTTCGGTGGGCTAGGGAAGTAAATCAATAATAACCAAATTTTATCCATTTGAACACTTTTGTCGAACACTTTCAATAAAAAGTAACAAATCTTTCAAACAACTAATTTCTTATCTTTAATTATAGAAAAGAAACTGTTACAAAATTTCATGGAATGATGCTCATATGAGGACTTCAGACAAATTTTCCTAAATCAGATAAGAAGAAATAATAATAGAATAAGGTATTATATTGTTTTATTTGTTTTATATGTTTCATGTTTTATATGTTTCATACTTTTTATATTTTTTTTCAGGTTCTATACAAGGTTTATGTCAAACGACTGGGAAGAAGACATCCTACTAATGAACAAGTGGGAGGAGGACAATTTATTCATTCAATTTATTATAGATTATGGATTACTTATGCTTTAGTTAGTATATATTTATTAATAAATTGTTCTCTTTCCACTTATCCATTAGTATGATGTTTTCATCCCAGATTGTTTATATGTGCTATATTATTAATATGTTTACATGTTTATAATTATATTTATAGTTATTTCTTTGCATTTGTGAAACTTCAACTAAAATTCAATTAACAAATTTTCTTCTAAAAATTTATAATGTTCTTTTAACTAATCTAATGGGTTGTGCGATGTTGCTTTCGGCACTCTAAATTGTTCTATAGTAAACGATGGCATACCAATACATCTGCAAATGTTCGATATCTCTGCTACACCATTCCGACATCATTCCAGTCTAGAATATCTTTAAAAAATTAACATCCAGTCATGGCATGGTGATGCAGCAACTGCTGAATGATAACTTACACAATGTATCTTTCGTCAGCAATATGTGCCTTTTCACTTATCTGCTAGCAGTTTGTATTCAACACATGAATTCATGTTGAAAACAAGTTTCTCCGTCGTTCAACAAAATAGTGAGTCTTCGTAGACATATTCAGGTGATATTAGAATATACTCAATATCCATCAACGTCCAACGTCCGTTTCCTATGCATAACCATTGTCAACTGTTTAAAGACGAGATGTTTTTATAAGGGAAGTTCCCACAATTTCATTGTTTAGAATCTTATGCAAAGGGAAAGTCCCTAGAGAGGTTTCTAGAAGCGGGAAAGTCTCTAATGATTCAGCAATATTATTTCCGAGAAAAACAAGGCAACAGGGTTGTCTCTCGCTGAAGAGTTAATTGTGAAAATCAACGATAAACCATTAGGAGATTGAGGTTAAAAACTACTAATTGACTCTGATTGTTTCATGTTGTATACTGTTTCATAGTAATTAATTGTTACTGAAAATGAAGTTGGTGATTTACAAGATGCTTATATAAATTTAAAAACTATAAGAGAATATACCAACAGATTAACAATTAGTATAATAAAAGAAGCGCATTCCTTTATCATATAGGAAATCTATGGAGAATTTGCAAAAAAGCAACGAATAACACGCTTCAATAAAAAATTATTTGAATATTATAAACCTGAAGATATTGAAAAAGAACTAGCTAAACTCTTGGATGATAGAAATATTCAACCTCATGAATTTCTGCGAAATTTTTTACAAATACATCCTTTTCCAAATGGTAATGGTAGACTGGCAAAACTCTTGTTTCCTGTCTAATAAATGTATAAGATGGGAAGATCAAGAAAAGTATATTAAGGCTCTAAAAAATCTGATAAAAGTTTACAAGAATATCAAAGTCATCTCCAATCTCTTATAAATACAATGCATGCACCTAGTAATTAAAGATGGGTAAGCGTAAGAGGCAAAGTATAAAGCAACAACGCATAAGAAGAATAAGAGGTAAAGGTCTTCTTAAAAACCTTCAAAATTGGATCGGCAAAACAGCCATTGGTATTACATCATTACTAGGCTTGCAACGTGAATACCAGGCTTGAAACCGAGAATTAGGAAAAAAAGGGTGGAAAAAAGAAAAAACCTTTACAGTTTATCCCTAGAGAAGTCTGGAGAGCTGCTGGGGTACCAAAGAAAACGCTGAATAAATTCGCATATGCTAAAAAATCCGATTTCAAATAATGGCGTCAATGGTAGGAATTTTTTCTTGCTTCAATGATTATTCATGATATGTTAAAAAATGATGGTGGTCAGGAAGCAACCGAGTTGATGAGAGGCGGTTATAAAAGGAAGACAGCATTAGAAAATTCTAGAAAGATGGGGTCCGCATTGGCACGAGCAGCAGTTAGGCAAGCAATTAAGCAAGGAGGAAGAGCAGTGACAAGAAAAATTAGCAAACAAGCCGTAAAGAAATTCGCATTAAAAGGAGCAAAAGCAGCTGCAAAAGGCAGTGCCATAGCTGCAACTGGTTTAGGCGCTGAGACTGGTTTAAGGAAATTAGCTGGTGGTGGTGTGAGAAGAAAGCGTAGAAAGCGACTTAATGGTGGTAGGCAAACAACCAGAAAACACAGGCGAAAGAAGAGAAAAATTCGCTAAACTGGTTTTCATGATGTAATGTTACTACAATAAGACATAGTGATCTGTGTGGTAGGAACTTTCCAGAAGAAAAAGTCCTAGATAATGACGTAATAATCCTGCAATCTGATTCGAATGTCACGTTCGATCAATCTATAAAATCGATGCGTAAAACCAAATCAGTTCAGTTGTAACATGTCGCCGTAGAGTGTGGAGCTTAAAAAATCACTGAAGAGTCATGGCTACAATTTATGAAGTTAGAGATAAAGAAGGCCTAATCAAGTAATCATTTGCTGTCCAGTCTGGTTCTAATAAATGGTTGTTAGTGCTGAAAGATGCATTAGCTGTAAAATCAATGGGTATCAATGGGTATTTCCCATCCAGCACTGTCTCGTCTCTTGGAAATATATAAATGATCAATTCCAGTTCTGCGGAGAAGATGCTGAAAGTCTGTTTGAGAAGAACAAAGCACACATTCAGTCAAAGCAGTATGGTGGTAGGATCACACGGTTTCCAACACTATACACTGCAGTTTTAAGTAAAGAAGAAACATATGAGGATAAGTTGGAAATCTATCTGCAGAAAAATTCCCCTGTGAAGCTTTGTCTTGGAATCCGAAGATGGAAAATAGAGAATATGAACCTGTTCAGGCCATCAAAGACGGGAATAAATCTGAAAGAAGAAATGCTGAAAGAAACAAGAAGAAGAAGATCCAACAAACATCGATGTTTAAGTTCAAGAAGCATATACCGAAATTCTCCTGGAATACATTTTCAACAAGGCAAAAGAGTATTGTTAAAAGTGTGCAACTACAGAGATGTGGACAAAACACATTGATGCTACTGATCTTATGTGGATCTCGGGAACAAATCAACTGGATTTGTTTGACTGTGTTAAAAAAATTTTTAACGGGAATTGTAGATATATTACTGTGCTACCTGAAAACTTATACGAAGAAATCGAAAGATCGGACAAAAGATTAACTATTGATGTCGATGATTTAATGCATGAAATTGCGAACTTTAAAGATTTGGGAAAATTGTTTACAAAAGGAAGATCTCATCTAAACATCAACGTCATTGTTATGATGCAAAACCCTTTTCCAAGAGGAACAGAAATGAGAAATTTAGCTCTCAATACTCCGTATCAAGTTCTTTTCAAGAATCCTCACAATAGAAGTCAAATTACATTTATTAGCAACAAATTATGCCCTCATCTCCAAAAACATTCCTTGACATTTACAATGATGCAACAGCAAGAATGTACGGCTACTTACTTTGCGATTTCACACAATCGATTGGAGAAGATATGAGATTTCGCACTAATATTTTCCCTAATGAAGCTCCTTTAGTGGTGTACAAGTCTAAAAAGGTTATAAATAGAGATCAGCAATTCAGTAAAATAGTAAAAATGGATTCTTTTGAAAAGATAGTCATGGAACCAAGCAAATCTGACGATAAACAAGTGAAGAAAAAGCCTAAAAAGATCATAAATAAAGGAAGAAAGTGCAAGAAAAGAAAGCGACAAAGAAAAAACTGTACAAATGTTAAATTGTTAGAATTGTTTATTGATTTATTATGATTTTAGAAAAGTTTTTTTCTGCTTTTAGCAAGTATGCGTGGGTAAAACCTCTAAAAAGAAAGACTGCAAAAGAAATTGTCAATGCATTTTAAGAAATTTTATCAGAAAAAAACCTAAAAAGGTACAATCCGACAAAGGCAGCGAGTTTATAAAATCAGAAAGTCAATTGGAGACAATATGATTGATGAAGAATTTGATTTGGTTCTTTCTTTGGGATTTGCTACCGATAGAATGAAATTAGTACATTTCACAGTTGATTTACCTCTTGTACTTCAATTAAACAATAAGAGAAAGTGATAAATGGCATTGTTACAAATCACTACAAGATCAATATTGGTTTTCAATAGCAAATGAGTATGTAACAGTCACGGATGAAGAGGGGAATTTGCTTACTTGGGGTATAAATGATTTTTTTAATAAAATTGTTTCATCTATATAACATGTTTAAAAATGAATGTTTCAACTGAATGTTTGATATGAAATGTTTCGAAAATAATTTCTACGGGCAAAACAAATGAAACAAACAAAAAACAACATGCTTAGAAAAAGTAGTTTCAAATATAGATAATGTTTAAAAACAAGTGTTTCAATAAAATATTTAATATAAAATATTTAAAGAACTATTTCTAAGAGCCCTCTACCACAGTAACTCCAGAGTTCAGACATAGAAAAATGTGGCATTTCAGTTTCATTCTCTAATTCTAAGGCTTTAGATTCAATAACTAAATTTCATAACATTGTATTATACTCTAAGAGAAATTCATGTTCATCATTTCGAATTCTAACTTCAAATCTCATAAAACGAAAAGGCAAAGACACGCACTAAGCTTCCCGCAAGCATACCAAATTCCAATGTCACATGATAATCGTGTGACCTAAATATTCTCCAGTTCTTCATGTAAATTGACTAAATATCTGAAAATTTCATAATCTTCTGAACCAATTATTTTTTAGGTAGCCTTCTTTCCTCAGAGTTTGTGATTTTCGAAACCAAAACAGCAGGTTTTGGTTTTGGTTTTGAAGCAGAAGGATTCCGAGATATTGGAGAGATTCATGGTTTGAAGTTTCCAAAAAGACTAGTTAGTCTTTTTTCAAACATGGGAAAGCTTTGGAGATTGAGAAGAACACACCCTAAAGATGACGAAACTTAGCTATTCTACAATACTATTAATTTATATGACAATTTACACTCTTTTTGTATAAGTATCAGGAAATCTTGATGGAGGCTCTCTGTTCTCAATACGTTTTTGCCTATTTTTAACCTGAAATGTTCTTAATCTGTTCTTAATTTCTGGGTCCGACTCAGACATCTAAATTTTCAGTGAATGTCTGGCTTGATAATAGATTTGTGTAAAAATGTAGCATGCTTGTCACAGACTGTCATACTTGCATATTTAGCTGATATTCTTAGGGCTTATGAAAGGACCAGCCTCAGCTTGTTCTTATGTTTTTATTAAAATCTGGGCAAAATCCAGGCCCGTGTTCTTCATACAACATTGTTCTTATAAAAAAAGAGTGTATATATATATATAACAATCCTATAATTTCTCAAAGGACCTAATTCTAAGAATTCTAAAAACATTACCATAAATTGAGTTTCTTGAGAGGGACTGTGTGAATAGAGTTTTCTTATATTAAATCAAAATAAAATAGGTTCTAAATTAAAATGTTTAATGTTAATTTTATCGCAAAGTTCTTTTTCCACACTTCCACCCTTGTATAAAATACGGTTTATGTTCTGTCTCTGGCATATCCCGGAGACAAATCTTTCAGTGTCCCAACAGTAAAATTTCTTAGAAAGGCAAGGAACAAAATCCAAACCGTGTTCCTTGCCCAAGAAAACTGGAACCTTTTTTGCATTCATGTCTTCCCATTCTTTACACAGAATCAAATCGTATTCATATATTCTACTGTACCCGTTGAATATTTGTGGTAGGCAAATCTAAAATGAACAAGTAGAACAAAATTTAAATTAGGAGCCAGATTGTGTCTTGCTGGTTAGATTCCGAAGAAACAAAGGTGAAGGGGAAAAATAAGCTTAGTAGCTACTTATTTTCTGTATGCATTTATATCCATCCTGATGACAAATGTATTCTGAATACATCACAGTGCTGCTCTGCTTGTTAAGTTCAAGAAGTTCTTGATTCATGAAGCACAAAACTTCTGGACAATCTTTTAACATGTTTATATTGGTCATGTTGGTTGCTTGGTATAGTTGGAAATAGAATAAAACGATTTTGAATGAGAATATATGCACAAATTATTATTGGATTTTATGTTTAAGGTTTAAAGATTATTATTCCTGTCAGTCAAGAAAAAGGATTTTATTTCCGTTTTGATGATTGACCAAAATTGTTAAATGATTTAAAAAAGAAAAAAAAACTAGTACCAGATTAGACTGGAGCATATTGGGTTTGTAATAAGATAAACGATGTTAAATAGGAAAATCTGGAATATGCACAGACTATTACCAGATTTTATTAATAGAATAAAACGATGTTGAATGAGAATATAAACAGATTATTATGAGATTTTATAAGGTTAAAAGCTTATTAATAATGTCAGTTGCGTGCAAATTACAAAATACAGACTTTCATTCAGTTCAGTTCAGATTATGGATGGGTTTATTGGATTGGTTATAGGATAAAGGATGCTGAATGAGAATTTTTATTAGGCAGCTCTATTTCATCTTTTAGTAAGGTAGGCCACATAGAAATTTTCATACTAATCTTTATAAATTTCTATGTGGCCTAGTGAAAAAAACTGCAAACTTAGATTTATTGGACAACTTCAAAGTCTTATCAACTGAAAATCTGTTTCTATCAATTCTTAAAGGTGTGTGCAATACTTAAAAATGTTTATATCAGCCTGCTCTATTTCGTCTTTTAGTAAGGGTTTTCATGCAGAACTTTTGATACTAAACTTAATAAATATCTGCCAGGCCCAGTGAAAGAAACTGCATGGGTATATTTATTGGAAAATTTCAAGTTGTTATGAACTAAATGTTTTATCTGAACAATATGAAACTTTCAAAAACCAAGTTGGTCACTTATTAGCCAATAATACAAGAATGAAAGCTGAAAACGAACAATTGGTAACGCAAATTAGAAATCCCAAGAAAATTGACAAACAACGAGTATAGGCCATTGATGATTTGGAACAATATGGCTGACGAAATATGCTTGAGATAAGTGGCATCCCTCCTCAAGCAAGAGAAAATTGTGAGGAAATTGTTCTTGACATTGCCTCCAAAATTAAAATTGATATAAAGCCTGAAGACATAGAGGCTTGTCATAGAATATCGCCCAAGGAAGATGCCCCAATTATCATGATAGTAGAAGACATTGATGATGAGGATGCAACAAACGAAAACGGTATGGAAGATGTAGTGCATGACACTGATTCTATTCCGAATGCTGCATATAATAGTCTACCTGAGATCAAATCAAAGATAAAATCAAAGTTTGTGTTATGCACAGTAGTTTTCCTTTTCCTTGTATGTTTCGATGAAGAAGTAAGTCGTTTATGTTGGTTCTTTGGTCTATTCTGTTTTATTTTCCATGTTAAAGATCTTATTTTCGTGTCTTGTAGTTGTATTATTTGTTTTCATTATACTGCTTTTTTGTCTAATAGCTTCTTATTGTCTTTACAAAATAGTATTTTTCTTGGAGGCCAGAAGAGTGTGAGCAGTTTATTGATCTTTTGCCAAGCCATTGCAATGACCATGAGCTTGAAGATATTGTCTTACTCCTACTGAAGCATATGCCAATGAAATGTACATATAGATACAGTAAAAGGAAAGAGAAAGTGGATTTATCGTAAGTTTGTTATAAATATGTGATGTAAGGCTGGTAACTTTCATGGACAACATCGATGTTATGAGGACTCAGTTGAAAATTGTCACAAGTCCCTAGTTGGTGAAAAGGTGATATATTTAGTACTTGTGAGTGGTATAGTTGTTATGTTGTTTACCTCAAACTCCTTAAACTTCTAATATGCACTTGTGGTGTAACTGGAAGCATCATTCTTATTCAAAGTGTAGGTTCAACTCCTAGCAAGTGCCTAGAAAATTTCTTTCTTTCTCAATCTTTCGCTTACCGTATCACTCCTTTCATCAAGTTTACAAACATAACTAATAAATGACAATTACAATTCATGGCCAATGGGCATCCACAATAACCAATATTTTTTTTGTATTGTATCACTTTATTATACACTCAATACAAAAATGTACTACAAACAAGTTATTTGTGCAATTGACATTCTTAGCGCCCATAAATTTATTTAAGATAATTTTTTAGCTATAATTCATCTGGTACTTATATGCGAAGCACTTGGTGTTGCTATCAACAGCTGCTGCTCATCTAGATCTCAGCAGTTTGCAGCAAAGCATCCATGGGCAGATATCAACGTGCTGTGGTTTGAAAACAAAGCATCTACCATACATGTTCGCCCACTCATGAAACCAGACATAACAGCTGCAGATAGATACAGGGTTAGTTGTGCTGCCGAGACTATTTGCGCATCAACCACTTCCATGCATCCAGCTGATGATGTTATAAGGTGCCAATTTTGCCTCAGACCATACTACATTACCTGTTTGGGACAAGCAAACGTTAAGAATTTGGCGGATAAGAAGGCATGCAGTTGTGGGTGCAATAAAAAACAAGATGACATCAAGGAATTTCCAATCAATGTGCTATGCATGTATATCTGTATGTTTTATATGTTTGATATGTCATACACACACCAACACACATAATAACTAATAGTGATTTACATTGTTTTATAAAATATTCAAAATGAGTGAGTAGAGCCTTTTGCCATGTATGTTGGAGATGTTGAAAATGTATTTGCTTTTACCCATGTCATATGTGAGCACTTGTGAGTAATGTATTAAGGCAATATGTATGGATATCAAGAAGATGCCTAACTAAATATTTTATTTTTTTGATGACACGTTACTAAAACACTCTTAATGCTTGCTTGCTAGGCTTGCTAATTGCAGTAAACCTGGAATTGAACAGTTGATTCAGCAACATTGCACGGCTTTGTAGGTTTCTACACTTAGGCTAATTCTCCAGTTTTTTGTGCCCCATGCCATCATGCTGTTGAATATGGTGTACAGTCTTTATGCAGTGTCATTTTCAAATTTGATGTCAATTTCTCCACTGTATTTTAAACCATACCCGTTATTGTTGATTTTACAATGTTGTTATTGATTTTCCTTGTGGTGTCTTTTCAGTGGTATTTTGAAGAGAAAAATTTTCTCTTGGCAGATGCAATCTTTCCGAGACCTGGAGCTAGCGAAAGCAGCTGTTCATGCTTATTGGCTCTTAGGCCAAGAATCAGTTGTACGTAGCATGTTTTCCATATTAATTGATATGTTTTATTTCTTTCTTTGCTGTTTCTTGAATAGCACAATTATAAACAGACTTGGAGTTCTGAATTTTAATCTTCTTAATCTTTCCGTAAGCCCTTTCAGGAGAAGAAACGGAAGACTTTGGTGAGATTAGCAGGCACCCTTCAAACTTGCTTTCACACAATATCTTCAACTTTTTGTGGGGGCCGTTTTGCATCACCCTCTCTTGCTACCTTGGGAAGTAACTCTTGTGGGACGCCAGCTTCTTCAGGCATCATGACTGTCATTGCATTCTTGTCATAAGTATTTCCTACATCAGGAACTACATTCATGGAAATAACAATCGACGGGCGAATTTTGAAAACATGGTACCCTTTGATAGACCAAAGAACTGTGATTTCCCGCCACAAATTTTCTTGAAGTTGTCGTTCTGCTGCCATTTTAACAAAATTGCAAGGCAAAACTTAGTTCATTGCAACAACCTATCAGCACGTTTGAAATTGCAGGTATGAAATGGAAATACAAGTTTCACTTGTCTTTATTGATAATTTTCTACATCATTGCAAAAGCCTTCAGTTCTCATTCATTAAAGACAAAAGTTTATGTGACGTACCAGATCCTTATAGAAAGTGTTTTAAAGCCTATGCAAACCAGATTCATTGGCGATTACAAACATTTAACACATTACTATTATGCTATGGAAATTAATTGACTTTAGCACCTTCTCCTAATTTCCTTCACCATTGCAAAAGCCTTCCTTCTCATTCATTAAAGACAAAAGTTGATGTTACCTACCAAATCCTTATAGAAAGTGTTTAAAGCCTAGGCTACGCAAATCAGGCTCATTGGCGATTACAAACATTTAACGCATAACTATTATGCTATGGAAATGAATTGACTTTGATGCCTATTAATGTCAGGTTTTTGTAACAGTTCTCAGTATTTTGCAGACATCTTAGCGGTTCAACACATTCTAGTGATATTGAATAGTAGCGAGTTACATTAATCAAAGTCACGTTTTTTTTAACTTGGGAAGTCAGCACTTTAAATGGCCAGTAATGCAACTGATAGATTTTCAAAGAAATGTAGCTGCTCTGCAGATGTGAGCAATTTGTCAAAACTTCTTAACATAAAAATTTCAAAAAGATTTAAAAAGTAAAACATATCTGCATTGACCAACAGGGGATATTTAACTGAGCGATCAAAATATGTCTGTGGGTCCTGCCTATATCCTGAAACCTATGTAGAGCCAGATGAAGAAAGAACAATCGACATAAGTCAAGGGAGAGGGGAGCTTGACGAAGAACAGATTGCCAGCATTGTAGAAAAGCATGATATGTTAGAGACGGTTTTGAAAGCAGCTACATATATGAGAAAATTGATAAATCATGACATCAAAAAACTGTATAAAGATCGGCCGTGTTCAAACTAGTTGGCTGAAAGGCCAAAAGCGGTTGTTGAGTTTTTCGCAAGCCTCCTACGCATGGACCGTTCAAAGGGCGATGATGCTTGCACCATGGCACGCTGCATTGAGCAAATTTATAGCTCACAAAACAAACTGTTAGTTCTGCCTGCTTCTTTCTGTCAAAACCTTTTGACTTATTCACTATCTGGCAGCAAGCTGCTAGTCAATGTCAATGGTTCAACTACAGCGGCTGGATCGTAAGAGTTGCTGACAAAGTGGCTTGCTGAACAAGCAAAGAATGAAATTCAATTCCCCACTGGTGTTGTAAGATGTATGTTTGACAATGAACAGGTCGTCGCAAAACGTTACGATGTCCGTGCAGGGAGCAGTTCTGTGCCAGTAAGTGTGATAACAAGCCATGGCTATATGGTGATTGATCCCGAAAGTGACCTGCAAATGAGGGAAGATTTGAAACCCATACATACTCAAAAAATTGATTGTTGACTGAGCTATTAGAATTTGTAAGGAAACATTAACAGTGCAGCAACGGTAAAATCGAAGATTTCATAGATGCTTTAGTAAGAAGGAAGAGTGAATCTCTATTACTAATCTTCTTATTATGCAAATCAGGTTTTCCATTGTTATGGCTCACTTTTACGATTCAACAGCAAAGGCTTTTTCCCTAGGCCAGCTAGAAATGCGCTTCTTTTTTTAATCGATCCCGTTTCTGGCCGGACACTGTTTTAAGATTTTGCTAAGCGTTTTGAAACCTATAAGTTGGTTAAAATTTCGATTTTCTCTCGGCTCAAAAAAGTTTTGATTTTCATGGCGGCCATCTATTGTTCCTCTCACCACACGCACAGTGATTCTTTTGTCCTGCGGAAGTATTTTTCTATGTTATTGAGCTCGCATTCGGCCTAAAATTATCTCAGTATTTCAAATGGAGGAAATATGCAAAACTACTCGATTTTCTTCCCAGAAGTCTTGCTGTAAATGTCTCCTAAAATTTCTTCAAAAAGTTGGATATTATTTCTGCTGTTGATTCCACGATTATTTCCCATGATTTATCACGCATCCAGACTCTTTGGATTTTCTTCCGGTCAGATGAAAAGACGCTTGAATTTATTTTGCAATCTGACGAGGAATCTTACCCATATTCTTGCGGGCTTCAGGAAGATTTCTTGCTTTGATGAGTTTCGAATCCCCACGGTAAGAGTTGTGTTTTTCTCCGAGTTTCGCATAAAATTTTTCCACTAACAACACAGTTGAAAATTTTTAAATCACTGTGCACGCAATGTAAACAAAACAAACACGAAGTGAAACTCAAATAGGCCTAAATTTTTTTGGGTTCCTTTGAACAAGACAGAGTTCTAACACCAAAAAGTCAAGATTTAGTGAGTAGAACATTTTTTCATGAAGGGCATTTGAAATTGAAGTTTTAGAGTTTTCTGTTGAATAGGAGGAAAGGAACGATTATTGAATTTGTGATGATTGTGGAGATGATGATGATGATGATGATGGTGTCTAATATGATTTAGATGGCATGATGAAAATTACGGAGATGATGATTATGATGATGATGATAACAATGACAATGATGGTAGTGATGATGCTGATTATGATGATGATGTGATTATGAAGATGATGGTTATGATGATTATGATGATTGTTGTCAATAAACAATTTTTCAGCTCAGACAAATAGATTTAAGTTTCTTGGGTCTCCTTACTCAACTGAACATATCCACATTTTACCCATAGTTTTGTATCTTCAATCAATGATTGTTTTGATTTTGCTAATGATATTTATTTCATAAGACTAGCTTTTAACTTTAAGCCTGCTACATGAGCAGCCAGCTTACCATAGTACCAGATTAGCCTTGGCAAGACAAGATTCTTCCTCCAAGAATTCATCGCCTTCACGGGAACCATGTGACCTGTCTACCATCGCTGAACTTTTGCTAGAGTCCGGGAGGTAAGTCCTCCATGGCATCCCTAAACCTCCCGGACTCTAGCAAAAGTTCAGCGATGGTAGACAGGTCACATGGTTCCCGTGAAGGCGATGAATTCTTGGAGGAAGAATCTTGTCTTGCCGATGCAAAGGCTAATCTGGTACTATGGTAATGAACTAAAAACATTTCAGCTATGTTGCCGATGCAAAGAGGGAATGGCTCGATGGTATATGGTGACACAAACTTTGAACAGCATGACTGCCAAAAAGCTCACGAGAATCCTCTGCGGGAATTTGATTGGATCGTCCCAATGCCAGGCCTACTGCACTTTGAAATGAATGCAGCAAAGTCTTTCAGCAGGCTTAAAGTTAAAGGCCATTATCAAGGTGGTGATGCGCTTCTGGAAGAGATCAATAAAGAGGCAAAGAAATGGATGACTGGCATTCCCATTGCACATCAATGGTTGCGAAGCTTTCGAAACTTAGACAAGCTGAAAAGGGTAAGGCCTTTACATTTTCGAATTTGCACTTTTATCCTACGGTTAGCCCATAATTCTCCGCAAGATGAAATGGAATTACATGTAAATGTACTTCGTTGTTTTTTTAGATTTGAAGCAGATCCCTTGAAGATGCAGGTGTTAAGGAGCCAAATCCATTAACGGTAAAATCGAAGCGGACCAAGGAAAAAGAGATTGTAGCTGTCCGTGTGTTATTTCGCGAGAGGCAGTGCTTGCTTACTCCTGAAAATGAAGAAGAGCTAGCTGGGCTTGGGGAAACGGTCTTATCGAACCATTTCCTATCATTTTACGAGCAGTCAAAGAGTAATTACAAGGAGTATGTGAAGGCTGAAGCCAGGGGTAACAACTATAAACATCAACCAGTATACGTCACTAGCGAAGAACAGGAGTTTCATGAAAAGATTGAAAATTTGACGAAGAAAGAAATAGAGAAGAAAATATTATAGACAATTGCAACCCTTCCATCAGTAAAAAGAGAACAGTACAGAGCCCAGTTTCAGAAAGAAGTGAGAAACAAGAACAAATGCATGTACATAGACTTTTTTTATCAAATACAAGACGAACAAGATATTCCTACCGTGCAAGGTAATGAAGATTTCGATGATTGATATTTAAACTAATTTGTATTTAATCTAATTAGGAGCCAAAGATAAGGTTTGGTGATAGTCTGAAACAATTATAGCTCAGAAATATTTTCCATTTCAAGGGTGTTTGATGGGGACCAATACAAATCTGGTTCTTGACCTGTGCGTCAGACCTGCCAATCCTGGTCTAAGTTATGTAAGACAACTTGTTGGTGGCACCCCCCTCCCCCATCTAAACAATATTGATTGAGGGAGGGGCTGCTTGCTGGTATGTCTTCATGACTGTTGTCTCAATAATGTTGGCTGTTATTAAGCCCTCCAAATTCTCCAAACTTTCCCAACTGCGAAAATTTTCTTAAACTATACAATCTGAATGAAATACTCCATACCAAATCAAGGTTCCAATTAATGTCATGTTTTACTGATTTGGAAATTTAACGGCAAAATTACAACTTTTTTTGTTAAATAGAAGCTGTAAAACATGTAAATGACATTCAATGTCCATCATTGATTAGTTAAAATTCAAATTCTACAAAGAATTTTGAAAATGCAACTAAGTAAAATAATATAGGTTGAACCATAAAACAGGTTTCAGTGGAGACAAGAACTGATAAACTATATAACCTATCAGATAGTCTTTTTAAAAATGATTATCATAAATTTGAAGTCATGCAACTGATGTTGGCAGTGCATGTCTGAAAAACATTTTGCTGAAAGAAGTTGTTGTTTTGCCTTTAAATTTCTGTATGAAAAGCTACTCAGCAGAAATTAGAAATTTGGACATTTAAAAGGAATTGACTTTGGGTCTCTGGAACCAATTTTGACTCCAGCACATCTTGCATGGATCCAGAAGTCACAACCCTCGTAGCAACCAAGCCACTCATCGTCTTTCCCGTGAATTCATTTCATGCCTTTGTCTTTGGCTGACAAATAGATAATCCTGCACTTTTGGCAACAATTTTGACAAGATGCTATTTTTTTTGACTGGCTGTGGTGCAGAAGACTTGCCAGGCAGGCACTTGATGCGATTTGTTGCAGCAGACTTTTTAGGAGTGGCAGTTGCATCAGTCATTGCCATTACGTCTGCTGTATGAGATGTTGATGTGTCATGTGACACTACCACATGTTGGATACCAACATCTCTTTTCAGCAGAGGGCAAGATCGATACATGTACTCCTTCCCACTGTCCGCATTTTTAATCCAAACACGGACAGCAGATTTCGTAATTATTTCAAATTCCTCTACCTAAAAGAGAAGAAAATTGTTTTATGAAAAGAAAGAATCTTAGATGTAAGCAAAGATATAATGCGAGTTACCTGCAAGTTCCTTGCAATTGTATAAATAAACTTGATTTCAGCCTCACAGGACACAGCATATGATAATGTGTATTTATCTGAGTTAGTGACATATAAATAATTAAAACTGTAAAACTCTATGCTTACAGTTTTAAGAAGAGTTTTCTTTCTCTTGCAAAATTTTGAAGCTCTCTTCCTCTTTTCTGGCTCATACTGGATTTTCATCGGAATATAGCCATAGCCCGAGGAAAGTTTACTGTTACTGCTAATCCAAACAGGATCAAAATGATGAGATGATTGGATGTGATTCTGCAACTTGTACATTGGAGTGGCTTCATCTGTTGTGTTTGAAACTGAAATGAGCTCCCAAGGGGAATAGAAAGTGGTATTGTCCCTCATGTTGGAAGGATAAGGCAAATGAAAGGAAAAAAAGAAAAACACAGAACTAGCAGAACAATTTTCATATTTGAATATTCATTTGATGACCTGGCCAAGCAAGGCTTCCTTAGAGTATGATTAACAAAAATATACAATAATTATTTTGAATAATGATAATTGAATTGTGATTGGTGGTAAGGTTTATGCTTCACAGTGGTACATAGCTGTGTTGGAAGTGTGCATGTGATGGTAATGACTGGAAGTCAATGATAATGCTAATAATAAACCTGATGATAAAAGCTGTAATAATAATAACAATACTTGTTAAATAATGATGAAAGCATACAATATTAGGTAATAATTGGAGTAAAAATAATAAAGCCATAAAAAGGAAGAGTAAACAGGAAGAGACTAGTTAGGGTTAGCAGTCAGTAGTCCTGTTGAGTCTGTGGGGAATGAGAGTGATAGTGAGGCCAATAAAATACCGTTCTTAGGCTCTTCTAACACTCTCTCATTTGTCATAACAATTAGTTCTGTGTCTTACCCTTTTTGAAAAGAGAAATGCTGTTAAACTGATCAGCTTTTGTCGTATAAAACAACTATCATTTCTGCTTATTTCTAAACTTTAGTCATGAATAATTACTTTTTGTTTGCTGCATTTTCTTACTATCGGGAAAACTAGAGAATCACATCATAAAGAAAAATTTATCAGTTTAAAAGAAAGCAAGGACTCACTGGTAAAAGACATGTATACGAAGCCTCAATCAAGCCGAACAAAGCTTCATTTGTTTTATTTGAATGTTATAAAGTAATAAGGAACATGTCGTAAACAATGATATACCTTGTAATATAATATATCTCTGATTTCCTTTTGATTTAATGTTATTCATCAGTTCTTGTGTTCCTTTCAATCTTTCTATAAGCAGTCAATGTTTGTTTCATTCCTAGTATAATAAAGCTAATTTCTTTTGTTTGAATTCTAATTAATCCTGACAGAATGATGAAAATGTTTGAAGACAACTTTCTCTGCTACGTTTTTCTTCTATGGATCTTTCTTCTGTTTGTTTCTCTTTGTCCAACTAGTATTGTCAAGCCTTTGCTTTCAGCTCTTAGACATGTAGATTTTGGCTGCCATTTTCAGGATATCTTCTCTCTCTCACTCCATCAGTGATGCTTTCATCACAATCAAGAGGCATGTTAAACACCATAAAATTCATTCTTAAGTTTTCTGCAACCATTTTGGCAGTGTTTCCTTGCAAACCTTAATTTGGGTTTCAGTTATACAAGAGAATTAAATCATCTGAATTAAAATGAAACTGTCTTGCAAGAGCTTTTTAAAAGTTCCAAAAAAAACATATAAGACAGATGGTTAACTTGGACATCTGCTTGCAGAACGAAGAACCATCTACAGAACGAGTTACAGAAAAGTCTCACTGCGGCTATCAGAGCAAGCAAGGTTGTGGTTTTCTTCAGAAGAATTATTTGAAAGAAGAAGGGAATTGTATCTTGTACAAGAGGCACCGGAAGAAAGAAATCGATCATATGATAATCTCTCTCAAATCGATCATATAATAAAATGTCTCAAGAATCAGCCTTGTAATTTTTTTGCCTCCTATGCAAGAAGGCAAATGGCCGATTTTTCTTAGAGTGCACTTACCACACAAACTGCACAGCCTCAAGCCTACAAACATGAATTGCGAAGTTAGGGAAGAACAGTAACTGACTGAAGACATATCATAACCAAGCGTGTTATCATGGGTCATGTAAATCCGAATCTGAGTAGATGCATCTTTTTCCAATTATTTCAATTTTTGTCATGATGCTCGTCAGATGAAGCAGTTTTTATTCTTTGTGAGGCAGAATTTTTCAATTTTGAAGATGCCAATACATATACGACTCAGAGACAATGTCACAGTCAGATTATTATTAATCAGCTGACTAGCTTATGATCATAATTTAGAATAGGATCTAACCCGACTTTGTTTTCTTAGTTCTTGATCTAGACTTCCTTAGTGGCAAACATGTTTATTAAGCTACACTTTCTTGAATATTAGATCATCACTATCATTGTTTCAGCAGGTAGAGGCATTTGCAAGTGTGTGTTCTAAGAGTGCTGTAACAAAGGACTTGTCCTTTGCACTGGGGAAGTTTGCTCCTTCTACAAAGACAGATTTACTGCCTTGAAAAGCTAGTTTAAGATATGAAAGAACAAAGGAGAGGTTTCTGAGACTTGAATTGTTGTTTTCTTTGTAAATATCCCACCATAGCATGTTTTATTAAGTTCTTGCATATATATTCGAAGAAGACAATTGTTAATTATGAATCCTTGAGGCACACGTATTAGTATTAAAAAAAGTGCACTGTCCTTTGTTTTTTTTTCTGCTGTTCCTCCCTGCATAAGCCACATCCACTGCAATTGATCATTCAAAAGTAATGCTTGAGACATGCTCAATACTCTTCACTGTACGAAACAACATTTCAGATAATTTTACATTTCTTTATTGCTCAAGCTCCAAGAAGAACTCGAAACATTGATCACTGGTGTATAAAAAGCTACTAGTTTGATATTGCATTTCTTCGGTATTGGCAAGTGTCTCTGGATATATTGTAGTTTTCTCAATAACGCTGTATGGAGCAATTGAATAAGCTGTTAAGAATTTCAGTTCAATCACTGATGACCTTGCAGTTTCCATGACAGGTTTTGAATTCACCATATCCCATTGGCAATTTTTCATTTCAATTCCAGAATTTTCTTGAAATAGCCCAGCCACAAATAAACTGTACTTTTCCTGATCAAACAGCTTAATCGATGACAGATTAAACTTCAAACAACTAGCAACATTCGAATCACAAATTTTGAAAGCCACATCATGTATGATCTTCTCGTAGACCTCTTAAACAAAAGTAGCAGTAGTAAACTATTTCCGAAGCGTTTAGTTTAATTTTTTCAAAGCATATCAGCAACCATTGTTCAAAGTATTCTTCTTCGGTGAAAATATATACATGCATTAGTATATGCTTCAACAGTCCTGATGTTATTCTCCCTGGAATTTCTTTTCTTACAATACAGAAAACCTACAACCAGATCATCATCTCTAACAATTTGTCTTTGGTTCATTTTAAGACTATTGGGTCATTTTTCAACCTTGTAAACAAGCGAATGACAATGTCAACTAAAAGAGTCAAACAAAGCAAATTTTATCTGTTTTGACACAAGGCGGAATGCTAATCTATTGAGAATTCTTTTCATTTGTTTGAAGCAATTCTTCTGTTGTCATGGAATCATTTTGCTGTGCACCAATGAAATCTGCTTGCTGCAACAGTTCATATGTATTAGCTTTGATCTCCCCTATCTTTCTAATTTCTTTTGACCGGTCTTCAAGACGATCTGGTTCAAATTCTAATTCTAGTAGTTGGATGTCATTTTTGGCTCTTACTCTTGAAAGTCACATGTAAAGTTGACCAGCAGAGAATTCAAAATGTAGTAGAAAGTTAATCTTACTTAAAGTTAATCAAGGAGCTAAAAAGGACAGGACATGACATTTCTGCCAATACTATGCTATGAATAAAAAATACTATACTGTCTTATACTTTTCTATGTTTCTATGATATGTTTCTTTCAAGGAGTTGATGAGTATGTTGCAAAACTTGTTCTAAATGAGGATGTGCTGTGGTTGCCAATATCTGCAAAGCTCAATCTTATTGGACAAATGATTAAAGTTATAGTAGCTTGTTTTCTGTTTTCAGAGCTTCTCACTGCTATTTCATATCCTGTGCATTTCATACCAGTCTTCATCTCCTACACATAGAAAAAAATAACCCATAGACAGAATAGTGTAACAATTCATCTTTGGAGTGACGAAACAGAATACAAAGGAAAACAAATAATATTTTTAATAATATTATTATTATTCAAACCCATCGACACCAGCAGAGGCAAAAATAATGAATGGGTCACAACAAGGGCAAAAATGAGCCTCATGAAAGTAAATATGAAGAAAAACCTGAGCAAGGAGCTGTTTTTGATAGTTACAGGGATAGAAGTATCCACCCAATCAACTTCAGCATCTAAAAAACTGCCAGTGGTGTAGCAGAAAATCAAATAGGTGCCAATGTTAAATTACTGACGGAACCAAACCAGGCATTGAATTTTAAATTTCTTTCCAGGTCAATTGGAAAACAAAATTGCAAAAGGTCCTTCCAGTCATCATGGTTCACAAATTCACGTGGGTGAACTATGATGTAGATTTCGATTCAGCATTCTGCTTTACCTGCTTCTAAGCACTGCAAAACAACATGATTTCTTTGACAAAAGGAGACATTGCCTTCACTGACACAGGTTTCCAGAACTGGAAAAAAGCATTGGCAAAAGACCAAGGACTCCAAAAAAGGGTGTCTTTAAGAAGCTGCAGCAAGATGGTGTGATATACCCTCAGCTGTGAAAGGAGATGTCAGTGCAATGATCTCTACTCAACATGCACTAGAGAGAATCAACAGTCGTAGAATTCTGCTCAAGATAATGGGAAATGTCCGTTTTCTTCTAAGACAAGCTTTGTCTCTTCGAGGAGATTGGAAAAAATCCGAGAAAAGCGAAGCAGACTCTAACTTTCATCAATCCCTAAAGCTGAGATGTGACGAAGATCCATCAATTGTAGAATGGTTGCATGAAAGTTCACATCAGCTGGTATACAAAATGAAGTTCTAGAGATTATGGCCCCTACAAGTACTTTGGGAAATTGCACAAAACATCAAAAATGCCGTAATCTACACAAAAATGGTAGATGAAAGTGCTGATGTCTCCAACAAGGATGAGCTGGTTTTTTGCATCTGATGGGTTGATGATTAGTTCATTGCCCCCGAAGATTTCATTGGTACGCATCCATGCAAGGCACTAGAGCAGATCAAATTGTGTTTGTCATTAAAGACATATTTTCTATGAATCTGAGGGTTGAAAATGCACACCGCAAATTAAAGAATTTCAATATCGAGCTCCAGCCAATCAAGGTAAATCATTTCAAAGACCCAGTACTTTATGCTTGAATATGATTCTAAATACTTCCGTCTTCTCTGTTTATTTAGCTGTTAGGGACTGGTCATAAAGTATCTACCAGAGGGGGGCAGGGAATTTAGATAATGCGGGGGGTTATTTGGCAAAAACTAACATATTTTGAAGGGTACGGAATTTTTTTCAAGACTTGCAAAAATTTAAAAAAGATTTATGAAGTTTTTACAACTTATATTGTAACAACCAGTTTGGCATATTAAGTACAAAAAATTTTTAGTGGTTACCAGTAAACTGTCAGCAGTCCGAATCATCTGAGGAGCTGATTTTGTCAACGTCACTGCTTAAATTATGCTCAATCCCTGTATCAATTGGTCTTCAACTTCCAGCTGCAGCAGGCATCATGGACGAGGCTGCAGATGCAACAGGCGTCATTCCTTAGCACTATTTTGTCTTAGACAAGGCACATGGCTTTTGTGTGGTGTAATCCATGATATTTTTTTTCTCTCTTTGACTTTTCCACATTTTACAGAAACTCTCAAATTCTCCAGCATTTTTTCAGGAAGGTCTTGTCGTCATTTCAAAAAAATTATCAGTTACCAAAAACTCTAAGGCATTGATGTGAGACCTGGGTTTTAGGACACATTCTTTCATGTTTGCAGCTTCAATTTGTCTATTTGATTTGTTTATATCTTTACATGTAAACAAATCAATCATTTACATTTTAGGCATTTACAAACAAACCAAAGAGTTACATTTTTCAAAGGACTTCTCCTATGCTCTAAAAATCAATCTTTTTTCTTTATTGTCCTTAGCTTTTTTTGCTTATGCATTTTTCTTTTTGTTCTATATTTTTTCTCTTATTGTGCACTATTTTGTCTTGTGCTGAATCCTACTGTGTTTTCATATTGTTTATGTTGGAAATTATTGATGTGCAGCATTTCTAAAATTGTCCTGCATTGACGTTGATCAATGTTTGTTTTGTGCTAACGACCCCTGGGTTGGCCGACCTTGCACCAGGGTTCCAAAGCCATACCAGAACTATGAGTCAGAAGGATATCACGCAGAACACAAGGCTTTCATAATCGTTGGGCTATTAAAAACAGATCACGAAGTCGAGAAATTTTGTGAACGATTCTTCTTGATGAGACTTTTTTGAAGAAATACATTGAGCATTTAAGAATTTTAGAAATATATAAAAGAAAGAGAGCAGAAAAAGAAATTAATGGCTCAACTTGAAAAAGATCTGCAATATGAAGATTATGACTGGCTGACATTATTTAGTGATGGACTTCTGAAGAAGTTGGGAGTTGCAGATCTAAACAAATATCTACTTTATCAAAAAATGATGCATTTTATAAGACACAAGAAAGCAGAAAAAGTCTGGATGATCAAAATCTCATTGCATCTTCATCAGTTGGCATGGATCTTTAGATAACTCAGGTGATGTTTGCATTGAAGAACAACAAGATGGCAATTCAAATGACATTTCCGATGACAGTGGTGAAGATGGTGTGCTTCATGACACCAATATCTCGAGAGAGATGTAAGCTCAGAAGATACAGAAGAAATAGAGAGTTTATAGTTTAGTTTAGTTTAAAGAAGAAGAATAATATTTCATAATTTTTCTTTAAGGTATCAAAACCTTGGGAAATGGTTGGCATCGACTTAGTGGCATGCCAAAGAACTCCAACAGGAAACAACTACATACTTACCCTCACAGACTATTTCACAAAATGGGTCAAAGCCTTTCAAGCTGTCTCAAAAGCGCTCTGTTGCAAAAGACGTGTTTGTCTGACTGCCCAGCTAAAGTTTTTTATAGACATGGTGCACCAGAGAAAATCTTAAACGATCAAGGGATTCTTGAACTCATGAATATGGTGACACAAATAATCTAAATCTAAATCTTATTGTTTTCTCATTGTTGAATTAGTGCAGTTACGTTTTTTTCATTTTCAAGTCATTTCGCCCAACCTCTGATCGTTTGAATAGTCATATTTGTGAAATCCCCCAAAGCAACTTGCAATTTTTCATTTAACGGGCTATAGAAAGTTCAGGAGGTAAAAAATTGCAAGATGCATTTATTGTTTGTCCGAGCTTTACTCTTCTTCAAAGATTATTAACAAGTAGGATACAGTTAGTTATACAGTTGAGTTACTAAAGCTTTGATTTTTCTGATGTGGACAATTGATTGCATTTGCCCAAAATAAAGATAAAAATATGCTTTGGAATTGATAATGACCTAGCATTGATTGTAATTGTGCTTTCATAAAATCAGTTTGACCCACCCAACCAACCATGAAAGAAACTTAAAACCATGTGGACAAAAGCGCTGTCCTGCAAAAGAAAATGAAATCATGCAGTTTCTTTTCAATTTAAAGGGTAACAATGCATTCTGGGAATACTTGCAAATTGAGCAGAAGCAAAGGCAGCATATCACCTGCAAACAAATGGTTTAAATGAGAAAACAAATCAAACAATGAAACGGTAAGTAGTGTAATCATCAGTTGCTTTTACTGCTGTCACCAACAGTAAAATTACAAAATTACATACTCTCACTTCTGCTTCTCATTTTGAATTATTTTTTTTACAGCTTTGGAGAAGATGGTGAATGAGAAACAAGATGATTGGGATTTACATGTTGACCCTGTTTGCCTTAAGAACAAGTGTCCATTGTTCAACAAAATACTCACATTTCTGCCGTATGCAAAACAGACAGGCAAGAACAATACAAGACGTCATTGACATACAATCTTATTTTAAACAAAACATCCAGAAGGCAAAGGAGCGGCTAAAGCACAATTATCGGGTCAGAACAACGTCCAAGAATAAATAAATTGTCGTGAAAGAGGGCCCACAAGTGCTTCCTTTTTATTCAAAAAAGGGTCCAAAAAGGGAGACAGTTTAAAGAAGACATAGCTTGGCCCGTTCAAAGTCATCGCTCAGAAAGACAACAAAAATGTCCAGTTAGAAGGGAGAAAAGGTCTTGTAAGTCTCAAGCACATCAAGCCATCCATTGGCTACTCATTGTAGCAAGATGACACACACTGCACACATTGTCATTTAAGCAAGAGTCTTCTTGATTGTGTGAATTGTTGTGACAATCCACATTTTTAGGAAGCACGAGTTTTGCCTTTTCCGGTAGACAATGAAGGAAGCAAAACAGAACTCAAAGCAACACCTGTGAGACTATCGTCAATGCAGATCGCATGTTCCTATAATAGCTGGTTGTGTTTCTTCAAAGTTTTGAATTTTCATCATTTCAAGTTCTAACTTTAAATCTTATAAAACAAAAAGGCAAAAAGACGCATCATGCTACGTGCAAGCATACCAAATTCCAATGTCACATGATAATCGAGTGACCATTATATTCTCTAGTTCTTCATGTAAATTGACTTAATATCTGAAAATTTCATAATCTTCTGAACCAATTATTTTTTCGGTAGCCTTCTTTCCTCTGAGTTGGTGTTTTTGGAAGCCAAAAAAGCAGGTTTTGGTTTTGGTTTTGAAGCAGAAGGATTCCGAGAAATTGTAGAGATTCACGGTTTGAAGTCCGAAAAAGACTAGTTAGTCTTTTTCCAAACATCGGAAAGCTTTGGAGATTGAGAGGAACACACCCTAAAGATTACGAAACTTAGCCATTCTAGAATAATATTAATTTATATAACAATTTACACTCTTTTTGTATAAGTATCAGGAAATTTTGATGGAGGCTGTCTGTTCTTAATACGTTTTTTGCCTTTTTTGAACCTGGAATGTTCTTAATCTATTCTTAATTCCTGGGTGTGGCTCAGACATCTACATTTTCAGTGAATGTTTGGCTTGATACTAGATTTGTGTAAAAATGTAGCATGCTTGTCAATTTCTATTTTTGCTTGCTTTTTATGTTCAGTCGCAGACTGTCTTACTTGCATATTTAGCTGATATTCTTATGGCTTATGAAAGGACCAGCCTCAGCTTGTTCTTATTTTTTTATTTAAATCTGGGCAAAATCTAGGTCCGTTTTCTTCCTACAAAATTGTTCTTATAAAGAAAGAGTGTATATATATAACAATCCTATAATTTCTTGAAGGACCTTATTTTAAGAATTCTAAAACATTACCATAAATTGAGTTTCTTGAGAGGGACTGTGTGAATAGAGTTTTCTTATATTAAATCAAAATAAAATAGGTTCTAAATTAAAATGTTTAATGTTAATTTTATTGCAAAGTTCTTTTTTCACACTTCCACCCTTGTATAAAATACAGTTTATGTTCTGTCTTGGGCATATCCCAGAGACCAATCTTTTGGTGTCCCGACAGTAAAATTTATTATAAAGGCAAGGAACATAATCCAAACCGTGTAGATTATTACTTGCCCAAGAAAACTGGAACCTTTCTTTCGCAGTCATGTCTTCCCATTCTTTACACGGAATCAAATTGTATTCATATATCCTATTGTACTCGTTGAATATTTGGGGTAGGCAAATCTAAAATTAACAAGTAGAACAAAATTTAAATTAGGAGCTAGATAGTGACTTGCTGATTAGATTCGAAGAAACAACGATGAAGGGGGGAAATAAGCTTATTAGCTACTTATTTTCTGTATGCATTTATATACATCCTGATGAAAATATATTTGTCATGAATGGCGAACACAAGGATAGATTTTTCCACAAGTGGCATACCACAATTGATGGGATTTGAACCCAGGACTGCATGATCAGAGAGCCAACGACGTTTCCACTGAGCCATAGAGCTCAATGAAATCGCCGAGTAACTCTCCAAGTCATACAGCCCCAGGCTCTCATCCCATTTTGATTTTTGTGTTTCGGCTATATTGAGCCTTCTTAAGCACCATAACTATTTATATATATTTATTTATATTTATTTATATTCTATATACATCACAGCGCTGCTCTGCTCGTTAAATTCACGAAGTTCTCAATTCATGAAGCACAAAACGTCTGGACAATCTTTTAACACGTTTATATTGGTCATGTTGGTTGCTTGGTATAGTTGGTAACAAAGTAAAACGATTTTGAATGAGAATATATGCACAGGTTATTATTAGATTTTATGTTTAAGGTTTAAAGATTATTATTCCTGTCAGTCAGGAAAAAGGATTTTATTTCCGTTTTGATGATTGACCAAAATTGGTAAATGATTTAAAAAAGAAAAAAGTGCTCAGTTTAGATTAGACTGGAGCATATTGGGTTGGTAATAAGATAAATGATGTTAAATGGGAAAATCTGGAATATGCACAGACTATTACCAGATTATATTAATAGAATAAAACAATGTTGGAGAGTTTATATAAGGTATAAGGTTAAAAGCTTATTAATAACGTCAGTTGTGTGTAAATTACGAAATATGGACTTTCATTCAGTTCAGTTTAGATTGTGGATGGGGTTATTGGATTGGTTATAGGATAAAAAATGTTAAATGAGAATATGAACAGATTATTATTAGATTTATTTAGTTAAGGTTAAAAACTTGTTAATAATGTCAGTCGTTTGCAAGAAATATAGACTCTCATTCAGTTCAGCTCAGATTATGGATGGGCTTATTGGATTGGTTAGAGGATAAACGATGCATAATGAGAATATAAACAAATTATTATTAGATTAATTTATTTAAGGTTAAAAGCTTGTTAACAATGTCAGTCGTGTGCAAGAAATATACACTATCATTCAGTTCAGTTCAGATTATGAATGGGCTTATTGGGTTGGTTATAGGATAAATGATCATTATTAGATTTATTTATTTAAGGTTAAAAGCCTGTTAACAATGTCAGTTGTGTGCAAGAAATATAGACTTTCATTCAGTTCAGCTCAGATTATGGATGGGCTTATTGGGTTGGTTATAGGATAAATGATGCTGAATGAGAATAACTGGAATGTGCGCAGATTATTAGTAGATTTTGTTTATATAAGGTAAAATTTATTATTCTTGTCAGTCATGTGCAAGTTCCAAAACATAGAATGTCATTTCCTTTTTTTCTATGATTGACCAAAATTAGTAAATGATTCAGAAAAAGGAGTATCGATACTATGAAACTGTTTTTACTAGGCAGCTCTATTTCGACTTTTAGTGAGGTAGGCCACATAGAATTTTTTATACTAATCTTTATAAATTTCTATGTGGCCAAGTGAAAAAAAAGTGGAAAGGTATACTCATCCTAACATTTCAAAGTCTTATCAACGGAAAATCTGTTTCTATCAATTCTTTAAGGTGCGCTTGATACTTAAAACTCTTTATATCAGCCTGCTCTATTTTGTCTTTTAGTAAGGTAGGCCACACAGAAATTTTTATACTAAGCCTTATAAAATTCTTTGTCACCTGGTGACGAACCTGCGTGGGTGTATTTATTGGAAAATTTCAAAGTCTTATCAACTGCAAATCTGTTTCTATCAATTCTTAACGGTGTGCGCGATAATTAAAAAATGTTTATATCAGCCTGCTTTATTTCGTCTTTTAGTAAGGTAAGCCACACAGAAATTTCATACTAAACTTTATAAGAAATCATAATAAATATCTGCCAGGCCCAGTGAAAGAGACTGCATGGGTAACGAAAATCAGAAATCCGAAGAAAATTAACAAACAATGAGTAAATGCAATTGATGATTTGGAACAATATGGCTGAGGACATGTAGTTGAGATAAGTGGCATCCCTCCTCAAGCAAGAGAAAGTTGTGAGGACATTGTTCTTGACATTGCCTCAATTAACGTTGATGTAAAGCCTGAAGACATAGAGGCTTGTCATAGAATATCATCAAAGGAAGATGCCCAAATTATAATGATGGTAGCAGACATTGATGATCAGGATGCAACAAACAAAATGGTATGAAAGATGTAGTGCATGACACTGATTCTATTCCGAATGCTGCAAATAATAGTTTACTTGAGATCAAATTAAAGATAAAATCAAAGTTTTACAGTAGTTTTACTTTTCCTTGTAACATTAAAAATTAAAACAGATTAAGAAGTTTCTAAACGAGAGCTTTCGAATGAGCCCACTCCCGAAGCTCTACGACCATTATTTCCAAACGGAGGGATCACCCCCCACGGGGTCCGCATCATTCGGTTCCAAATTCCAACCGTTTCAAGGTATTGCACCATCCCACGAAAAGGGATTAAAAGTGGCGCGCAAACTTCAAACCATCATTTCGGGCCTAAATCAAGATGCCTCGTGAATCACAAGCTAAAGACTGGTGTTTCACCCTCAATAACTGGACTGACTAAGAGTATAATCGCATATTTGCACTTGCAAACACAAATGCCGATTATGTAGTAGTGGGAAAAGAAGTAGGTGAACAAGGCACACCACATTTACAAGGATTTGTACAAATGAAGACTAAGAAGAGAGGTGCTCAAGTACAAGCCCTTATTGGCCTAAATAGGGCCCATTTGGAAAAACGAAGAGGCACAGCACTTGAAGCCTCTGATTATTGCAAAAAAGATGGAGACTGGAGAGAACAAGGACAGCTACAAGTCGCTGGGGCTAGATCAGATATTGCTGACATTACATCAAGAATTCTTAATGGAGAAACAGAGGAGAGCTTGGTAAAGAATGCAGAAGGTTACGTGCAGTATAGAAACCACTGCAGAGCAGCAGCAACAGCAATAAAGCAAGAGCGTGATAAGCTAAGGAGGAAAACAGAGTTACAAGAAGCACAGCTACGTCCATGGAAGAAATGGGTCAAAAGAGCAATTGAACAGGACCCACACAGCCGCAGAGTCTACTGGATATGGGACGAGCAAGGAAATATAGGAAAATCATGGATGGCGACATATCTAGCAATGGTAAATGATGCCTTCGTTACAAGTAATGCCAGAAGCGCAGATATTAAGTATGGATATGCTGGACAACGAATAGTAGTATTCGACTACAGTAGAAGCCAAGAGGAGAACATCAACTATCAGATAATAGAGGGACATAAAAATTGGACGCTATTTTAATACCAAGTACGAGAGTACTATGAGAATCTGCCACATTCCTCACATAATTTGCTTTGCCAACTTTAAACCTGATGAAAGTAAGTTAAGCGCCGATAGATGGTGCATTAAAGACTTAAATGACGATGTATTCTGGGCATTTATTCAACAAAGATATGCTTAAACAATCAACCACGAGCTTGAAGATATTGTCTTGCTCCTACTGAGGCATATGCCAATGAAACGTACATATAGATACAGTAATAGGAATGAGAAATTGGATTTATGGTAAGTTTGTTATGAATATGTGATGTAAGGTTGGTAGAACTGTTACCACCTAACATGGTAACTTTCATGGACAACTTTGATGTTATGAGGACTCAGTTGAAAATTGTTATATAAGTCCCTATTTGGCGAAAGGATGATATATTAAGTACATATAAGTGGTCGAGTTGTTATGTTGTTTTCCTTAAACTCCTTAAACTTCTAATATTCTCTTGTGGTATAACTGGAAGCACCATTCTTATTCAAGGTCTAGGTTCAACTCATAGCATGTGCCTAGAAAGTTTTTCCTTCTCAATCTTTAGCTTACCGTATCAGTCCTATCATCAAGTTTACAATACATAACTAATAAATGACGATACTAATTCATGGCCAATGGGCATCCACAATAACCAATATCTTTATTGTATTCTATCACTTTATTGTACACTAAATACAAAAACGTGCTAGAAACAAGTTATTTGAGTAATTGACACTCTTAGCACCCATAAATTTATTTAAGATAATTTTTAGCTATATTTCATCTGGTACTTATATGCAAAGCACTTGGTGCTGCTATCAACAGCTGCTGCTCATCTAAATCTCAGCATTTTCAGCAAAGCATACATGAGCTGAAATCAACATGCTGTGGTTTGAAAACAAAGCATCTACCATACATCTTTGCCTACTCTTGAAATCAGAGCTAACAGCTGCAAATAGGTACAGGGTTAGTTGTGCTGCCCAGACTATTGCGCATTAACCACTTCCATGCATCCACCTAATGATGTTATAAGGTGCCAATTTTGCCTCAGACCATACCACATTACCTGTTTAGGACTAGCAAACGTTAGGGATTTAGCGGATAAGAAGGCATGCAGTTGTGGATGCAATAAAAAGTGATGTACATCAAGTAAATTTTGAATTTCCAATCAATGTGCTATGCATGTATATCTTTATGTTTTATATGTTTGATATGTCATACACACACCAACACACATAGAGTAGAGCCTGTGGCCCTGTATGTTGGAGATGTTGAAAATGTATTTGCTTTTATCCATGTTATATGTGAGCACTTGTGAGTAATGTATTAAAGCAATACGTATTGATATCAAGAAGATGCCTATAACTAAATAGTTTCTTTTGTACATGGCACGTTGCTAAAACACTCTTAACGCTTGCTTGCTAGGCTGGAAAATTGCTGTAAACCCGCAATTGAACAGTTGATTCAGCAAAATTGCACGGCATTGTAGGTTTCTACACTTTAGCTAGTTTTCCGTTTTGTGCCCTATGCCATCATGCTGTTGAATATGGTGTACAGTCTTTATGCAGTGTCATTTTCAAATTTGGTGTCAATTTCTCCACTGTATTTTCCACCATACCCGTTATTGTTGATTTTACAATATTATTGATATTGATATTGATTTTACTTGTAGCGTAGTTTCAGTGGTATTTTGGAGGGAAAAATTTTCTCTTGGCAAATGCAATCTTTCCAAGACCCAGAGCTAGCAGAAGCAGCTGTTCATGCTTATTGATTCTTAGGCCAAGAATCAGTTGCATGTAGCATGGTTTCCATATTAATTGATATGTTTTATTTCTTTAAATGCCGTTTCTTGAATAGTGCAATTATAAACAGACTTGGAGCTCATGATCGATACAACAGGTACTCTTTTCATTTAGGTTTACTCTCTTTTAAATGTTATTATCTGAAACTAAAGGTCATGAGAATCCGAGCTCAACATCTACTAATGAGTTTGATATGGATATAATAATGAGCTGACAGTTGTGGTTGGGCAAGAGATTTGGATAAAGAAATGGCAAGCGCAATACCAGTGAAGTTTCATATTTCAAGCGCAATACCAGTGATCATAGAACATGTATGTTAATCGATAGCACATGTCTGTTTCTGGCAGTTAGTCCCACGAAAAAGCTTCCCTTAATGTTTACCCTTTTTCTCGCAATTTCAAGAGTTGAATCAAAATAATTCGAATCCAAATCATTGCATTGCATTACATTTATATCACATTTTCATTTTTAAGAAAACAGCACTGCTGGAAATGGTTGCCTCTATCTCTAGTTCATTGAGAGATTTCACAAAGATGCAAAGTTGTTGTTTAATTGCTTCAATGGATTGTGTTACATATATGCAAAGATCGCAGCATCAACATGATAGGTGAATTGAGAAATTCAGTTAATAATGCATATGTCGACTTTCCTGTCTTGTATTTACTGCTTTTTTACTGTTAATTTGTCCTCTTGTAATGCACTAAAGAGATATTTGACAATGATGCATTCTCTACAGGAAAAATGACCATGAAATCCTTTATAGTTACTAACTTGAAACTTTTCTGATTCATTACAAAGAGAAAGTGCCAATAATAGCTGCTAAGAAAGGGATGGCTTTGGACCAGTGGTTCACGTCAAACTTTGTATTCTGTACTGACTTTATAATCTCTAGTCTTATATTTTAGTCCTTCTTACTTTTTTTAGTATGGTTAGCGTAATCTCGTGGCTCCTTTTTTCAAGAAATTTAGCAGGTTTTGCTGGTTTAACATATTTCCATGTCTATATGTGGTACCTTTTTTAGATTCACATTTATCAACAAATTGCTGGCAACAATTGCTAACATCAATAAAAGACGAAACCTTCAAGGACTATTCTTGTTGAATTACCTAAATGCAATGCTCAATAAATTCAAACTAACCATTCATTGATAAATTCTAATTGCAAAAGATATAATTACAACTCAATTGATACATTTGTATTAGCTACTCAAAACTAAGACCATCTGAAACACTTCTGTGCTCTAATTTTTTATTAATGGAAAACCTATGCTACTTTGAAATTCGCAGCAGAATGTAAAGATGTTTTACAGTAATGCAGAAACACCACGGCACAAGACACAAAAGACAACTATGTTTTTTTATTTTTCTAATATTTCGCCCTGCCAAGCAGGGCTTCTTCAGAGTGTGATCGAGTGCAAAATTTTTTTAAACAGTATATACATCCAATTATTTTGAATTATGGTTGGTGAAATCTGATTGGTGGTATGTTTGATGCTTTGCAGTGGCAAGGTGTGGGATGAAGATGTGTATGTTGTGGTAATGAGGATATAAATAATGATAATAATCATAATGGTGAAATGATAATAAAATTGATAATTATAAAATATAAAATAAAATTAATATCCTTAATTATTATAATAGTTATAAGTTTAAAAATAGTGAGGTAGTGGATAGACAAGCAGCGAAGAGGAAAAGGTTAGAATGGGTTCGCGGTCAGTGGTCCTGTTAAGTCCGTGAGGTGCCAGAGTGCTAGCTAGGCCAATGAAGTACTGTTCTTTGGATCTTCTAACACCTTCTCGTTTGTTGTGTAGTTGTAGTATCGGTAAAATTTGTAGATCATCAACTGTGTGTTCGGGTTTACAGAAGTGATCTGCAACCCCTGATTTGTCATGTTTTTTGTTGATAATGTCCCTACGGTGCTCCTTGAGTCAGTCTCAGTCATCTTCCTGTCTGTCCAATGTACTGGTAGTTATTTTCCCTGTTGTGTAGGCACCGCAGGCATTGTATTACGTAAATTACATTAGTTGAGTTGCAGTCCAGTCGCTGTTTGATGTTAAATGTTTTAGTATCCCTGCATGTGCAGTTATTTTCTCGGAAGGTTTCAAAATATGCAGTAATTATACATAATCCTAGTAATACTCAAAATTACATTTCACTCCTTTCTTCTCTTTTTATTGTGTGCTAATAAAGAAAATGATGTAAAGAAGACAAGACTTCATGATACGTTACATCTCAGTTACTTCTAAAATTTAAAAGTTATTTTAAGAAATATATGTTGATGTCAACTTTTTCCCCTTAGTCATTCATAATGTATTAAATTTTGATGCAGAATTAGTGATCTGTTAGAAATGCCAGGAATGTCTCGGAAATGCAAGTGTATATGGTTCTTACCTGGATATTTCTGAAAATTTGCTATTTTGTTGCTTATCTACTGGTTTGAGTTAGGTTTGCCAGGAAATCTAGCCATTTCATTTGTCGTTGATAATGTATCAAAGTTTGATGCAGAATCAGTGATCGGGTAGAAATGCTAGAAATTTTGACAGCCACCAGCCGCTTGAAACTCTTCAATAGCAGGAAAGTATGAGCATACTAGTAATACAGATACAATGCATTTAAGGAGATCCTATGCTGCAAATAATAGTTTACTTGAGATCAAATTAAAGATAAAATCAAAGTTTTACAGTAGTTTTACTTTTCCTTGTAACATTAAAAATTAAAACAGATTAAGAAGTTTCTAAACGAGAGCTTTCGAATGAGCCCACTCCCGAAGCTCTACGACCATTATTTCCAAACGGAGGGATCACCCCCCACGGGGTCCGCATCATTCGGTTCCAAATTCCAACCGTTTCAAGGTATTGCACCATCCCACGAAAAGGGATTAAAAGTGGCGCGCAAACTTCAAACCATCATTTCGGGCCTAAATCAAGATGCCTCGTGAATCACAAGCTAAAGACTGGTGTTTCACCCTCAATAACTGGACTGACTAAGAGTATAATCGCATATTTGCACTTGCAAACACAAATGCCGATTATGTAGTAGTGGGAAAAGAAGTAGGTGAACAAGGCACACCACATTTACAAGGATTTGTACAAATGAAGACTAAGAAGAGAGGTGCTCAAGTACAAGCCCTTATTGGCCTAAATAGGGCCCATTTGGAAAAACGAAGAGGCACAGCACTTGAAGCCTCTGATTATTGCAAAAAAGATGGAGACTGGAGAGAACAAGGACAGCTACAAGTCGCTGGGGCTAGATCAGATATTGCTGACATTACATCAAGAATTCTTAATGGAGAAACAGAGGAGAGCTTGGTAAAGAATGCAGAAGGTTACGTGCAGTATAGAAACCACTGCAGAGCAGCAGCAACAGCAATAAAGCAAGAGCGTGATAAGCTAAGGAGGAAAACAGAGTTACAAGAAGCACAGCTACGTCCATGGAAGAAATGGGTCAAAAGAGCAATTGAACAGGACCCACACAGCCGCAGAGTCTACTGGATATGGGACGAGCAAGGAAATATAGGAAAATCATGGATGGCGACATATCTAGCAATGGTAAATGATGCCTTCGTTACAAGTAATGCCAGAAGCGCAGATATTAAGTATGGATATGCTGGACAACGAATAGTAGTATTCGACTACAGTAGAAGCCAAGAGGAGAACATCAACTATCAGATAATAGAGTGACATAAAAATTGGACGCTATTTTAATACCAAGTACGAGAGTACTATGAGAATCTGCCACATTCCTCACATAATTTGCTTTGCCAACTTTAAACCTGATGAAAGTAAGTTAAGCGCCGATAGATGGTGCATTAAAGACTTAAATGACGATGTATTCTGGGCATTTATTCAACAAAGATATGCTTAAACAATCAACCACGAGCTTGAAGATATTGTCTTGCTCCTACTGAGGCATATGCCAATGAAACGTACATATAGATACAGTAATAGGAATGAGAAATTGGATTTATGGTAAGTTTGTTATGAATATGTGATGTAAGGTTGGTAGAACTGTTACCACCTAACATGGTAACTTTCATGGACAACTTTGATGTTATGAGGACTCAGTTGAAAATTGTTATATAAGTCCCTATTTGGCGAAAGGATGATATATTAAGTACATATAAGTGGTCGAGTTGTTATGTTGTTTTCCTTAAACTCCTTAAACTTCTAATATTCTCTTGTGGTATAACTGGAAGCACCATTCTTATTCAAGGTCTAGGTTCAACTCATAGCATGTGCCTAGAAAGTTTTTTCCTTCTCAATCTTTAGCTTACCGTATCAGTCCTATCATCAAGTTTACAATACATAACTAATAAATGACGATACTAATTCATGGCCAATGGGCATCCACAATAACCAATATCTTTATTGTATTCTATCACTTTATTGTACACTAAATACAAAAACGTGCTAGAAACAAGTTATTTGAGTAATTGACACTCTTAGCACCCATAAATTTATTTAAGATAATTTTTAGCTATATTTCATCTGGTACTTATATGCAAAGCACTTGGTGTTGCTATCAACAGCTGCTGCTCATCTAAATCTCAGCATTTTCAGCAAAGCATACATGAGCTGAAATCAACATGCTGTGGTTTGAAAACAAAGCATCTACCATACATCTTTGCCTACTCTTGAAATCAGAGCTAACAGCTGCAAATAGGTACAGGGTTAGTTGTGCTGCCCAGACTATTGCGCATTAACCACTTCCATGCATCCACCTAATGATGTTATAAGGTGCCAATTTTGCCTCAGACCATACCACATTACCTGTTTAGGACTAGCAAACGTTAGGGATTTAGCGGATAAGAAGGCATGCAGTTGTGGATGCAATAAAAAGTGATGTACATCAAGTAAATTTTGAATTTCCAATCAATGTGCTATGCATGTATATCTTTATGTTTTATATGTTTGATATGTCATACACACACCAACACACATAGAGTAGAGCCTGTGGCCCTGTATGTTGGAGATGTTGAAAATGTATTTGCTTTTATCCATGTTATATGTGAGCACTTGTGAGTAATGTATTAAAGCAATACGTATTGATATCAAGAAGATGCCTATAACTAAATAGTTTCTTTTGTACATGGCACGTTGCTAAAACACTCTTAACGCTTGCTTGTTAGGCTGGAAAATTGCTGTAAACCCGCAATTGAACAGTTGATTCAGCAAAATTGCACGGCATTGTAGGTTTCTACACTTTAGCTAGTTTTCCGTTTTGTGCCCTATGCCATCATGCTGTTGAATATGGTGTACAGTCTTTATGCAGTGTCATTTTCAAATTTGGTGTCAATTTCTCCACTGTATTTTCCACCATACCCGTTATTGTTGATTTTACAATATTATTGATATTGATATTGATTTTACTTGTAGCGTAGTTTCAGTGGTATTTTGGAGGGAAAAATTTTCTCTTGGCAAATGCAATCTTTCCAAGACCCAGAGCTAGCAGAAGCAGCTGTTCATGCTTATTGATTCTTAGGCCAAGAATCAGTTGCATGTAGCATGGTTTCCATATTAATTGATATGTTTTATTTCTTTAAATGCCGTTTCTTGAATAGTGCAATTATAAACAGACTTGGAGCTCATGATCGATACAACAGGTACTCTTTTCATTTAGGTTTACTCTCTTTAAATGTTATTATCTGAAACTAAAGGTCATGAGAATCCGAGCTCAACATCTACTAATGAGTTTGATATGGATATAATAATGAGCTGACAGTTGTGGTTGGGCAAGAGATTTGGATAAAGAAATGGCAAGCGCAATACCAGTGAAGTTTCATATTTCAAGCGCAATACCAGTGATCATAGAACATGTATGTTAATCGATAGCACATGTCTGTTTCTGGCAGTTAGTCCCACGAAAAAGCTTCCTTAATGTTTACCCTTTTCTCGCAATTTCAAGAGTTGAATCAAAATAATTCGAATCCAAATCATTGCATTGCATTACATTTATATCACATTTTCATTTTTAAGAAAACAGCACTGCTGGAAATGGTTGCCTCTATCTCTAGTTCATTGAGAGATTTCACAAAGATGCAAAGTTGTTGTTTAATTGCTTCAATGGATTGTGTTACATATATGCAAAGATCGCAGCATCAACATGATAGGTGAATTGAGAAATTCAGTTAATAATGCATATGTCGACTTTCCTGTCTTGTATTTACTGCTTTTTTACTGTTAATTTGTCCTCTTGTAATGCACTAAAGAGATATTTGACAATGATGCATTCTCTACAGGAAAAATGACCATGAAATCCTTTATAGTTACTAACTTGAAACTTTTCTGATTCATTACAAAGAGAAAGTGCCAATAATAGCTGCTAAGAAAGGGATGGCTTTGGACCAGTGGTTCACGTCAAACTTTGTATTCTGTACTGACTTTATAATCTCTAGTCTTATATTTTAGTCCTTCTTACTTTTTTTAGTATGGTTAGCGTAATCTCGTGGCTCCTTTTTCAAGAAATTTAGCAGGTTTTGCTGGTTTAACATATTTCCATGTCTATATGTGGTACCTTTTTTAGATTCACATTTATCAACAAATTGCTGGCAACAATTGCTAACATCAATAAAAGACGAAACCTTCAAGGACTATTCTTGTTGAATTACCTAAATGCAATGCTCAATAAATTCAAACTAACCATTCATTGATAAATTCTAATTGCAAAAGATATAATTACAACTCAATTGATACATTTGTATTAGCTACTCAAAACTAAGACCATCTGAAACACTTCTGTGCTCTAATTTTTTATTAATGGAAAACCTATGCTACTTTGAAATTCGCAGCAGAATGTAAAGATGTTTTACAGTAATGCAGAAACACCACGGCACAAGACACAAAAGACAACTATGTTTTTTTATTTTTCTAATATTTCGCCCTGCCAAGCAGGGCTTCTTCAGAGTGTGATCGAGTGCAAAATTTTTTTAAACAGTATATACATCCAATTATTTTGAATTATGGTTGGTGAAATCTGATTGGTGGTATGTTTGATGCTTTGCAGTGGCAAGGTGTGGGATGAAGATGTGTATGTTGTGGTAATGAGGATATAAATAATGATAATAATCATAATGGTGAAATGATAATAAAATTGATAATTATAAAATATAAAATAAAATTAATATCCTTAATTATTATAATAGTTATAAGTTTAAAAATAGTGAGGTAGTGGATAGACAAGCAGCGAAGAGGAAAAGGTTAGAATGGGTTCGGTCAGTGGTCCTGTTAAGTCCGTGAGGTGCCAGAGTGCTAGCTAGGCCAATGAAGTACTGTTCTTTGGATCTTCTAACACCTTCTCGTTTGTTGTGTAGTTGTAGTATCGGTAAAATTTGTAGATCATCAACTGTGTGTTCGGGTTTACAGAAGTGATCTGCAACCCCTGATTTGTCATGTTTTTTGTTGATAATGTCCCTACGGTGCTCCTTGAGTCAGTCTCGCAGTCATCTTCCTGTCTGTCCAATGTACTGGTAGTTATTTTCCCTGTTGTGTAGGCACCGCAGGCATTGTATTACGTAAATTACATTAGTTGAGTTGCAGTCCAGTCGCTGTTTGATGTTAAATGTTTTAGTATCCCTGCATGTGCAGTTATTTTCTCGGAAGGTTTCAAAAATATGCAGTAATTATACATAATCCTAGTAATACTCAAAATTACATTTCACTCCTTTCTTCTCTTTTTATTGTGTGCTAATAAAGAAAATGATGTAAAGAAGACAAGACTTCATGATACGTTACATCTCAGTTACTTCTAAAATTTAAAAGTTATTTTAAGAAATATATGTTGATGTCAACTTTTTCCCCTTAGTCATTCATAATGTATTAAATTTTGATGCAGAATTAGTGATCTGTTAGAAATGCCAGGAATGTCTCGGAAATGCAAGTGTATATGGTTCTTACCTGGATATTTCTGAAAATTTGCTATTTTGTTGCTTATCTACTGGTTTGAGTTAGGTTTGCCAGGAAATCTAGCCATTTCATTTGTCGTTGATAATGTATCAAAGTTTGATGCAGAATCAGTGATCGGGTAGAAATGCTAGAAATTTTGACAGCCACCAGCCGCTTGAAACTCTTCAATAGCAGGAAAGTATGAGCATACTAGTAATACAGATACAATGCATTTAAGGAGATCCTATGCTGCAAATAATAGTTTACTTGAGATCAAATTAAAGATAAAATCAAAGTTTTACAGTAGTTTTACTTTTCCTTGTAACATTAAAATTAAAACAGATTAAGAAGTTTCTAAACGAGAGCTTTGAATGAGCCCACTCCCAAGCTCTCGACCATTATTTCCAAACGGAGGATCACCCCCACGGGTCCGCATCATTCGGTTCCAAATTCCAACCGTTTCAAGGTATTGCACCATCCCACGAAAAGGATTAAAAGTGGCGCAGAAACTTCAAACCATCATTTCGGGCCTAAATCAAGATGCCTCGTGAATCACAAGCTAAAGACTGGTGTTTCACCCTCAATAACTGGACTGACTAAGAGTATAATCGCATATTTGCACTTGCAAACACAAATGCCGATTATGTAGTAGTGGGAAAAGAAGTAGGTGAACAAGGCACACCACATTTACAAGGATTTGTACAAATGAAGACTAAGAAGAGAGGTGCTCAAGTACAAGCCCTTATTGGCCTAAATAGGGCCCATTTGGAAAAACGAAGAGGCACAGCACTTGAAGCCTCTGATTATTGCAAAAAAGATGGAGACTGGAGAGAACAAGGACAGCTACAAGTCGCTGGGGCTAGATCAGATATTGCTGACATTACATCAAGAATTCTTAATGGAGAAACAGAGGAGAGCTTGGTAAAGAATGCAGAAGGTTACGTGCAGTATAGAAACCACTGCAGAGCAGCAGCAACAGCAATAAAGCAAGAGCGTGATAAGCTAAGGAGGAAAACAGAGTTACAAGAAGCACAGCTACGTCCATGGAAGAAATGGGTCAAAAGAGCAATTGAACAGGACCCACACAGCCGCAGAGTCTACTGGATATGGGACGAGCAAGGAAATATAGGAAAATCATGGATGGCGACATATCTAGCAATGGTAAATGATGCCTTCGTTACAAGTAATGCCAGAAGCGCAGATATTAAGTATGGATATGCTGGACAACGAATAGTAGTATTCGACTACAGTAGAAGCCAAGAGGAGAACATCAACTATCAGATAATAGAGTGACATAAAATTGGACGCTATTTTAATACCAAGTACGAGAGTACTATGAGAATCTGCCACATTCCTCACATAATTTGCTTTGCCAACTTTAAACCTGATGAAAGTAAGTTAAGCGCCGATAGATGGTGCATTAAAGACTTAAATGACGATGTATTCTGGGCATTTATTCAACAAAGATATGCTTAAACAATCAACCACGAGCTTGAAGATATTGTCTTGCTCCTACTGAGGCATATGCCAATGAAACGTACATATAGATACAGTAATAGGAATGAGAAATTGGATTTATGGTAAGTTTGTTATGAATATGTGATGTAAGGTTGGTAGAACTGTTACCACCTAACATGGTAACTTTCATGGACAACTTTGATGTTATGAGGACTCAGTTGAAAATTGTTATATAAGTCCCTATTTGGCGAAAGGATGATATATTAAGTACATATAAGTGTTAGAGTTGTTATGTTGTTCTCCTTAAACTCCTTAAACTTCTAATATGCACTTGTGGTGTAACTGGAAGCACCATTCTTATTCATTGAGAAAAGGTCTAGGTTCAACTCCTAGCAAGTGCCTAGAAAGTTTCTTTCATTCTCAATCTTTTGCTTACCGTATCAGTCCTATCGTCAAGTTTACAATACATAACTAATAAATGACGATTGTACTTCATGGCCAATAGCAATAACCAATATCTTTATTGTATCACTTTATTGTACTACAAAATGTGCTGCAAACAAGTTATTTGTGCAATTGACATTCTTAGCGCCCATAAATTTATTTAAGATAATTTTTAGCTATATTTCATCTGGTACTTATATGCAAAGCACTTGGTGTTGCTATCAACAGCTGCTGCTCATCTAAATCTCAGCATTTTCAGCAAAGCATACATGAGCTGAAATCAACATGCTGTGGTTTGAAAACAAAGCATCTACCATACATCTTTGCCTACTCTTGAAATCAGAGCTAACAGCTGCAAATAGGTACAGGGTTAGTTGTGCTGCCCAGACTATTGCGCATTAACCACTTCCATGCATCCACCTAATGATGTTATAAGGTGCCAATTTTGCCTCAGACCATACCACATTACCTGTTTAGGACTAGCAAACGTTAGGGATTTAGCGGATAAGAAGGCATGCAGTTGTGGATGCAATAAAAAGTGATGTACATCAAGTAAATTTTGAATTTCCAATCAATGTGCTATGCATGTATATCTTTATGTTTTATATGTTTGATATGTCATACACACACCAACACACATAGAGTAGAGCCTGTGGCCCTGTATGTTGGAGATGTTGAAAATGTATTTGCTTTTATCCATGTTATATGTGAGCACTTGTGAGTAATGTATTAAAGCAATACGTATTGATATCAAGAAGATGCCTATAACTAAATAGTTTCTTTTGTACATGGCACGTTGCTAAAACACTCTTAACGCTTGCTTGCTAGGCTGGAAAATTGCTGTAAACCCGCAATTGAACAGTTGATTCAGCAAAATTGCACGGCATTGTAGGTTTCTACACTTTAGCTAGTTTTCCCGTTTTTGTGCCCTATGCCATCATGCTGTTGAATATGGTGTACAGTCTTTATGCAGTGTCATTTTCAAATTTGGTGTCAATTTCTCCACTGTATTTTCCACCATACCCGTTATTGTTGATTTTACAATATTATTGATATTGATATTGATTTTACTTGTAGCGTAGTTTCAGTGGTATTTTGGAGGGAAAAATTTTCTCTTGGCAAATGCAATCTTTCCAAGACCCAGAGCTAGCAGAAGCAGCTGTTCATGCTTATTGATTCTTAGGCCAAGAATCAGTTGCATGTAGCATGGTTTCCATATTAATTGATATGTTTTATTTCTTTAAATGCCGTTTCTTGAATAGTGCAATTATAAACAGACTTGGAGCTCATGATCGATACAACAGGTACTCTTTTCATTTAGGTTTACTCTCTTTAAATGTTATTATCTGAAACTAAAGGTCATGAGAATCCGAGCTCAACATCTACTAATGAGTTTGATATGGATATAATAATGAGCTGACAGTTGTGGTTGGGCAAGAGATTTGGATAAAGAAATGGCAAGCGCAATACCAGTGAAGTTTCATATTTCAAGCGCAATACCAGTGATCATAGAACATGTATGTTAATCGATAGCACATGTCTGTTTCTGGCAGTTAGTCCCACGAAAAAGCTTCCCTTAATGTTTACCCTTTTTCTCGCAATTTCAAGAGTTGAATCAAAATAATTCGAATCCAAATCATTGCATTGCATTACATTTATATCACATTTTCATTTTTAAGAAAACAGCACTGCTGGAAATGGTTGCCTCTATCTCTAGTTCATTGAGAGATTTCACAAAGATGCAAAGTTGTTGTTTAATTGCTCCAATGGATTGTGTTACATATATGCAAAGATCGCAGCATCAACATGATAGGTGAATTGAGAAATTCAGTTAATAATGCATATGTCGACTTTCCTGTCTTGTATTTACTGCTTTTTTACTGTTAATTTGTCCTCTTGTAATGCACTAAAGAGATATTTGACAATGATGCATTCTCTACAGGAAAAATGACCATGAAATCCTTTATAGTTACTAACTTGAAACTTTTCTGATTCATTACAAAGAGAAAGTGCCAATAATAGCTGCTAAGAAAGGGATGGCTTTGGACCAGTGGTTCACGTCAAACTTTGTATTCTGTACTGACTTTATAATCTCTAGTCTTATATTTTAGTCCTTCTTACTTTTTTTAGTATGGTTAGCGTAATCTCGTGGCTCCTTTTTCAAGAAATTTAGCAGGTTTTGCTGGTTTAACATATTTCCATGTCTATATGTGGTACCTTTTTTAGATTCACATTTATCAACAAATTGCTGGCAACAATTGCTAACATCAATAAAAGACGAAACCTTCAAGGACTATTCTTGTTGAATTACCTAAATGCAATGCTCAATAAATTCAAACTAACCATTCATTGATAAATTCTAATTGCAAAAGATATAATTACAACTCAATTGATACATTTGTATTAGCTACTCAAAACTAAGACCATCTGAAACACTTCTGTGCTCTAATTTTTATTAATGGAAAACCTATGCTACTTTGAAATTGCAGCAGAATGTAAAGATGTTTTACAGTAATGCAGAAACACCACGGCACAAGACACAAAAGACAACTATGTTTTTTATTTTCTAATATTTCGCCCTGCCAAGCAGGGCTTCTTCAGAGTGTGATCGAGTGCAAAATTTTTTTAAACAGTATATACATCCAATTATTTTGAATTATGGTTGGTGAAATCTGATTGGTGGTATGTTTGATGCTTTGCAGTGGCAAGGTGTGGGATGAAGATGTGTATGTTGTGGTAATGAGGATATAAATAATGATAATAATCATAATGGTGAAATGATAATAAAATTGATAATTATAAAATATAAAATAAAATTAATATCCTTAATTATTATAATAGTTATAAGTTTAAAAATAGTGAGGTAGTGGATAGACAAGCAGCGAAGAGGAAAAGGTTAGAATGGGTTCGCGGTCAGTGGTCCTGTTAAGTCCGTGAGGTGCCAGAGTGCTAGCTAGGCCAATGAAGTACTGTTCTTTGGATCTTCTAACACCTTCTCGTTTGTTGTGTAGTTGTAGTATCGGTAAAATTTGTAGATCATCAACTGTGTGTTCGGGTTTACAGAAGTGATCTGCAACCCCTGATTTGTCATGTTTTTTGTTGATAATGTCCCTACGGTGCTCCTTGAGTCAGTCTCGCAGTCATCTTCCTGTCTGTCCAATGTACTGGTAGTTATTTTCCCTGTTGTGTAGGCACCGCAGGCATTGTATTACGTAAATTACATTAGTTGAGTTGCAGTCCAGTCGCTGTTTGATGTTAAATGTTTTAGTATCCCTGCATGTGCAGTTATTTTCTCGGAAGGTTTCAAAAATATGCAGTAATTATACATAATCCTAGTAATACTCAAAATTACATTTCACTCCTTTCTTCTCTTTTTATTGTGTGCTAATAAAGAAAATGATGTAAAGAAGACAAGACTTCATGATACGTTACATCTCAGTTACTTCTAAAATTTAAAAGTTATTTTAAGAAATATATGTTGATGTCAACTTTTTCCCCTTAGTCATTCATAATGTATTAAATTTTGATGCAGAATTAGTGATCTGTTAGAAATGCCAGGAATGTCTCGGAAATGCAAGTGTATATGGTTCTTACCTGGATATTTCTGAAAATTTGCTATTTTGTTGCTTATCTACTGGTTTGAGTTAGGTTTGCCAGGAAATCTAGCCATTTCATTTGTCGTTGATAATGTATCAAAGTTTGATGCAGAATCATTGATCGGGTAGAAATGCTAGAAATTTTGACAGCCACCAGCCGCTTGAAACTCTTCAATAGCAGGAAAGTATGAGCATACTAGTAATACAGATACAATGCATTTAAGGAGATCCTACATGCCACTTGACATTTTGTGCCAAGAATTAAAATTATTCTCGCACCACTGCAAAAGTTCTGAAATAGCCTGATTTTCAGATTTCACCAAATCGGTGGTCTTTGCTCTCTCTGATGGATCTGGTTCTTGTTTACAATAGTCTTGCAACAGGGATCTTAACTTTTGGCTGCCAAACTAGTAAAAATAGAATGTAAAATAAGTTTTCTATAATGATAATGCTCAAAATGGATTCCTCTAATTAATCTTCATAGTCTTTGGTTGCATCCTGCCCTGGCTTCAGGGGGTATTCAGTGCTACAGTGACAGCCCCCTATACCAATTTAAATCATCATTAGAGTAGAGTGATTAACACTCTTAATTTAAAATTATCCTATTTATGTATCTATGTTTCTACTCAACGTTGGATTCGGCCTATTTCCCATTGTAACTGAAGATGACAGTTGAAAGATCAAAACACAGTTTTACTGCTTCAAATCTGTAGTCGGTTTCTTGAAGTCAAGTTCAAACATGAAAGTTCGTAGCTATACATTGCAGTTAACAGAAATTATTAGAAACAAGTTTAGAATATCAAACACATTACTGCTTAATAATTACATTTCATTCATCTCGTTTATTTACACTGTTGATCTTTCAAATGAGTAAATAAGGAGGGTAGAGAGGAGAGGCTTATTTCCAATTTGTACTAGGAAGATGGGACAGAATCAAAAGGATACTTGACAGAAAGAGGAGGTTAAGTAGAACTTCAAACATATAGAACTGTAGAAGAGATATCAATACTTATCTTGGAAACAAATGAGGGGCTTGCATATTCTCAGCAGTGAGCTTGATATGCGGCGTATATTCTCTCCAAAACTAAGTGTTGTTGCATTGCAAGAAACAATTTCTGCGAATTTCTAAGAATCTGCACACAAAAATCAGTTGGCATGATCAAGATCGAAGAGATCTACAAACTAATACCAGCTCATGCAAAATTCTTGGTAATTTATAATCTAGACAGAAATGATACTGGCAGCTTCAACAAACATCTGTAGCAATTTTTGATAACCAACTAGACTTGAGCTGCAAGATTTAGAGAAAGAAAGACAAAACACGAAGTTAATTTATGTTAGCATGAGGTTTAAAACAGAACTTTCGATCTTAAATCTTAAATCTTGGCAAGGTAAAGACTTGGCTCAAATAATACACTGTGCTAAAAAGCTAAGAACTGAGGGCTTACCTGTGTTCTACCAAAAATTTAAACATGTAATCCTTTAATACCTCATGTGTACCAAAAACTCTCCCATGTTAATGATATCTCTTCTAGTTCCACAATAGTTAACAACATTAGAAAATTCACCGCAACGTTTGCTTGGAACTGCAAAAATATAATCGTGGTGCCTTAATGTTCATCCCAGTATGAAATATAAGGACAAAAATGATGTGAAGGCAATTTTACTATATTCATTTTATCACTAAACCTCATTTCATTTGTCTTCTAGTGGTGACCCAGATAATAGGAAAGGACATGGGTGCAGAATATCAGAGGAGGGCAATTTCAATGACATGCAAAGTATGGTTTTTAAAACAAAATAGAGAAACACATATTCATATGACTTTTGATGTATGAGACCTTTCTTTTCGCATACTGAGAAGCTTCAAATAACTGCCTCCTTTCTTCATTTTTCTCTACAATATCTGAACTACTGCCCTTGCACTAGAATTATCATCTGTATACCTATCTATCGGTAAACATTTTGTAGACAAATTTGTTGCTAATTTGGTACTAATTCCGATTACTTTATCCCCATTTCCCTTGAACTTAGGCCCCTTACTGTATTTAGTTTGCAGATTCTAAAACAAATAGATTCTTGCTGTCATTAAATTAAATATAGTAAATTGGGTATTAGGAGCATAAAGTTTTGAATTGTTTGTTATTAGAAATTGTCCCTTTATAAGTTGAAGTATCAACATCAGTCAAACAGGAGAGAAATGAGCATTTATGCAACAAATTTTATGCCATTATGACTTAAGATATATAACCTTTTTTCCAGAACAGTACTTCCATCAGCTCACTACCACAATCTTTGCATATATTTTACGCAAAATCTGGAATGCATTTAAGATTGCCATCCAAAAATTCTTCAAGAGCATCTGTCAAAGTACCATTATAGACGCTACTTTGCAGATTCAAAGTTTTCTAAGTTATTTTTCCCCTAGAAACTGGTTTCTTCGCATAAACATTTCTATTCAATCTTTGCAAAGAAGACTTTTTCTCCACAATATCAATAAAACAATCTGGGATAGGATCCTTTTCCTTTAGTTAGTCGACCAGCTTCACATGACTGCAATGATGCTTGCCATAATGACATGTATGACACAAAAACCCTTTCAGAGTCAAAGCTCTTTCAAGTCATGTTACCCTACGTGTTTGTCCCACTCTCCCAATCTGTTAAGTCAATTGCTTCAACTTTCAAGTCAAATATTTATAGAAAATGATTTTAGTTGAGAAGAGTCTATCATTATGATGACCTGGGATTACAAGGCAACTTTTGAAGGTGGAGAGAGTTGGGCCAAGTTGGAGGTGGGACAACTTTACTAAAAACTATTTTAAACTATTAAGTTTCTGCAATAATTTCTCAAGTTCCCAAAATAGAAATTGCTTTATTTTCTAAAGCAATTAAAAGATGGCCTACTATGATGTCTTTGAGAAGAAAAAGGAAAATGAAGGATTTGTTAACTAGAAGTATATTGTTTATAAAATATTTCAAAATCATTAAGACATTGAAGACTGATTATGATCCTTGCAATGTAGAGTTGAAATATAGTAATAGAGATCTACTTATTTTTTGATAATCAAAAACCTCATTAATAAGGAAAGTTCCAAAAAGATTAAGTCTCTTTCAATAAGAATTTCCTAATGTTCACTAAAAGGGCTTCATGCATCTGTAGTTTCTTGTACTACACAAGGTTTCTCGAAATAAAATAAGTAGATAAAAATCTATTATTGGTGCTACCCCAGATGGTATGTTTTCTTGTAAATGTCACAACTTGCAATGTTTGATTGAAATAAAATGCCCATTCACAAATCTTGAACAAATGATCAGGATTCCTGGGTGTTTTATTGATGCAACAGGAAGAGGGAAAAAAAACAACAGGTATTACACCTAAGTGCAATTGCAGCTTTGTGTTTTTGGCTATGTAACATGCTATTTTGTTGTCTGGGCACCAAACTTGATGTATTTGACAGAAATTACAAGAGAAGACAACTTCATTAAAACTATGACATCAATAATTGTATCGTTCTGTAAAAGTCACATAATTCCAGAGTTGCTGACACGGTCTTTAGAGAATTCAGGGAGCAGGGCATCTGCTGCTTCAAATTCAACAAAAGATGCCAACAAAAAGTACTGTTTCTGCCAAAGTGAGCACGATGACACAGAATCATGGATTGGGTGTAATTCTGCAGATTGCAAATATGAATGGTTCCACCTGTCTTGCCTAAAGATGAAATGGATTCCTAAAGGTACTTGGTATTGTGAAGTTTGTAAGAAGAACAAACAAAAAAAGAAATGAACTGTGCATGTAAAACTTTGACTTTTTTTGAAGATAAACTTTTATCTAACTTATAAAGTAACCAGATGTTTACAAATGTTTTTGATAAGAGTATACAGTAATGAAAACAGATAGATATTTACTTCTCACACTATTGTTCAGGTTTTTCTTTATACATGATACTATCACCAAGGTTTGTTAAAACTGCACAAACTGTAACAATCTTATCGAGGCTAGAAAATTCAGAGTTATTTTTTTCGCTCATTCTTGAGTCAACAGAGTTGACTATTCATAGAGACATTGAGCAAAGCATAAAGCATTATCTGAGCAATAAATTTAGTGTTGGAAATTCTGTTCTTATCAGAAGTCGCACCTTTCATTTCCTCCAGTGAAAGGACCAAAGATCCTTTTGCGCCCACTAATGTTGTTGCTAAAGTTTTTGAGACATTACCTGAGGGCATGTATCACTCGCAACTATCTGATGGGCAGACTACATACAAGAAGAATTTTTTCAAATGGGAAATGGTTTTGCAGAACGCCGTGGCTACAGGTACGGGAGCCGTATCCCTCAAAAAGTTTTTTAAGGATACGGGAGTATGTATACGCATGCGCGCAACCGAACCAAGAGCAGCAACAACGATTGGCGCCAAACAAGAGAAAGATTTGGCGCCAAAGAAGAAACCTTTTGGAAGAGGCTGTTTGAAGGAGGCAAAAGAACAGAACATGGTAGTCTAGTAGCATGATGGCAAAAAACGTTGGCCTGAATTTTAATAGAGGTATAAATTCTTTATTATATTGATGGTTAATTCCTTTACCTATGAGTTAATTATTATTGGCCTAAATAATATATTAATTATATTATGTAAGAGAAAAATCAATGCAGCAGGTCCAGACAATGTTGTTAGAAAACAGCAACGGAAAAGTTATTTTTGAGCCACATACAATTGTTGAAGATCTTACTACCTTGTGTGGTAATTGCTGGATTAGCCTTGGTTTGCTTAGTGCATTTGCTTCTATTTTGAATAATAAAAGCAGTAAAGTAAAAGTTCTCATTCTTAATACTGTTAAGAATGCATCAGCAGAGAAACTTCACAGGACACTGAACCCAGACCTAGATAGTGAAGAAATGGAACTGGAAAGACTGAGTCTCATTGTAAATGTTGGTAAAAATAGAAATGGCACATTTGTTGCAGACTTTAATAAGCCAGGAAACCATTGGGTAGTTGTTGAAATTGACTTTATATCACAACGATATCTTTATTGCGATTCCCTTGGATGGCCCATACCTGCAGATCTGGTTAATTTAGAAGTTATACCACTGCTGCAAAGCCTTGAGTCTATTTACAATTGTCGGATTCTAAGCTACAATTATCGAAACAAAAAAAGGATCATAGCAGCTCATATACCTGAAGCTGTAGATAAATTTGGCAATCACCAATGCAATGCAAATTGCTTAGCGAATTTTCCTTTGCAAACCTGTGGTGAAATATGTGGTGCTGTGTGTGTTCTTGTGGCAGCTTTAGCTGTTGTTCATCCTGATGCTTGGAAAGTATTGAAAGAAAACCCGCAAAAAATCACCAACCCTGATTTCTGGATTCAAAATCCATCTTTACACGCTGATTATATAAGGAAACTCCTTGCACAAGCGTTTGTGGAAAAAGAATTCAGAGATGATTTTTTGGGGGATATTCCTGTTGTTTTACATGAAATGTGTGTGCCAATAAGTTCCAAAATTCAACAGCACAACAAGCATAAAGATGTTAGAAGTGAGAAGTCCAGCACTTTCAAAAGCAGTGCAAATGTCAAGAAACTGTTCCAACAAAAGTCTGGAAAAAAACATCTGAAGAGTGATCTAACAAAATGGAAACAATTCGTCAATACTCATTGTAACCGACAGCAAGATCATTTAAATGGAAACATCATTGTTGGTGATCCTGAGACAAAGAATTGCACCACAAAAGTTCAAAAGGAAATATTACATCTTGAAAGGAAGGACAGCTTTGATGTCAGTGACATAGAGGAAGAAATCGTTCATGGGAAAAAGAATTGCACCACACAAGTTCAAAAGGAAAAATTACATCTTGAAAGGGAGGACAGCATTGATGTCAGTGACATAGAAGAAGAAATCGTTCAAGGGAGAAAAAATTGCACCGCACAAGTTCAAAAGGAAAAATTACATCTTGAAAGGAAGGACAGCATTGATGTCAGTGACACAGAGGAAGAAATCGTTAGTGGGAAAAAGAATTGCACCACACAAGTTCAAAAGGAAAAATTACATCTCCAAAGGAAGGACAGCATTGATGTCAGTGACATAGAGGAAGAAATCGTTCAAGGGGGAAAAAATTGCACCACACAAGTTCAAAAGGAAAAATTACATCTTGAAAGGAAGGACAGCATTGATGTCAATGACATAGAGGAAGAAGTCGTTCGTGGGAAAAAGAATTGCACCACACAAGTTCAAAAGGAGAAATTACATCTCCAAAGGAAGGACAGCATTGATGTTGGTGACATAGAAGAAGAAGTCGACATTGCCACCTCACAACAGGGTAAACTACACGCAGATAACGTCAAAGAAATTGAATATTTCAAGAAAGGAAATTCCTTTAGCTCCTTCGAATTTCTAGAGCAATCTGTTAAAATATACGAGGAAAAGCAATTTATACAGTTATACAAGAGAAGTACAAGGGGGATTGAGAGTTATGCAAAAAAATGTGGCCCTAGCAAGAAACTAAATCATAAGCTTAAGTATGCGGAAATCGAATATTCTTGTATTCATGGAGGCAAGTCTTTCAAGTCAAAGTCAACTGGCAAAAGACCCGATGGAAAGTAAGTTCTGTAATGATTAAGCATAAAATTTCAAGTATTTGAAATAGGGGTTGCATTACCTGTACCAGTTACGCCTTTCTGAAATTTACTCAATTTTTTCTTTTTGAAATCCTGTCACTTTGAATATCAGATGCTGGTGGAAAATTGAATATAAAAGAGAATTTATGGAAATATTTTCTTTCAGTACATTCCAAATGGGATGCCCTTTTCTTTTAAAAATGTACATATCGGTGGATGGGCAATCATTGGTTATAAAGGAATTTGTCGACAAACACAATCACGAAATCTCAGAGGTAATCAAATCTTTGCACTAAATCTCTCCTATATGTATTGAATTTGGTTACTAATGTGGATTTTCATTTTCAGATCAATATTCAGTTGCAAAATACATCCATTTTGAATTGATAAAATATCTGCCTCCTAATCAGTGAGAAACAGTGATGATCTTAAGTACACTACCTACGATAAATGGAATGTGTATTTTCTCAAGTGATTACAATGCACAAGTGACTTGAATACTAATGAATAATTTCAAAACTTTAAACTTCTTTTTTCAGCAAAGCTATGCACACCTACCAAGACAGCGTAAGTTGGGCGATAATGACCGGAAAGACGTTAAAGTGCTCATGGGAATGCAGGCAAACAAAAAGCTAGTGCAACAACACTTCAAGAAAGTTACTGGAAAGAATATAACATTGAAAGACCTGCATAATATTGATAAAAAGAAAACATCCAGTTTCGTTGAAATTGTACAAGAGTTAAGAGAAACAAATGGTGAGCTGCTTGTTTATAGGAATAATGTACTAACTACTAGCTGAATATGTACCCCTCTACAATATCAGCAATTTCTGCTGGAGCACATTGTCTTAGATAAGGAAACAAAATCAATGGGCACTTTTATTTTTTATCACGTGCTAGTTCTCGTCAGCGTTTTACGGGCCTTGAAAAAATGAGAAAATTTTCCCCTTCTTACGCCCTATCTTTCTCTACCTTCTCATCACAGTTTATATATTCGCATCTCTTCCTCTCTAATTTCCGTTTTCCTGCAAGTTTTATACATTAAGCTGCCTGCTTTCTCGTCATGCTAAGGCAATTTACCAGTCTCTATGCGTTAAAAAGAAAAAAAGATGCCTTGAATTGCAGTAGTAACACCAAATGATGCCTCTATGAACATTTATTCATGTTGTAAAAATTCCAAATATTTTCACCTTTAGGTTGGAACACGGAGATCTATGTTAATGAAGACGACGTTATGCAAGGAATGTTTTTACAAAATGAAAGGATGCACTCCATGTTTCAATCATACCCTGAGGTTCTAATGGTAGATGCTACATATAAACTGAATGACTTGCGTCTGCCACTTTTTGTTCTGCTAGTCATTGATGGTAACGGTGAAAGTGAAGTGTGTGGTTTGTGTTTAGTTAGTGATGAAGGTCGGGAAACATTGCGAAAGATGATTATGTTTTTCAAAAAGCACAACCCCTCTTGGGAACAGGTCAAATGCATTATGGGTGACAAAGATTTCACTGAGAGGTCCATTTTCACTGAAGAAATCCCACAAGCATCATTACAGATATGCTTATATCATACACTCCGCACATTCAGAAGGGAAATAACGACTGAGAAGCTGGGAATTACACAAGACCAGAGAAAAGCATGTTTGGAATTGATTCAAAAGTTAGCATACTGCAAAACAAGAATTGCACTTGAAAATTTCAGGCTAAAACTGATTTCTAGCAGTCAGGAACCTGAAGGTTGGTCACCTTCAACCATGAAAAATCTTAAATATTTTCTTACAGTTGCATTCATCCCATATCCTTCCTCTCTGAAGGAGCAGATCTTCATCAAAACCTTCATGCACAGATATTCACCAATGCATATCCAAATGCAAGGCAGCACCACATTGGTTTGATAACAGAAAATAAACAGCCACATAAAGTGTACTGTGAACTAATAATTAAGGGTGTAGTACCAACCTCAGCGAAAAGTCCCTAGGCTGTCCACAGATGAATTTGTATCTTTAGGAGACTGGGTCCCAATCATGTAAAAGTGAAAAGCAACAAGTGTTTCTCACAAGTTCTATGTATTTTTAAACATATATACATATATAGTGAATTCAGTGTATATTACCATTATTCAAGGCTAACTTTCAGCCAATCTCCCATATAGAGCATTTCGGGGCTTATGATCAGTATGCGCTGTATTTTATGAGTGCCCCCTCACTCCTGCGTCAAGGAATGATGCTAGCAGGATAAACATGTAAAGAGTAATGTATCATATTTATTCTCTGATATTTGTATAATTGTCATCAATTGTGAATTTGGTTCTGGTTAAAACATCTCCGATATTTTTGTGTCTTTCCAGGGCCAAAACGGGTGGTTTGGTCTGAATATGTTTTGATTCATCATCCTCAGTAATTACCTGCCAATGTGCTTTCAGTATATTGCGAATTTTAACAGTTCTATTATCAAATGGTATAATAAAGGGTAGATTTCTACCCTTATTGGTTTCAATGTTTGGCTCTCTTATTGAATAGATCTCTTTGAGATAGTGTTAGAATTTTGTTAAATTGTTTATAAATCTCTTTTGGTTCATAACCCCTGCCAACTAAGTGGCATTTTAGCGTTTAAAGCTTGGTAAACAATTCATTATCATCAGTTGTAACTTCTCTATATCTGAGTGCTTGGCTGTAAATAACTCCTGTTTTGCTGCTCCATGGATGCAATGAATCCCTATGGAGCAAACCACATGAGTCTCTAGGTTGTTGATATAAAGAACTAGTTATAGTTCCATTTTCTTTTAGATTTATAGTTGTGTCCAAGAAACTAATCTTTTGTTTAGAGTAGCATGATTCAAACTTTATCGAATGATGTAAAGTGTTAATGTAGTCAAGGAATGTCTTTAGATCTTCAAGGGGGTGTGGCCATATCAGGAATATGTCATCAATGTATCTTTTCCAGATTATGGGTATTTTTCTGCCTGGGGCGTTGTTTAAAAGATTTGTTTCTACAGATGTCATGAATATATTTGCATAATTGGAGGCAAATGGACTACCCATTGCAGCACCCTGATCTGTTGGTAGAATTTGCCATTAAATGTGAAATAATTGTGCTTCAATATATACTTCATCCTATGCTCGATGTATTGTAATGGGAGGGGGGTGGCCCCTCCATAGTGTTGTAGGAAAGCATTAAGACAGGCATTTATGCCCTCCTGGTGTGGAATGTTTGTATATAGAGATTTCAGGTCTAAGGTAACCAGCCACGAGTTTTTAGGGATGTGGTCCCCCAAACTGAGCACAATTTGTAGAAAGTGTGCTGTGTCTTTCATGTATGAATCACTTTTTTCAACTATAGGCCTCAAATAATAATCTAGATATGAAAAGATTTTCTCAGTAGGAGAATTGCAACCAGACAGTATTGGTCTCCCTAGGATACCTAGGATGTGTGCCCTGAACAACACAATTTTATGTTCCATCGAACCTGAGTTAATGAATAGAATTGCTAATCATGCTGGGTATGAATATGCCAAGGTAAATACGCATTTTTTTTACAAATGCAGATCAATCTTCTCTTGAAAATGAGCCCGAGGTCATTTATGAGGCTCTTTTGCAGTTTTAGATGTAAAGCAAGGTGAAAGGATGCTGATTAATGCTCAACGCCATTATATCATAAAGAACCCTTTCTACTCATTATCAAAGAAAGGTTCTAGAAAATGTCTATCTCCTTCCCTGAATAGAATTTCGGTTCCTGCAAATGTTGATCAGCATTGGTGAGTTTTCTAAGTTGATTTAAGTTCTTCAACATTCTCCATTTGTGATTCTTTGGGCCTTAACCATGAGTCTGAAATTAAGAATCTCAAGCAGGCTTTGTTTAAAAACAACTACACTTTTGCTCTTACCTTGACTGAAAAAGTTCTTCCTTTCAACCGACAAGATGAATCAACTTAATGTGGTATTTTTGCCATTTGCTGGTTGATTTCTTTTGCAAATTATACAGCACCAGACCTCACCATTTTACACATAGATGATGTTAGAGAGATGCTGGCCAGGCACATTGTCTGTGGAACTCACACAGACCTATTAAGTCCAAGTCTGTGGAGAGGTAATAATTTACATATATAATTTCTATAATGTCTATAATTGAAAGTGAAATAAGGAATACATGATTTTCATTCATTTTGCTTGAGATTTGAAGAGCACATAGATTGCTGTTGGAAATAGGAAATTTAAACTAACAATAAATTTGTATTAGCTCTTTAATGAAATTTTGAATCTTAGGCTATTTCTACCAGTATTTCAACATTTATATTACACTTGGTGAAGCAAAACTCTTTACGAAGATGGGAGATGAGATGAGATGTGATGAGATGAAAGTCACCTGACGACCACCTTTTTGTGGGTTTCTTGTGTAAGGGAAGAGGTGATGGAAGCAAGACAAGATGCTGCCAGCTGAAACAACAAAGTAAAGATAGATAGAAAAACTAAGGAAAAAAATAATAGAAGAACAAACTTGCCCATTTTGATAAAGGCAAGAGTTTGCTGCCCCTTACCGCATAGCTATCAGTGCTCCTACCCAAAGACGTCATTGACTTGGGATTATCATCGAATTATCCTAAAAGATTTGGCATTTCTTTTCCAGAAAATGTAAGTGACAATAGCCTGGTGGATTATTTAAAAACATTCGACCAAGAGCAAATAGAAAATGATGTAAGTTCCTTTCTATTTTGCCTCATTAGAAACTCTATATTTCCTTCACACGAAAAAACTACTTTCCAGAAAATCTTCAAAATACTTTATGGTCAACACATAATCCTCCTTGGATTGACAACAGATATAGGAAGACATTTATTTGAAGAATTAAAGAACAAGAATAACAAAATTATCATTGGCCACCACTCTGCAACAGTTACAAAATATCAACTCAACAACTTTCTTGCTTGGAGAGCCTCACATAAATTGGTGCATTTCTCACAATGAAAAATCTTACGCTACTTATGAGGAGATATCTTGGAGATCAATAGGGCAAGTGAAAGACTGCAAGGAAACAAGATGGTATGAAGTTGAAAACGGTTTGATACTGAAAACGGTTTGATACTGAAAGGGAAGAAACAAAAAGTAACTAGGCTATGAATTTAAGTTTGCAAGTAAACACTAATCTTAGATTAAACTAAATGCATGTATAAATCTCTGAACATTGTTCTATGAAGACGTTTCTCAACTTATGTACTTGTTAATATTTTTTCAGTTATATTTTTGTTATTTCATTGCACTTCTTTGAATTTCTTTCCATACGAGAAACAAGCATACTGTTAGATACAGGGTCAAGACCTTTTTAAGCATTTCATCACAAACTTCTTGATCTAAAGCCAAACTAGCAGAACTGAACCAAGACTGATAATTGCCTTTAACATTCTGACGATTCATAGAAGAGTCTACTATAGAAGGAACATCAATTTGTTTAGAGTTTGGTTGGCTAGTATATTCAAGGAATATACTTCAATCCACCATTGTTGCAGCAGACTTGCAGAAAATGTGAAAGAGATTTGCCATTGGAATGGCAGTGACATTTTAATTTACAAAGGCAGAACAATAGAAAAAGAACTGTGCCCAAAAATTAATGTAGATTCATATAGCATTGAATAAATATTTTTATATTTAAGATGGAAATAAGAGGAAATTTCACTCACACGAGCCTAGTGTTGAAGTGGGTTTTATTAAGAGAATCCTACAATTGTTACAGTTTTGGTGCAAAATTGCTGCTTTATCAAGTACTAATAACAGAAATTAAAATGATCTGCTGTGAAAGATTGTCTTTTTATTAACACGTTTGCGAACGTCTTAAAGAATAATACACTTTAATGAATTTGTTTTCTTATAAACATACAGTCATCTTTTATATAAGCATGAGTATGTAAAGTATTAATTGAGACAAATTCATCCCAACAAATCACTTTATTGGTCTTGTCTTTTTCTGGAAGCTTTTAACCTAGCAATACAGAATTCACAAAAGTAATCGGTCTCACGTTCGATTGATCAAGGAATGTTAATTTAAATTTTCCTTTAACAGGGCAGCAAAGTAGACCATTGAGTTCTCCGTCTGTAACTGCTGCGCGAATTCAATGTTCTGCCATTTAACCAGGCTACAAAACACATTTTATATCCAATTTCTATTGTATAAAAAGGATCATTGTTGAAGACTGGTTGAAAACTTTTAATTGCAACTTGCCTTTTTTTAAAAATTGATACATTTTCCACAATGCGACAGCAGCCTGCCAGTCTGGCCTGTCTCTGGTCACCTCACAAAGATCGGTACGGGTTCACAGTGGTTTGCATAGCCTTGACGACCCGGTCGATCAAGAGCTATTCGATGCTCTCGGAAGAGCTAGCCTCGTTTTCGGTAATGATCCTTCCGCAGGTTCACCTACGGAAACCTTGTTACGACTTTTACTTCCTCTAAATGATCGAACTTGAACGACTTCTCGGCGTTCCACCTCAGCCGTTGACAATTCAGTTAAAAAAGAAGAAAAGGAAGATCGACTGAATAAAATATGGTAATCTTTGAATCATGGTAGATTGTTTAATGTACGATATTATCCTAACCAACAGTTTGACTAAGTCTAAGTCTAAGATATCTGAAGTTTGGGAAGATTTTGCTCTTTGCATATTTTACAAGCTTTTCATTCCATATCTTAAGAACCTTTCATTTTTGCTCCTTTTCTGGATGATTTTAACAATTTTTCCTACAATTATAAAAACGCATTGCAGGATTAAAGAGGGCGTTGCCCACCTTCTCCGGGGTTCTGAATGGCGTGGTCACAAAAAATTTTCATGGAGGCTACGCCCCCGGACCCCCTTAATGGGCACCCGTAAATATTTACCCTGGATCCGCCCCTGGAGCGACTGCAATCAAGATCGTTGCAAGCGGAGAGGATTCCCTTTCCCTTACTCAAGATGTCCGCCATATTCTCTTTGAAAAGGTCTATTAGGCATTGTAGTTGTCCTTTACTTTTGGGTGCCTAATTCTAATTGCCGTCCCCCTGCTAATTAATTTTTTGAAAAATTTTCAACCCCCTCCCGCTCTTGACCCCCTGCTTATTAAGTTTGCATTTATATTGATGTTGACATTTTTCACTAAACTTACTTTGACGTTCTTGGTATGAAATTTCACTTGTACACTCAATTTTTTGGTTAGAACTGTGGATTTTCTTAGCCTATAAGCACTATAGGGCTACTCTCTTTTCGTTTCAGCAGTTTCCAGACACAGTTTGTCAAACAAAGTCCGACCCCCCGTTTATTCTGACCTTCCCACCAATTAGATCCTGACTGTAGTTCCAACACCCCCGCCTATTCCGATCCCCCAGCAATTAAGCACCTGAGAGTACAATTGAATTATTGTGGCATTGCAGGAGACCTATAATTTGGCTGAAATCAAGGAATTCGGCACCGCAGTTGACCAGGAGGTGCTTGGCATCATACATAGAAACTATAATTAAGAATTAGGCCAATCAGAGAGTTTTCGCTGTTTTATTCATTTTTGTTTTTGATAATCTAGCATTGCAGTTTTTGCTTTATTTCAATCGCATCTATTTTTGTTAGTAATAAAAAATCTGTTGTTTTTGGTGAGCAAAATGTTAGTGTAAAAATAGTATTTGGTAATGAAACGAATATGTTGTTTCTAATTTTTAATGAGTTAAAGCGGGAGTGAGCGTTTTGGTCTCCCTGTAAGGGCCATTTTGCCATTAGTTCTACCACTTGTGCTCATAAATCATGAAAATCATTTTTAGTTCAGCCTTATCCATTCTATATTCCGTAAGTTGGTCTTTAAGGAATTCAATCTCATCTTCCATATCTCAGTTTCTATTCCTTATTCTTTATTTTAATCATCCACTCTTTTTTATTATAAGAAACTCGTTTTGCAAGAAAATCTCTGACACACTTTCTCAAAAATCTATTGTTTTAACAGATATCCCTAAAAGAAAAAAAATGCAAGCAAACTGTAACCCAAACTTACTTGTAAAACTGAATTTGTCAAAAGAAAAAGGCCTTATTTACTTAAAACACTGACTGAAATTAATGGAATTAACATTGCAACACATGAAATCTAATGATGTATTTGCTGTTGGATCTTAAAGCCTCTGGAATCTAATGCTTCCAGCCAGAATTACAAGGACTTATTTTTTCTGTGCAACCTGTTAAGTAAAATGCTTGTAGATTTGACTTTTGTATGTGATGCAATAGGCTTTCAGGGTCTGGTATTATAGTCTGCCGAATGATAGTCAGATTCATAGCAACATCTTCCATCTCCTTTCCTCTGTACAAATGCAGTTGGATGAAGCAATTTAGCTATGATTGAAGGACTTCATTATTAGTACTAAATGTCTTCAACAAAGCTATATCAGCAGGATGATCACAAATCGTTTCAAACCAGTCTTCTTTGAAACGTAAAAGAGGAACTGACTGAATCGCAGCCTGTGACAGAGTGGAATGAATGCAAGCATAAACTTGCTTGAGGACCTATGATTCTTTAGATATCAAGAAAACTGTCGGTGTTATTTTGCATCATCCAACAGTTGCAGGGAAAACAACCAGCATTATTTTTTATTTCCTTGCAGGGAAGACGGTCTAGGAGGCAAATTCATCAAAATAAAACGCAAATTTTTAACAGAATTCTCAAGAAAACAGTTAGTTTGATAACTAAAATAAGCTTCCTACAATATAGCTCAACAGTGTTATTGGGAGAGACTCATCTCAATTGACATACATCCTTGCCGTTATCTGTTGCCAGCCAACGCCTGGTCAGACGAACCCACAAAGTGGCCTGAAGTTGAATGGCCAGAAGTCAGCGAATATCTAATCAGCAGCCAAGGTATTTATTTACACAAGAGAAGCAATGAAAAACCAAGAAAGTTTAGAAGCTTATAATTAGTTTGTAAGTGGCTGGTTAAGGACAGTTTACTCTTGTAAGATTAACAAAGCAAACTGTGATATTGTAAGCTGATGTTATGCCTTCACAAAGATTGAATGAAAACCCACACACTCCATGGGTTGCAAGTAATGCATGTGCAACAAACATTATTTGTGCCCACTGCACTTGTATGGCTGGACTGGAAGAAATGATTCCCACGTTGCCTCCCTGTTGTTTAAAGTTGAAGCTGCAGCAAGAGCAGGTTACAACAAAGTTGCATGCACTGATGTAGCATGCAAATTGAATGGTGACTTCGTTAAAAAGGTCAAAGCAGTGCCAATTTCAAAGGTGAACTTTTATACAAAAAATACAGTGGCCAAGCATAAAGCAGCAAAAAATATTTGGATACTTTTACTGGCAGTAGTATGGCATTGTCTAGTGAGAAAAGAGAAATTATTCATAATCTAGCAAGCTTGTGTAAAAACCTCTAGTATTGCGTACATACTCAGAAACATGCCAAGACTTTGTTGCAAAATTCAATCCTCCTGAAATAGCAAAGGTGCCAAGTTCATTGTGAGAGAATGATTTAGCAAATAATTTGTTAAATACTAAAGAAGAAATACAGTCTACTGGCGAAAAGCTATTTCAGTCTCTGAAATCTACACTAGAGGTTGTTGGATCAGAGAAAAACAAACAATAAGGCAGTCTCATTCTCCAATATGGCATCAAGTCAGATTTGGACAAATAACAGCATCTAAAACTCATGACATGCTAAAAAAAACATTAAATCTCCAGCCCCCTCAATATCTCCAGCCCCCTCAATAGAAGGCTTGCATATTGAGTATATGCAAGCCTTCTAAAGTTACAAGTACCACAATCCCTTCGTTAAAAATGGGGCCTGGACAACTAATTTGTGGCGTTAGAGGAGTATAAGCTATTCAAAGCGAATGATCACAGTGATTTCACAGTAACAAAACATGGTCTTCGTCTTCATTGCAACTTGTTGTTTATTGGTGCTTCACCAGATGGGGTGTTTCAATGTTTGTGCTATAAGAAATCTTGCATTGTAGTTAGATGTTATGGAAACAAAGTCTCCCCAAGCAGACAGAATCCTACAGTCATCACGGTCCCCTTACATTAAGGCAAGGATAGAATTCATGGATTTTGTGCTGGGTGATCTAGCTGGGTTAAATACAATGTTCCAGTCAGAGTCCTTCAAGTTGCACTGTTTGCTGTCTGAGGTGGAAAGAGTAGTAAGAATGTTTTGCAAAAATTTTATGAAGGCAACTCAGAAAGATCTTCGTGCAATTGATGTTGATGACGAAAGAAACTGGTGCTCCCTTGAAACTGTCTATCCAGGAATAATGGCAAGCGAGACATTAAAAGAAATGCAATCGCATGAAAAGGAAAGTTTCTTGACGAGATGCCGAGATTGGTACCATGAAGCAGTTCGCCAGACAATAAGTCGTATCGATGTTTCAGATCCTGTGCTCAAAGCAATGAAAGATGTCTGCCCAAGGGTTATCATGGTGAAAAGGCTGCACAATCAGCCGCAGGAGTACTTAGAAGACAGCTCCCTCGACTCATGGGAGGAAGAAGCCTTCAAGAAGAGATCTCTGCTGATCGATGGTCAAGTACGGTGGTTGGGAGAACACAAAGGTGGTAGATTTTTGGAAGGCGATGGCAGCCCTCGAAGAATACAGGGATCTTGCCTTATTTATGCTGCAGGTAACTGCACTTCCTCAAAGTACAGCAGCTGTCGAAAGGACATTTTCCAAACTGAATAACAATAAGACAAAATTAAGAAACAGTCTTGCTGTAAATACTCTAGAATATATTGTTAAAGTAAGCAAAAAATTTACCAAAAATTTTGAGATAAATGAGCATCTTGTTTACTTACATTTCAATCATTCAGATGATCAATGGCAATAATTCACGACTCTGGTTCTTAAGAGATTAAAAAATTCAGTAACTTTATTCAGTAAGGTACTTGTACACTCTAATACTATAATCATGACACTCCTATGCAAAATATGGTACATTTTTACAGAACTTCATACACAGATTCTACTTGGGTACATTTGTAAACCCAAAAGGAAAAAAAAATTCCAAAATATCAAATTTTCTACTGTTTTTTCTCTAATAATATGATCTTGAGTAATATAATTTAGAGCTAGTACAAAGTTATTAAATTCCAAAAATATGATATACACAGATCTTATTTTGCAAAATAGTGACAGCCCGAAAAAGCAAAAACTCAGGAAAAATACCAAATTTTCAAACTAAATTATTTTTTCTCTCCCAAATATGCAAATAGTTGTTCTAGTGATTTTTGATGCACAAAAGCATACGCTTTCAAATAATATGTGAATGAGCCTTGTATCTGTTGGGAGACATGACCAAAATCTCATTCAAATATTAGTGGATGTCAATGTTCGGAATAAAAGGAGTGCATTTAACTGATCAAAAATACAAAGAACTGTTATTTTGGTAGGATTGAGAATTGGATTTTCAGATTCTTCATGAAAAATAGGTACATTTCACCCAATTCCAAGGCTACATCTCTTATAGACTTGATTCAGGAGACTTCTAAACTTCGCCAAAAATTTACATAGAGAAAATATGGGTGGACCACGCCCAAAAAAGGGTACATTTTTGATTGTCTATAAATCTGAAACCATTTGAGATATTGTTTTGAAATTTTGGATTTTGTTGTTTCTCATTGATGTCAGCAACTGATTCAAATTTCAGCTGAATCTGAGATTATAGGTTACAACCACCCTTTGCTTTAATATGGAATGACCCATAACAATTAGTTCCATGTTTAACCCTTTTTGACAAAAGAAATGCTGTTACACTGATTAGCTTTTGTTGTATAAAACAGCTTTCATTTCTGCTTATTTCTTAACTTTAATCATGAATAATTATTTTTTGTTTGCTGCATTTTCTTAGTATCAGGAAAACCAGAGAATCATATCATAAAGAATGAGTTTCAACGAAAGCAAGGACTCACTGGTAAAAGACATTTATAAGAAGCCTCAATCATGCCTAACAAAGCTTAATTTGTTTTATTTGAATGTTATAATGTAATAAGGAACATGTCCTAAACAATGATATACCTTGTAATCTCTGATTTTCTTTTGATTTACTGTTATTCATCAGTTCTTGTGTTCCTTTCAATCTTTCTACAAGCAGTCAATGTTTGTTTCATTCCTAGTATAATGAAGCTAATTTCTTTTGTTTGAATTCTAATTAATCCTGACAGAATGATGAAAATCTTTGAAGACAACTTTCTCTGCTACGTTTTTCTTCTATGGATCTTTCTTCTGTTTCTTTCTCTTTGTCCAACTAGTATCATTGTCAAGCTTTTGCTTTCAGCTCTTTGACATGTAGATTTTGGATGCCATTTTCAGGATATCTCCTCTCTCTCACTCCATCAGCGATGCTTTCATCACAATTGAGAGGCATGTTCAACACCATAAAATTCATTCTTAAGTTTTCTACAACCATTTTGGCGGTGCTTGCAAACCTTAGTTTGGGTTTCAGTTATACAAGAGAATTAAATCATCTGAATTAAAATGAAACTGTCTTGCAAGAGCTTTTTAAAAGTTCGGAAAAAAAACATATAAAACAGATGGTTAACTTGGACATCTGCTTGCAGAAGGAAGAACCATCTACAAAACGAGTTACAGAGAAGTCTCACTGTGGCTATCAAAGCAAAAAAGGTTGTGGTTTTCTTCAGAAGAAGTTATTTGAAAGAAGAGGGGAATTGTATCTTGTACAAGAGGCACTGGAAGAAAGAAATCGATCATATGATAATCTCTCTCAAATCGATCATATAATAAAATGTCTCAAGAATCAGCCTTGTAGTGGTCTTGTTTCTTGAGACATCTAAGAAAAATCAGAGGGCTTTGTCATTGCCTATGCCTGTGGTATTGCAGCCATTGCTATTCTGGACAGACATAAACATTGCAACAAAAAATTGCAGAGCCTGAAGATCTGCAGCATATAGAGAAGCATTATCTTTAACTCTTTGTTGAAAGACTCACCAGCCATCATAAAGAGATATTTCATTCCAGATTTATGCCTGTCAAATCAAGAATACCTTGTATATCAGCTTTTAACTACCCATCATACAATACAGCATGCATTCGGAATACACAATGAAAAACAGTCATACCTGTATGGGTCTGTCTTAAATTGTAACACAAGAACAGGCCCCACCAGTAAAGGTGTTTTTGTTGTCACACTTATTGAGGGTTCACATTAACAGGCGTGCACAACAATTTAAAACCAAGTAATATTTTGGCCACCACTGGTGGTTAACTTCCAGTTATCACTGGTGTTTGGAAACTCCTGCTGTTCAGAAAGGAATTTCATTGTGTATTCTATGTGTAAACACAAAGTTGCAGAATTCTTTGTGTAAACATTATGTGTACACAACATCTCTATTACTAAGATGCTATTATGCCAAGGGTATGCCCCGTTGTTATGGGCCCATGTTCGATTGAACAAAAAAGGCTTTTCCCTGGGCCACCTAGAGATGCATTTTTCCTTTAATCAATCCTGTTTCTGGCGGGACACTGTTGAAAGATTTTGCTAAGCATTTTGAAACCTATAAGTTGGTTAAAATTTCGATTTTCTCTCGGCTCAGAAAAGTTTTGCTATTGATGGCAGTCATCTATTGTTCCTCTCATAGTGATTCTTTTGTTCTGCTGAAGTTTTTTTCTTAATTGGTTGTTTATATTCTTCAGCTGGCATTCGGCCTGAAATTATTTCAGTATTTAAAATGGAGGAAATTGCAAAACTACTCGGTTCTCTTACTCAGAAGTATTGCTGTAAATGTCTCCTAAAATTTCTTCAAAAAGTTTGATATTATTTCTGGTGTTGATGCCAGGATTATTTCTCGTGATTTATCATGCTTCCTGACTCTTTTGTCTTTTGTTTTTCTTCCGCTCAAAGGAAAAACAGATCAAAAGACAATTTCACTTATTTTGGAATCTTTTGAAGAATCTTGCCCATCTTCTTTCAGGTTTCATGAAGAGCTCTGCTTTGACAACCGTCAGAAATCCCCACGGTAAGAGATGTGTTTTGCTCTCAGTTTCTTCTAAAATTTTTCCACTAATAACGCAGTTGTAAATCACGGTGCCCACAATGCAAACAAAATAAACACTTAATGAAACTCAAATAGGCCTAAAATTTTTTTGGGTTCCTTGGAAAAGTCAGAGTTCAAGCACAAAAAAGTCGAGATTTAGTGAGTGGATTATTTTTACAAAGGACATTTGAAATTGAAGTTCTGGAATTTCTCTTGCATCTTGGAAAGGAGAAAGGAAGGATTATTGAATTTAACCATTTTAATTAAGTGCAGACAGGTCATAAACGTTTTGTGACATTATAGTTCAAGTTGACAGAACACAGTCAGAGATATCCTTCACCTCTATTATTACCGCATGCTCACTATGGTATGGTGATAATGATGAAGATTGTGATGATGCGGATGATGATGATTATGATGATTGTTGTGGATAAACAATTTTTCAGCAGAGACAAATCTATTGATCAGTTTCTTGGGTCTCCTTGCTGAACAGAAAATATCCAAATTTTACCAACAGTTTTGTATCTCAAATCAATGATTGTTTTCATTTTGCTAATGATGTTTGTTTCAGAAGACTAGCTTTTTAATTTTAAGCCTGCTATTCTACCATTGCTGAACTTTTGCTAGAGTCCAGGGAGGTTAGTCCTCTATGGCATCCCCTAAACCTCCCCGGACTCTAGCGAAAGTTCAGCGATGGTAGACAGGTCACATGGTTCCTGTGAAGGCGATGAATTCTTGGAAGGAAGAATCTTATCTTGCCAAGGCTAATCTGGTAGTATGGTAAAACTGGCTGCCTGCATAGCAGGCTTAAAGTGAAAATACTTTACTAAAATACAATTATGATAAAGTGCATAGAACAATTTTTTGATAGCAAGAAACTAATTGTATCAAAAAAATTTTTCTGAATGACACATGGAATTAACACAGAGACGGCTTTTGAGCCATGTGCCATGTTAACAGTATGTTTGATCAATCTACATGATATACATAAGCAGACATTAAGACAATAAAAACTAAAAAAGGATTGGACCTAAATTATCTATAAGACTTATTTTAAATCAATTAAATAAAATAAAACTAAAATAAAGGGGGGTTGGAATGCTTTCAACTCTTAATTATGTAACACTGTACATTCGAATTATTAACCAATCAGATTGCAGGATTATAACGTCATTATCTAGGACTTTTTGTTCTAGAAAGTTCCAACCAAACAGATCACTACGTCATTTTTTAGTAACATGAAACCGAGTTTAGCAAATTTTTCTCTTCTTTCGCTTGTGTTTTCTGGTTGTTTTCCTACCACCATTAAGTCGCTTTCTATGCTTTCTTCTCACACCACCACCAGCTAATTTCCTTAAACCAGTCTCAACACCTAAACCAGTTGCAGCTATGGCACCGCCTTTTGCAGCTGCTTTTGCTCCTTTTAATGCGAATTTCTTTACGGCTTGTTTACTAATATTTCTTGTCACTGCTCTCCTCCTTGCTTAATTGCTTGCCTAACTGCTGCTCCTGCTAATGTGGACCCCATCTTTCTAGAATTTTCTAATGCTGACTTCCTTTTATAACCACCTCTCATCAACTCGGTTGCTGACCCCATCTTTCTAGAATTTTCTAATGCTGACTTCCTTTTATAACCACCTCTTATCAACTCAGTTGCTTCCTGACCACCATCATTTTTTAACATATCATCAATAATCATTGAAGCCAGGGGGTGGAAGCTGATTCAAGCATGTGCACAACGTCGCTTATTTGCTGCTAAAATGGCCGGGGGAAAACTTTGCGGATTTCTCTTGATTTTGAGGTAAGTTTGTCTGTTATTTTCATATAGATTTAATTACTTTAAGGCTCTTCAATTTGTCAAACAAACGTTTTTGAGCTCATTTTAGCTGCATGTGGTAATTTTTTTGCCTAATGTCTTCCCAAAAGTGATATAAATACCATTTTGTGTTAGGCTGTTCTGGAGTGGGTTGGCAATCGCGAATCAACGCTGTTTCTCGCCTTGCTTCAGTTTGAAATAAATATTTATTCTTTAGGGGTGCAAGCGATTTTTTTCAAGAAATATAAACTTCAACTCTTCATCTAGCTTTGGGTACCTTTGCACCCCTTTGCACCCCAGCCGTTCTGCACGAAAATTGCATTTTCCGATGAGCACCTTTTGGCTCCTCGAATAAATTTGATGGGGAATCACGCTGGTTCGTCATTGCAAGCTCGCTCCTTTTAACATTTTGCAAAATTGGGAATTGGTGCCTCACCTCTTAAGATTGCTGTTATTTAGCATAAATTTGATATTGGTTATGAAATAAACGTAAATATTAAATTTGCCCAAACAAACTGTGAAATTCCATAAATTTTTCTGTAGCAGATTGGAGACTGGAGAGGCCTAAACAATTATCACATTCTTATTTTATTCCTACTGACACCCATTCTTATGTTATGCCTAAGTTCTCATGGCTTTTGTGCCTTTAGTAAAGAAAGCAAACATGGAAAGAAAAATTCCTTCATTACCCAATCTAAGCCAGTAGCAAAAAATTTTTGCTAGATGGTTAGAACATTGTCTATTTTCCAACACGAGGGAAACCAATCCTTAGGAAAGGTGCACTTATGCGGAAAGGAAAATATCAACTTTTACCAATGTACCCAGTCACTGTTAATTACATACCAAATTACATCAAATAACAAGGATCCTTTCCTTTTAAGTATTTTGGTATTAAATGCAAAGAGGGATTGAAAATTCAATTCCAAGTGGGATTGAAAATCTAACTGTAGGAAAATTATGGAAAATACAAGAATTTTGTCTTAAAGGAGCTTGCTCTAATCTTTAATATTTATCACAAGGGTCACAAGGAGCTCATATGCTCATAGAACTGAATCTTGTCCTTTTCGTTTATACCTGTTATTGTACAGAAAAATTTAATGCCGTTCTTTTACACTGCAGGTAGTAATGACTGGCAAATGAAGAATTCTCTTCAACAAGGTAGCAACAGCAACCCTGGGAAACGTGGAAAAGTGGAATTTCAAATAATACTTCTTAGTAAAAATTTTTATTGAGAAATCATCCTATCCATTATCTGCTTCAGCATCCAGTAGTGGCATGTCAGAGCAAAACAAGGAGGCAAAAAGACCTTAAAATAGACTTTTATCATATGGTGTATACAACTTATCACAACATATATGATGTTTTTTTACAAAGTAATATTCACAAATTAATAGGTTTACAAAGTAGTAGGTTTACAAAGTAATATTCACAGAAAATTGTATTTTATTGTATTTGTGTTTGCATTGGGTATATACTCTTAAGTTACAGAAATTAATCTGATCTTCCTTATATAAAGTTCAATCATCCAGAATACAATATAATTTGATTCATTGACGTTTAATGGTGTGTTATTTATTTCGTAAATTTAGGAAGGCATCTTCGTCATCAAACTGTCTGGCCTTTTTACCACCACAAAATCAGAAAAGATTCCAACTCTCTGAGTTGATTTTCAGCCTTATGCAATCCAATAAAAACAAACTCATGCCAAGAACAACCTTCCTTTCACTCTGAACTGGGTAAAAATAATTGTTTCTGGTACCAATTTTTTAGTTAAGATTCTGACAGGCTTGTTCTCCTACTTGACGTGTTGTCCTATCGATGTTTCTGACTGGCTCGGGCTGGACAGTTGTCTTTCCTCTCTGCAAAATCCATTCACACAAATAGGTATGAAATCTCAATTTGTTTCTTCAAAACTTTGCTTTTGCTTAATAAAATTCACTTTTTGTACAGAAACACTGGCGATTATTGAAGATTGCGTATTCCAGGATACACTGTTAGTGGCCGTCTGGCAGCCATACATTGATCAACTCGCTGTAGAGGAGCCTGGTATCTAGGAGTCTGGGCACTATCCTGGAAAACGTGTGTTTAGGGCGTATGGTAATTGTAGTTGAGAGATTAGTTTTGGTTTGGAGTAAAAGGTTATTTTTGAGATTGATAAGAAGAGATTGAAGCTTTTATTTGAATTTTCTCGTATTCTTTTGCTGGGTTCATCACATTTTGGAGGTCCTACCGAGATTCTTATGCAAATACGTGTAAATCATACTTGTAAATAGTGAGTGTTGGCCTAAATAAACATGGCGCACGAGGAAGAAGAAGAAGGAGCTGCCGCCCCTGGACCAGAGAATAATCATTTCAAGTATAGTTTATTTCGTCGACCGGACAAATATAAAATTGGCGAAGATTTCACTTTGTTTGTCAAAAAGTTATCGTCAGATTTCAAGCAGTGGAACTCACAGATTCCAAAAGAAAGAGACTTGCATTATTATTCAATCTAAATGAGGATGCATTTCGTTTAGCTGAGTCAATCGAATTACCAGAAACGGCCACTGCATGGAAAGACTGGATTGAGCTATTAAAACTCTTTTCGAAAGGAATCAAACAATTACAGAAAAGAGATATTATTTCAATAAGAGAATGCAGAATGTGGGAGAAAGTGTTGATTCTTACGCCATAGCGCTGAGAGAATTCGGTTCAAAATGTGGATTCAAAGGGGAAGAATATTCAAGTCGTTTGGTTGATCAATTTATCTTGGGCTTAAAGGACAGAGCGACACAGAGCAAGCTGCTCCAAGAGCCACCAAATACCCTTGATGAGGCAGTTTTGACGGCAAGAAGATTTGAAGCTGCAAATTCCACCATGGAAACGTTAGGAAAATCAGCAGAGGCTTTTGCACAACCAAATGTATTTCAAGTTGCAGCAAGTAGACCAGTCTTGTCAGCAAAAGTATGTCATAAATGTAATGGTTGGGGTCACCTTGCAAATCAGTGCCCTACACCTAATCTTGCTGATGGTATGTTAAAGAATTCTTCTTTTTACAATAACAAAGTTTGTTACAGATGCAGTAAGAAGGGTCATATTGCCCGAAATTGTAGATCCAACTTGGGTATTCCTCAACATCATGGTAGCTTTGAAGGTCAACAAAATTTTAATCAGAGGTCAAGAGGGCCACCTTCTTGCTATAAATGTGGGGTTGAAGGACATATAGCAACATATTGCCCTTCTAATAATGACAATAGTGTGCGCCCTAGAACAGCAGAGCAAGCCCCTAATCAGCCTAATAGTGAGCTTGCGAAACCACAGGCACAGGCTACTGTGAAGCAAGATTCTAATAAGATAAGGCTTACAGCAGCTGCAGCAGCTAATAAGAAGAAAGTAATGATGCTAGAAGCCAAAGTAAATGGTATTGACTCACTTTGTGTAGTGGACACTGGTGCTTCTGTTTCCCTATTAGGCCATAGTCAGTGGGAGTCCATAAAAGTAAACAGTGAGATTGTTCTATCACCTGCAGATATTGTAGCAGAAGCTGCAAACTGTTCACCTATTGCAATTTTGGGAAAAGTTGTTTTGCCTGTCAAGCTTGATGAGAACCTTGTTATTTCTCAAGAATTTTATGTGTCAATAGAAATAGGCGATGAAGTCATACTAGGATTAGAATTCTTGTTAAATTCCAAGGCAATCATTGATACAGTGCATTTACAAATAAAATTTCCAGAAGATGACTTTCCTCTTTACATTCATGACTCTTCTGTAGTTAATCCTTCAATTGTCACCCTAAATGAGGATGTTGTCATTCCAGCAGAGCATGAGGTTGTACAAAGGGCTCTTATTAAAAATCCCTCACTTGAAGAAAGTATTTTAGAGCCTAACATTGAACTTGCTGCTAAAGGAATATTGGTTGCCAGGGTAATAGTTAGACCAAATCATCAGTCAGTTCCCATTCAAATAATTAACCCTGGAAAAGAATCTGTCAAACTGTATCAAGGTACAAATTTGGGTTCATTAGAGCATGTTGAAATTGATGAGCCGGCATTACAGGAAAATGAAGATGATTTAAATGTTGAGCATTCTTTTGATTTGGGTCATTTAAAAGAAACTGAAAAACAAAAATTGCAGCAACTTTTGCAGAAGTACAATTCACTTTTTGCTAAGGGTTTAAATGAACTTGGTGCTACTTCTGTGGTACACCACAAGATAGAGACAGGACAAGCTACCCCCATTAAACATGCCACGGAGACTCCCCAATGTTCTAAAGCCTGTAGTTGAGCAACAGGTCAATGAGATGCTTGACAATGGAATTGTTCGCCAAGTAAGTCTCCATGGGCAAGTCCAATTGTTCTAGTTAGAAAGAAAGATGGGTCATGGAGATTCTGTGTGGATTTTAGAAAAGTTAATGACGTAACTATCAAAGATGCCTACCCTTTGCCACAAATAAACGATTTAATTGACTCGTTAGCAGGACAGAATTATTTCTCCACGTTAGATCTTGCGTCGGGATACTGGCAAGTTGAACTTGACGAATCCAGTAAAGAGAAAACCGCTTTTGTAATACCTGGTGGTAACCTTTTAGAATTTAATCGTATGCCGTTTGGCCTAGCAAATGCGGTTCCCACATTTCAGCGATTGATGGCAAGAGTCCTCGAAGGCCTGCAACCTAAGAAATGTTTGGTATATCTTGATGACGTACTGGTCGTAGGAAGAAATTTGGATGAACACTGCAAAAACTTAGAAGAGGTCTTTGAAGCTATACGCCAGGCAGGTCTACGCCTTAAGCCTACGAAATGTTATTTTGCTAAACAAGAAGTCAACTTTCTTGGTTTCACAATCTCTGATAAAGGACTCTCTCCAGATCCGTCAAAGATAACAGCTATCAAGGATTTTCCGAGACCTAGAGATCTAACGAGCTGCGCAGATTTTTGGGAATGGCTTCTTATTATCGCAGATTTATTGCTGGTTTTACTGAGATTGTTTCACCTTTGAATAAGCTAACACAGAAAAACATGAAGTTTGTTTGGGATACCCAATGTGAAAAAGCATTCAATGATTTGAAAGAACAATTGATTTCTAGCCCAGTTTTAGCTTTTCCACATGAAAACGGTGAATTTGTGTTGTATACTGACGCCAGTGACATTGGTGTTGGTGCAGTTTTGGCGCAAAAGTGTGAACAAGGTGATGAAAAGTAATTTCTTTTGCCTCCAAAGCTTTTTCTTCAGCAGAGAAAACTGGACAACAACTGAAAAGAGGCATTCGCTGTCGTATGGGCTTTACAGTATTTTCACCCTTACATTTATGGTACTAAAGTCACGATCTTCACGGATCACCAGGCTTTAGCATGGCTCAAAAATTAAGCAACCCAATGGAAAGCTAGCCCGATGGATCTTAAAACTGGAACAGTACGACTATACTATAGTGCACAAACCAGGTTCAATGATGCAACTGCAGGTGCGCTTTCTAGAGCTCCAGTACAAGGAATAAAGATATCTTATTTTTCACGCCATTTAATTGGAAGCTTCCCAGGATTTAGATTCGGATATTCTTATCGTGAAAGATTGGTTGCGTAAAAATCAGAAACCAGATAAACTTCAGCAGGATGACTCTGACTGTCTCCGATCCTTTTATCGCGTGTTTGACACCTTATGCTTCGATGGTAACTTATTGTGTAAAAAATGGATTGATAATACTGGAGTCGAGAAAATACAAATTGTTATTCCTCAATTTCTTACAAGTAAAATTCTCAAGGAAGTTCACGAGTCAATTGGCCATTTTGGTGTTCACAAAACCTTTGATATGATTCAACGACGTTTCTACTGGCCTGCGTTTCATAAAGCTGTTGATCATTCCAACGCCTCGTCGACCAATGAAACCTATTGAATTTAAATCACAGCCTTTTTATATGGTTGGTGTAGATATCATCGGACCATTGAAGACAACACGACAAGGTAACAGATATATTTTATCCGTCATAGATTATTACACTAAAGATGCTGAGGCAGAGCCATTGCCTAACCAAGAAGCTGCAACGGTAGTCAAAGTCTTAGAGCAAATCTTCTCAAGACATGGAATGCCCACTGTATTATTAACTGATCAAGGTCGTAATTTTGAATCTCATCTTTTCAAAAGCATGTGTCAGTTATTTGGTATAAATAAGCGTCAGATTACGCCTTACCATCTGCAATCTGATGGACTTTGCGAGCGTTTTAATGGTATTCTTAAACTTTTGTTGCGTATGAAAGTTAATAAAGATCAAGACAACTGGGATATACTACTTCCTTCGGCACTTCTAGCATATCGAATTAGCAAGCAAGAAAGCACAGGTGTTTCTCCATTTGAAATGCTATACGGTCGCGAACCGCAAGTATCTTTTGATGTCACTCTAGCGAATCATCATGAAAATAATCTCAATCAGGATAATGCTGACTATCTTGTTGGCTTAAAAAAGCGCCACGAAGATCTTAATAGTTTTGTCAGGAGTCGTATTGATAAAGCTCAAGAGCAGCAAAAGAAAAACTATAATCAGAAACATCGTGTATCGCAAAGTAAAACGTTCCAAGTTGGAGATGTCGTACTTTATAAAAACTTCAGAGCATCAGGACTTCAAAACAAGTATTATGGGCCATATCGCGTAATTGCTGTTATCGAGAACAATTGTGAAATTGAGTCTATGCTAGATGGAAAACGGAGATATGTTCATTGTGACAGCTTAAAGAAATTTAGTCCAGCTAATGGTCTCTACGATGAAGTTTCCTACTCAGATAACGCATTCTGTAGTAGCAGGGATTCGGATGAAGAAGAGTATTACGTGCCTACTAATCATCAGCGTCGCATGATAGAGCACAATGAAAGACCCGCAGTTCCACATCGTTATAATCTTCGAAGGAATAGACAACCACCGGAAAGGTATGGAGTTGTTGTATCAGACTATTGAACTACGCAATGCAGAAGACAGTTTACTCAAGAATAGACTATTCGTTTTGTATATAAATTCAGAGAAATGACTCTTGATTCTTCGTTATTCTGTATATAGTATTGAGACAGTGACTCTTCGTTATGTTGACTTTGCAAAAAAAAAAACAAAAAACGTGGAGACTAACTCCTTTAGTTATACTTTAGTAATGTTTGCTATTTTATCTTTAATTTGTTTTCACTATTGAGCTTGTTTTTAGGAGGGGGGAGTGTAGAGGAGCCCGGTATCTAGGAGTCTGGGCACTATCCTGGAAAACGTGTGTTTAGGGCGTATGGTAATTGTAGTTGAGAGATTAGTTTTGGTTTGGAGTAAAAAGGTTATTTTTGAGATTGATAAGAAGAGATTGAAGCTTTTATTTGAATTTTCTCGTATTCTTTTGCTGGGTTCATCACAGCGCAAATTCACCATAGTTTTCGTATATGATAAAGGATGTGCTTCTTTTATTATACTAATTGTTAATCTGTTGGTATATTCTCTTATAGTTTTTAAATAGATAGAAGCATCTTGTAAATCATTAACTTCATTTTCTGTTTCATTAATTGAATTTAACATTTCAACAACAATTAATTAATATAAAACAATATATAAGATGAAACAAATAGAGTCAATCACTAAGGGTTTTATAACTGATTTCTTCTTTGAATGATGTAAACAGTTAGCGTCCAGATGATTGAGTAACACTTAGCATTATTCGTCCTTGGAAATTACTCGCCTTTCTGTTTATCATTTCTTTAAATTCTATCATACGAATTAAAAAGTCAACATTCTCATTACTGTCATTTGCAAACCTTATTATTCTTGTCAACATAATAGGATTGCCCTCTTCTTCTAGTGTATTATAAGATCGTTCAACAAATGCATCGTAGCTCTCTTCAGAAATATCATCGTCATCATCATTCAGACTATCTCCACTATTAGAATCAGCTACAAGTCCATAACCATCAGTAACACTGGTACCGACATCGGCGTCGTCGGCAGTGTTGAATGCTCTGTCTCTTATCTCTTGAAGCGCTGTTTGCATCATTTCATCACGCACCATTGTAGGTTGCGCTAACGCAGATTCTGAAGGTTGCGATATTACAGGTTCTGAAGATTGTGTTGGTGCTTGAGCAGCAATCTAATAATAAAGAGAATATTTATATGAGAAAATCTTTCCAGTCTAATAAGTGTATTTAAATGAGTATAAATTATGATTTTACAAATTACCTCTACTATATCAGCATTGTATGGTTTGAGCATGGGTTGCAGGAGTCGTGGAATTTTGAATTAAAAAGAACTTTTGATCCATAAATTGTCTATTTTGTATATCTCTCTCTGTATTCTGCTGCGAGGGCGCCATGTTATGCTTGCGCGTGGCTGATTGACGTGGGATTAAGCAATCATGTCACTCAAAATGTCAGTTGAAACCTCTTCAGTTCCTAAATATCACATGGGTAAGACAAACTTCAACTTGCTGGTTTCAGCTTTCTCCAGATGCTCGTAACACAAGAACAATGGTGTGTCATAGGTGTGACGTCACACCTATGACACTGGAAAGTGAGCTTTGGTTCCGAAAGACGGGGGTGGCAAAATGAGAAACCTCTCTGTGGCTACATGAAAGGAGGCTTCTCAGTGCGGGATTTTCAAATGTTTTTAACGGACTTGTTGTTAGAACTTGCTTGTGATGGACCCATCAAGAAGCTATCTCCAGTTTGCCTACAAGTGAGTTGCTTCAAATTCTCGAGTAATTTTACGAAATTGAACTATTTATGTGATCTTGCTCTTGATCCATAATTTAAAATCTTTAACATGTTAACAGAACCAGTGTTCATTTCCTAAGAAAACATTTAACCAATTTGATTTTATAGTTAGGCCTAGGCCTAGAAAACAAACCGCATGCAAGGATTAAGTATACATATGCTGTAATTTTATGCTTATTGATTCTATTTTTCTCAATTGTTAGAGATCATATCAAATTAATAAAGGATTTATTCACTGTTGATGAGGGCAAAGTAATCGAGATCCATTTGGCCTATCAAAAATTCAAAGAGAAGGGAGAGGAACGAAAGATAGCTGTCTTGCACGAAGCACAATTTGGAAAAGTGATTAAATTAATTTTTTCTGAGCAAGTTGTTATAATAGTAAATAGCAACATAAAATCACAGACATTGTAATATTATAATACATTTTATAATACAAAGCAAAGCTTCACATTTCCAAGCCAAAATTACCCTACTAAACAATTCAAAATATAAAAAGCAATTCATTACTGTAGATTTTATTAGTTAACCTGTACTTCTAAAATGTTATTGGACTTTTTGAGATTCTATTAGTAATCCTTCTCCTTAGTTCTCTTTCTTGTCGACAATTTGAAAGGACATGAACACATTATAATCATGTTTACGATGACCACGTTAGGTTGTTGAGGCCTTGTCTGCTCTCGCTTGTCAAAATCCTTTTCATGTCGTTTCCGTGAACCCCCATACATCAGGAGACTTTGCCCCAGGATTGCTTGGGCATCCTTCTATTTCAAGTTGAGGAATGTTTCGAGCATGAGGAGAAAACGCGACACTGAAAAAACAATAGAATTTATTGTTCCCAGTTCTCTTGTGTCTTACCCATGTGATATTTAGGAACTGAAGAGGTTTCAACTGACATTTTGAGTGACATGATTGCTTAATCCCACGTCAATCAGCCACGCGCAAGCATAACATGGCGCCCTCGCAGCAGAATACAGAGAGAGATATACAAAATAGACAATTTATGGATCAAAAGTTCTTTTTAATTCAAAATTCCACGACTCCTGCAACCCATGGTTTGAGTCTGCATAACGGACATGAATTTATTCTTAAACGCCATCTGAAATAAAAATGAAAGAAATAAATACTTGAAATAATTAGTATAAGCGAATGTTTGAATTAATTATTATAGGCCTAAGTGAATGCTTGAAACAACTTACTGGTTTATGCATCTCAGATGAAAAAATTGCTCAAACTGTTGGCTACCTGAGTAGTAAGCATCATCCAACTCAGTTGTTAGACAAATGGAGCAGTTGTTCTGAAATACTGTCTCTCCTGGTTGCAGTCTGATCATTGCCTGCAAGCTGACAATTGCTCTTCAAAGAAACCTTGGAAACAAGAGTTTTAAACAATCAAATTGCTGTAAGTTTGAAACATAGCCAACCAAACAATCAGATCTAGCCTTCTTCAGAAAGTCATTCGATGACGACGTGTCACTTGACGAGGATTTTATCGTGGGAAAATTTAAAATTGGCCTCACGTCAGCAAATGTAAACACTCTTGAAAATTTCTTGGAACTTTGATAAGTTCCTACTTTTTCTCGGAAAAGATTTAGAAATGTAGCTTTCTTATCATTTTAACTTATATTAACTATTTCTTGTTTAATTAACGATGTTTCATTTTTATTTGTTTGGCCATAACTTATTCTAAAAGCCATGAAACTTACAAAGTTTCAAGATTCGGTCGGGGCCTAGAAATTCTTGGACACAGGAGACTCTTGGTAGACAGATAATGCTGCTCATCAAGGCCCCATTAAGTTCGTGTTTTATTATTCCATCTTTTTGATGAACTAGGATAGTAAACATGTTTTGAACCACTCCTATCAAACCCTTTTTCAGACACTTTTTGATGTCTTTTATTCTACCTTATTATTCTAGAATGTTACGAATTGCCTTAATGGACATGGAGTACAACCAAGCACCGGAAGATCACAGATGTATTCGCAAACTGGCAATACTTCTAGATGATGGGGAAACATTCTTTGTACGAGAGTTTGTACCATGCACCCCATACGAGTATATCAAAGAAAAGTGGCAGCGGACTTACAATTTTTGCAGATGGAAAATCCACCATCTGTCGTATACCCCAAAAGGAACAATATTTCAATGCAAATTTTCGCCTTCAATAATAAAGGACATTCTGGAGTGGAATGATGACGGGATGGTGCTGTACAAAGGAGGAGCCATCGAGAGAAAGATCTGCCAGGAGATTGGCATGTCATCGAGGAATATAGAAGAATTTAGGGCGCCAAACGCGAAGTCGCACGACCCACTAGAAGAACTAAAAGAACATTATGAATTTTTAAAAGGTATAAATTTAATCTAATATTGTTTAATGTGTTTTGTAATGCTCTTTTAGTTCTTCTAGTGGTTTATGTGATTTTGTTTTCGGCGTCTTAAATACTTTGAAGTTATCCTAATCTCCTCTTGATGGCTTCTCCTTTATAAAAAACCATTCCAACATTGTTTCACTCCTAGGTGTCCTTTATTATTGATGCAGAATCTCAGCATGAAATTCGGAATAATAATCCAGTCCATATATCCAATACTTGCGATAGATGATAGAAGCAACATTATTTTAGACTAAACGTCAAATATTCCCATAAAATATATTCTTACACAAACGATGTTTCTCCAAATACCTCCCATTCATGTTTTATAGGTATAATATGCTCTATAGGTGTATATTTAATATGATTAATTAACTATTATCAGTTGTATTGAGATCATTATGCCAGATTCATGATGCTCTTGATAACAGATTGTATGAAGCATTTCCTAGTACTGTTAGAAATTTAGCTGCTATTCTTCACTCACTTCCCCAATCTAGAAGAGTCACAGTTGTAAAACCTGATGGTAAAATTTTATATCACTATTGAATTTATATTTAAATAAACATATAAATTTAAGAGAAGGAAACTTTACAATCAGTTACAGTTTGAACATTTTCAAAATTGCAAAAATGCGCATATTAGATATTAAAGTTGAATATGTTTTGCTGCAGCTCATGAATTAAAGAATTTACTTCGTCAAAGAGCTAGTCCACACCAAGTGTTAGAAATAGAATTGATAGCAAGTTCATTCTGTCTTGGTAAAAAGCAACTTTAGTTATTACAACAGATGATCAACAAATTCTTTCAGATACAATAAGCAATGCTGTATCTGGATCAAGCCAGCATTGGAAGGGCTGTCTGACAAAATACTTGACAGTGTTGAATCGATTAAAGTAGTAGCACTAATGAAAGATAAAGATAACAAATATGCCTGCAAGTTTGGAAAATGAATGACTGTTGACACTGAGAGATTATAAATTATATTCAAAAATAATTTTGTGTAAAAATTTATAACGACAAGTATATAATGACAAGAAACAGAAGACTTATTTTTTATGTTGCACACATTCTGAATACTATTGTAATACTGTGCTGCGAATATAGATGATAAAAACAATAGAAAATTTAAATGAAAGTAGCGCTTTTCGAAAGATGCTGCGCAGCATAAAGAGAAAATGTAAATTAAGAATTCAAGCTTCAAATCATAGACCTTAAGCCCTGTCCACACTTTACAAACCAACCCAGGTTCGCCCCAGCTTTCTGCTAAGCCAGGTTAGATTTTCATAGTGTGGACACAACTAACATGGGTTTGACCTGGGTCAAACCCAAGTTAGTTCTTCATCTTCAAATGTGGACACAAACCTGGGGCAAACCTGGGTTAGTTTACTTGTGTCGCATCTCATGCCCAGAAATCATCATTAACGCCAAAATTTCTAACTCGGTTGGAGAGTGAGAGATGTTTTTTGACAAATATTGCAAGTTCAATTGCACTGTTGGTAAAAGCCATGGCAGAATCTTCCGCAACAAACCTGGACTTGCAAAGAATTGCTTAGCTTAATATCTCTTTGGAGTGATGAGAAGATTCAAGAACAGCTGGATAATTGCACGAGGAACAAGCATGTTTATGAACAAATGGTGAAACGCCTAGGAAATGAACATGGTTTTGTGCAGTCCTACATCCAGGTAAGGGAGAAAATAAAGCAGTTGAACCAGGCATATAAGAAAGTAAAGGACAATAACAATTTGTCAGGAAGAGGACGTATTCAAAGAGTATTGATACTGCTCCATCATCATCTTCACCGAAACCCAAAAAAATTCCAAAGATGAATCAGATGTAAAATCAAAAAAGATGACAAAACATTAAAAACACTGTCATCCAGGCGAGGAAAGACAAAAAAGAGAACACGAAGTGAGATTTTTATGTCTAAACAGCAGGCATTGTCTGGTGATCGTTTTTTCAAGTTGGAAGAAGCTAGGCTAGATAAATTATTAAAGATTGAGGGAAAGAGAAGTAAAGATCATAAGGATCATGAATTACCGATGATGCAAATGATGAAGAATATGTTTTCCAAAATAGCAGGAAGCATTTGTTTGCTGGCAGGTGGTGCAGCACAAAACAACCTTGGCAATCAAAGACAGCAAATGAATGTTCAATTTACAAACCAAACAAAGAATAACAGAAACAATTATAATGGAGAAGACAGTCCATATTACTACAACTTTTAATTAACACAAACTTGTCACATCCTTTGGCTAAATAACAGTCTTGTTTTTATAAATGTCATATAGTGCTAAAAAGTGTTTTTAGGACAATAGTTGGTCCAAGCATTCCTTATGTTTTCTGCACTGGCGACCCTGACATGGACCTCCTTTTGCCATCAAACATTAATATCAATGAATCTATATGAGCTATCTACAACTCCTTTCAGGATGATAGTGCCTTTGTGGGAATGTGTGAATGATCAGCAGTTCCGACACATTGTGGAAAGCCCCATTTTGTTCTGGAAAGGGCTTCATCACCCAGGGAAGCAATGAGTATGCTGCATCTGCAAGCAAAAACAATGGCACTCTAACTTCATTTATTTCTTGAAAGTGATCATCCATAAGATTGCGACTCTGCATCTTGTTGTAAATTACAGAGTTTGAGAAGACCCTGACATCATTGACCTTGCTTGGCGGTCAAACAGTAATATCAATGAATCTATATGAGCTATCTACAACTGCTTGCAGGATGATAGTGCCTTTATGGGGATGTGTGAACGATCAGCGGAAAGCCCTATTTTGTTCTAAATTCATGTACAACTTTGTTTAGGTCCCCAGTGGGTATGCTGATGTATCTAGTTAGGAGTTCCTTGGACATCACAAGAAAGTAAAGGACAATAACAATTTGTCTTTGGAACTCTGTGACAATTGCACCTTTCTGGACTTTGAAATTCCAAAAAGATGTCCTATTGCTCTATAGTCGGAGTTGGTTGCTAATCTCCAAAGAGATACAGCAACTCTTTTCTTTTCAACAGAAATGGCTTTTCTTAATGTTGTGTTCTCTTGACACAAAAATGGAGTAATTTCCATGCAAAGCGAGTCAAATGTTCTCTTCAGCATACGGAAATTTGCTATCCAGTCTTTTTGTCCAAATTCTGCAAGACAATCAAGTTCCACCAGTTTTCACTTCTGACCTTACACCACATTTTGCTTTGGACTTTGACAGGTTGTCAACTTTCCAGAACTGCAATTTCTTTCAAGGACGATTCCATTCTTCTCCTCCTCTCCAATCTGAATCGCTTTAATTTCTCAATTCTTCTTCAAGACAAAATCAGTATTTCATTCATTCGAGAATGCCTTACTTTTCTAATTTTATCTTGCATTAATACACAAGACTTTACAGAGAAAAACAAGTCTTATACTACTGACAATCATGCTTCCAATCTCAAACTGACCATTCCAGTCAGCCATTTTGGATTGTGTATGAATGCCTTCAGCGTACATAGCATTGTTTAACCCAGGTTCCCCACAGTTCATGTCCAAACTGCAAATGTTGAATCCAATGTGGACTAAATGTACTAAAAGTTAGACTGGATACAAATTTTTTTAAAGAAGTGGATGAACTCAAAAAGAGGTTTGATGAAAAGTTGTTTTGTATGTAGAAGTACAAGTTTTTCATAAGGACAAAGAAGATGAAATTTGTTTCCTGTTGTGTTTAGTAAGTGTTTATTAATACGTATGAGTGACAGTTAATAATTTTGGTTGACAGAAGATTGTGTTAATTCTAACATAATATATAAAGGAGAGAGAATGCAAGTTGCTTTTAGTTTAAGTCTGCTGCTCCAAAAAAGAAGCTAAGCAGAGAAATTATGGTAGAAAATAAGAATTTAATTACTAAAATGCTGTGTTTAAACAATGGAGAGTCAATAGTGTCTAAAGCAGAAGGGTTTTCAAAACAACACACTAGAACATTTCATAGAAGAGGTATACAGGCGGCAGATGAGAATGAGATGGTTGGGGTAGGTGAAGAGAAAATAAAAGAAGAAGGAATGCTTAAGAAACTTATATATGGTAATGAAGAAGAGCAGATGGTATTAAAACCAGATGATTTCACAATAAGCGATCTGTTTGGAATACAAACTAAAGCAAAAGAGGTGGAGAAGTTGCAGAAGAAATTGGAAACTATTCCAAAGCAAGGCGATGAAACATGAATTCTACATTTATGTCAAAAGACCTGCCAATGCAATGAAGGTAGATTAGAAAGTAGATGGGGGATGGGAAGTTGGCAGAAAATAAAAAGAGTGGAACAGTTCCTGAAATATGATCAACACTGGCTAAAGATGAGGAGAAATCATTTGTTCAACAGGCTAGGCAGACTTTTATTGACCACATCAAAAATTTTCCATTTTTTATGGGATAGAGAGAGTTTTGTGAAGAATAAAATAAGTGATGAGGTCATGGATGTTGAAGGTGATGAAAATATGTATGGTGCTGAAGAAGGCTCAACATAGCCAAAACACAAAAAGTCGAATGGTAGGAGAGTTTTGAGTTAAGCCAAGTATACATGCCAATGAAAATGAGCAAAGTGAAGATATTGTGCTTGTTCAGATGAAGAGAAAGAGCTCCTAGAATTCAAAAAAGATTATGCTCCTGAATGCATGTTTGAGGGAAAGGGTTGGGAAAGTACTATGAACAGGAACCTCACAATTACTTTTGAATGTCTGACTCACTGGAAGCAATAACAAAATAAAGAATTGCAGCAAAATCAAAGAAAAATGTTAAAACAGCTGTAGACCTAGGTAAGAGACATGAATGAGTAGTAGTGATAGTAGCGAATAGTGATTTGAATAGGAAAAATAGGGGGAAGAATGCTAAACTTTATGTATATAATAATTTCACAGGTGGCATTCAATTAAGTTCAAGTCATGATAATTTAGCTGCAAGTGCAGATAAAAACAGCATTGAAGTTGAGAATTTTCATGATGCACATTGAAGGTGAACCCCAAGCTAGTGCAGTCACTTCAGATAGATTGATTCATTCAAATTCATTAAAGGTGTTGTGGCCTCTTGGTGTGATTCAGCTGACTCGTGGTGTCAGGAGCTGAGTGTTGTCAGGATTTGAGCCCAGCTACAGTAGCAGGGTGGAGGGTCATGGTCTTGATTGGTTAACGCACTACTGAGTTCATAGCAACTGGTGCCAAAAACACTATTTCACCCTCAGCAACACCTAAAGACCAAATGACATGCATGAAAGGATTGACAAGCTTTTGAAAGATGAACAACAATCAAAATATGATGCCTATCAAAGAAATATATACCAAGAATTAGATAATCAAACAGCTTAAGGCAACACAATGAGAATTAAGAATCTTTTCTAACAATGTTAAAGAAAAATGTAAAATTTTCCTGACTTCAATAAAAGCGAAACTGCAAATATTCTCTTAGAACATTAGCTGAAGGATGTCTTACATGTATTAAATGCTATGTGTTAAATACATGTCTCTTGCAGTTAAATGGGAAATAATTTGTGACAAAAGTTAAAAATATGTCTCATTCAATGAAGCTCACAAAAGCCTGGCAAATTTTCTTTCCACATCCTTGTTATTATGCGTTTAGGAGGTTTCTGACTGAGATTGCTCTTTGAATTAACTGTCGCAATTCTGTGCAACATCCTGTATTTGTTTTCCAAACTGATCATTGTGTTGCTCAGAAAATTATGAAGCCCAAAAAAAGAAAGAATGATGGCTTTTACGTTCTCAAAGCTCTACCACAATCCTTGCAAAATGTTATCTTCTGCACTGCCTCCATTTGCAAATTCCTTCTTCAAGAATTATTATTATTATTATTATTATTCCTTTATTTACACTGTTGGCATGAAAAATAGCTAAAATGTACAGCAAAAATTTACAATACAGCTAATAAAAGCCAACAATTAAAGTGGTTATGACGCCAAAATTTTTATTGGCTTATTTTATGAAGCAAACATCGCTGATAACCATGGTGTAGTTTGTTTTTTGATTTGCAAATTATTTTATTACAAAATGTGGGTTTTATTTCACTCACTCTGCATAAAAAGTGTCCCAAGAAAAACGCAGTCAGACCGCTGCGTCCCAGATCTCTGTGACGTACATTAATCTCCAAAATTTTCGGACGTTTCAATTTTCGGACAAAAGAGGGGTCCGAAAATTCAATTGTCCGAAAATTTTAATGTCCGAAAATTGTAGTGGTCCGAAAATTTAATTGTCCGATAATTAAAATGTCCGAACATTTAATTGTCCGATACTTAAAATGTCCGAAAATTTAATTTTGCATAAATAAAATAAATTCAAGCATAAAAGTACTCAAATCAGATGCAAGACTCTGTTTTGGATCATGTACAGCAATAATCTAAATAAAACAAGTACAGCATTAATCTAAAATAATAACTTCGTTATGTTCGTCTGAATTATTGCTAGTTTCATTTCTCTCAGGTTCATTTTCCCAATCTTCGTCATCAAGAAGAAAATATCTTCCACAGGATCTTCCTCTCTCTATTTCTGGTTTCTCCTTCGGTCTCATCTTCAGATCTTCCCTCTTCATCATTTGCAGAATCATTTTGTTCGGCATGATTGGCAGCAGGATCGTAGTTATCATTAATCAGCTTGATTAATCGTTGCAAGTATCTTTGATCATCATTGCCAATCGTTAGTGTGGCAGAAAGCAAAATCTCCAGCCCTCCCTTTGAATAGGGGACGGGCGATAGCGCCTATTGGTAACAACAGCACTGATCGTGCCACCACGGATTAAGAAATAATGAACAAATCGTGATATTTCTCTGGGCATATGCCCGACGACATCTGCAGTTAACCTGGATGGACATTTTCTCATCCAAGCTATAGAATATGGATCCGCCAGCAGAGCATTCAGGTCTCTTTCTTTTTTAGCAAATAGGCTCTCGCCCGGCTGCGGTGAAACCCATGCTGTCTTGCCGTACACATGCCATCCGCGACTTGCTATCAACGTCGTGTAATTAGCTTGCATCGTGACTTCTCGTACCACCCAATACTTGTTTTCAAAGATAATGAAGAAACGAGGGAGGGCAGTCAGGTTTAGTAGTTGCACGGTAATGTAAAGCTAACACCATTGTGAAAATGGATACAGCCCATACGGCTTTCTGTAAAACATGGAAACTGAAATCTTGAAACTGGAATCTGGAACCTGAATCTGGAATCTGTGAGGGTCTCATGGAGCCCATCGCAATTATTTAATATACAGTACTCTAACCACTTGGCCAACCTCCAATCTGCCCACCACCATTAATAATTCTCCCCATACTCAATTTCTAGACGCATGATGCAATCCCTAATGGTAAAGTTTCCATATCCAGGTCCAAGATCTAGATTCCACAATCCAGTTTAGAAATTCTAGATCCCTGGTTCCAAAGCGTGTTTTAAAGATAGCACGCGACTTACAGTCAAAACCATAAAAGTGTAAACAGAATAATCCATGTTAGTTTTCCATAATCAAGTATTCTTTTTGTAATGTTAGTAGGTCAAGTGCTTCTTTCAGAAGTGAGGGGGATCATTCATTGAAATTAGGTGTGACATTGACAATGAACCGTTTGTAATCCTCATTTGGAATTTCATGCTGCAAACCGTATTGGATGACACGCTTTTTTAATTCTGACTATAAAGCTTCTGGGCAGCAAAAGTAGTTGTAGTTAGTTGAGCAAACTTTTAAATGTCGATTCTAAATTATTTTACAAAGACTGCGTCGAACGTAGTGGGAGAGTGCAGTCAAGAAGAGCTGCCAACCATCACGGTCCGTGAGCGAGGAGGTCGTCCAGTCACTGGAACATTTAGAAGAAAGAGACAAAACTCGTGGTAAATATAAAACTTGGAGTGGGGAAGAGAAGAAAGACATCGACGCACGCTATAAGGCACGGAGTTGCCAAAACTGTTCGAGATCTGTCAAAAAAGTATCCTGGGTTGAAGAAACAAAGCGTTAGCGATTTTAAAAGACGCGTTGAAGATGGTTGCGATGTGAAAGAGTTAAAGAACAAAAAAAGGGGTCGGAAACAATTATTGCCCGAGGAGTTAATGGAAAAAACAATTAAAATAATAAAAGGTTTACGCCTCAAGGGTGCTCCTGTAAGTGCGGCTATCATTAACAGTGTCACGAAAGGTATCATTAATGCAAATGATCGATCTTTACTTGTCGAAAATGGTGGGTATTTAAGTTTGAATCACCAATGGGGAAGAAATGTTTTGTATCGATTAGAGAAAAACGGAGAAAAGATGAGTCGGAGAATGGGGACGACAGCTAAAATTCCTGTTGCACCTGGTATTCTGAAAGAGAAGAAACTGAAATTTCAACGCGACATCAAAACGCTGCAGCAACTTTACAAGATTCCGGACGAGCTGATATTAAACTACGATCAAACGCCATTGTCGTACGTTTGTGCTCAACCATACCCTGCATAAAAGAAGTGCAGCAAGTGTCCCTTTGATAGGAAGGGTAAGAAAAGCAGATAACTGGCACATTCACGATTACGAAAAGTGGCGAGTTTCTTCCGATGCAAATCATCTACCAAGGAAAAACCGTAAGGTGCCATCCACAGGAGTTGCATTTCGGATGGATTTAATGTTACCCACACGCCTAATCACTGGAGTAACGAGGAAAAAGCCATCGAGCTTTTGGAAGAAATTATATTTCCTTATTTGAAGCAGAAGTGTTCAGAGCTTAATTTACCAGATGATCAAAAGGCTCTTCTGATTTTGATGTTTTTAAGGGCAGAAGACGCAACGTATCCTGGATCTCATGGCGAAAATCACTGCGTGTATGTATACGCATCAAATAACTTAACGAGTGAGTTTCAACCACTAGATTTAACAGTGAATGGTCCATCAAAACTTTCCTTTCAGGAAAGTTGCAAGACTGGTATGCGATGAAATCACAACGCAAATGCAAGCAGGCACTGACGATACTCTATTAACGTAAAAACAAATTTGAGCATCATAAAACCATTGCACGCGCAATGGATTATTGGATTGTATGACCATCTTCGTAATAAAAGAGATCTTATAATGAAGGGATTTGAAATTGCAGGAATAACAGAGGCAATAAATATTGAACTTGAACCTGAGGATCCCTTCGCTGATTTAGATTAAGCTGTCAAAACGATTGTAGAAACTGTTGTTAATACTATATTTTACTATATTTTACATACTTTATGAATGTACAGTACTTGCAGGAAAGGGAAGTTGTCATGAATCATGTGACTCATGTTCTTATTTATTGATTCGTTCCAGTTATTAATTAGCTTTGTATAACTCTGTTCTGTTGGCGTTTTTATGCTTGTGATATTTATTCATGTTCTGTTATGTTGATATAATCATGTGAGTCTTTTCTGATCGAAGCTTCTACATAACTTTAACAGTACTATGGTAACCATGCCAGTTTTGTTTTGAGACATGAAGTGAATTTAGGTTTGTTACCTATTTTGTTTTTATTTATAACATTTGGAGTACCTTTCATTGACCGCTCGTTTTTTCGAGATCAAGATGTGAACCGACGGACGCTTGATTAATTTTAGACATAATTTTTTTTGAAGAACGGATTTCCAGTTCTTATGTTAAATAAAGCTATAATTTTACTTGCGGTTTGTCCAGAAAATGAATACTTCCATATTCTGGGTCGAATAATAAATAAGTTGACTTCAGCCTACTCCACTACCGTTTCATCCTGGATTCACTGCACTGTCAGCTTCTTCATCAAAGTTTACGAAAATATCAGCTTCATATGGCCGCTACAGGCCTCAAAAATAGCCTAAAGCTTTCTTCTTGGTCATCTGCTTTTTATTTTGTTCCAAAAAGTGATAAATTGTTGTTCTCGTGCGATTTTCTTGTCAAAATATATTCCATTTCTTATTGCTCACCTTTGCACTTCCTCGTCAACACAAACACTTTACGTCACTCGACCCAGGCCGCTGGGACACTTTTTTGGAGGGAAATTCGAGTTTGAAACCCCGATTACTAATGAACTAAGGATTTTTGAGATTTTTGGTTTCGATTTTCGTTATCAGCATACTCAAATTGACCATAATCAAGAAAAAAAATTTTGGCGTCATAACCACTTTAATATATTTGATAAAAGAGTATAAAACTAGTAACAATGTAATAATTGAGAGAAGGTAAAACTCTAAAAACAAACTATCTATAAAAATCCTAGCGATCGGATAAAGGTCTGGCAGAGTCTGCAGCCGCACTGTATGCCGTTAAATTCGAGTAACGAAAACAGTGGGTACACGGGGTATAGCAGTAACCAAGACAGAAGAGGAGGTTTCTTTGTTGCTTAGAGGCGACTCCAGTAGGGTCCAAAATATAGGCGATTACCAAGGAGGAGATGCTTGCTTATAAGAGATAAATAAGAATGAAAAATCTTAGGTGTCTTCAGGGGTTCCATAGGAAGAAAACTGGATCAAGATATTTACAAATTTAGACAAGCTAAATGAGATAATTTTTGATAAAACAAACTGAACAATGCAAATCAAAACTGATAATATAAACTTACTTTCAAAGACCACTATGGTATAAATTTCCAAAAAAATCACCAGCTACTACTCTCCATGCATCAAACATAGCAATTTTGCCTTCTTTTAGCTCCTTCTTCGACTTTCCTACAGATTCTGGCAGCAAACATTTTATGTGGCCACAGTAATCACATTTGTCTTCCTCACAGCCAATCCATGTTCAAACTGGTGCTGCAATTGACTTCTCCAGCTTCATGTCCTCTTTGCTCTTATATATGATTTTACATACATGTCAATTTTCCATAAGGAGATTATTCTGCATTTAGGAGCCTTTATTTTGGATTTGGAAGCTCAAACATGCCAGGCATTTGTTAAACCACTAATGTATTGCACAATTTTTGCTTTTTGTTGGGTTTGCAAATCTGCCAGGTGTTGATGTTGACGCTGTTGATTCTGAAGTAGATTCTGTTTTTTGGAACACACTTATTATTGGTCCCATTCCGTTTTTAAAAACTTTCTTTAAATTTGCCTTTTTCTGACGGCAAGTACTTGACAATAAGAGTTGTATAATACAGAAGTTATTCAATCATCCGGCCTACTCAGGACACAAGATTTTCAAAATTTGGGTGGATAATCTAAGATTCCGGATAATTGAAAATGTATAATTACAAGACAAATCAGGTAGACACACTAGAGTTATTATCTTTGAATTATTTTTCAAATAAAACGTTCTCAGTATAATAGAGTAATGGAGTTTTTGGAGTGATTTTGTGATCACTTCTGTGTGACCTTTTCATTTTCGAGTTATTTTTGCATAGAGTAATAGAATATTCGTTAAATAATGCTTTTGTTGTGGAAATTTTTGACAGACCGAATTTTTGATACTCAATTCTGGATAAACAAGGGGTCAGATTATTGAATAACTACTGTACCTCCCATTTCATGAAGATAGTCAATCTGTAAAAAATGTTTCACTTTCGGTAAAAGATAATCTTTGAACGAAAGCAGGGATATTGGGAATGCAAAAATTGAAAGGCAGCCAAACAGTTTTCAGAGCAAAGGTTACCTGAGTGTGTGCCTTTTTTGCATCAGTCCAGTTATATTTCATCTCCTTTAAAATCGAAAAACAAAAAAGCAACAATGGGAAAGAGCTCAACCCTGAATTGCTCAATTTTGCACAGAAGCCATTGAGATACAAGACGCCTACATGAAAACCTTTGCTGGAGTAATCTGGAATAATACCAGCAAAATGTCTTCAATGATTTGGCATGTGCTAAAGAAGATCTTGTTATTACAGGCGATGGTAGACATGATAGTATGGGGCATTGTGCCACATATGGGGCATGTGTCTCCATCAGCCAAGTATTGTTCATTTTGATCTCAAACAAGTAATACTGCAAACCTCAAAATATTTACTGTATATGACTATTTAATAAAATTTATCAAAGTTTACAAAGAAGTGTTTGGCTGTAATTAATTAAGTCCTTGAACACTTTTTCAGAGAAATGAGGTACAGTAGACAACAGCAGTGGAATGGAATAAAAGAGATTCAAGAGAATCCTTGAATTGGTGAAGTCAAAAGGTTGCAAAATCAAGACATTTGTATCTGACAGACATGAGACCGAAAGAAGACGAGACAAACTACTAGTTTGATTTGTGGCATCTGAAAAAGTATGTGATTTATTTAACAAATTATTTTCATCAACTATTAAAATGTGTTTGACAGTGGTGGACACCAACATAAGGGAAACGGGTGTTATTGTCATTAGGCTACAGTGACAAAACAATGCCTTTTTACTGAAGAAATCATTACAGGAAGTGTCCACTGCTAGCTATAGATCATGATACTGTCAGTTACAATATGCCAAATCTAGAAACACCGCTTCATTACATATTGTTGTATAAAAATCATAATTTTTACAGAAATATGCAAGGATCTTACAAAAATTGCAAGAGTAAAGAGCTGTGAATAATTGTCCGCCTGGATGCAACCCTCTCTCAATCATTTGCACTAATGTGCTGTCACGACCCCAGTTGGCAATGGTAACCTGATATGGGCAAAATTCAAATCATTCTCGTCGCATGTGATTGATAAACACTCAAATCTTGATGAAGCACTGTTCAACAAATGTGCGCATATTGACAACATACAATGTAGAACATATGTACAAGAAGGTAACCTTTTGAACTTGCCAAAAAGCCAGATTTTACACCTGTTTAGAACAAAATTTTCATACAATTTTTCCAAAATTCAGATTCTACGGCCTTTAGGAAGCTAATTTCTTTGTGGACAAATCCACGATTGGTCAATGGTATCAACGGGCCTCTCCTTTGGCTCAAACAAGCTGTGTTGAAGGCTTTCATTCGGTTTTAAACCATTTTGCACCAAAAATGATAAGCTTCTCTTACAGTGAAATGAAGTGCAGGTATTTTGTCTTATCTGGAGAAGAAAACCTATTTTGTTCAGCCCAAGCTTTCACATTTTTCTTTCTTGGGAACTTTGGGTTCACACTGCTGTCATTTTGATTCCCTGACAAAGCTGCTATTTTGATTGTTTATATAAACAACAAAATATTTTATTTTCTAATTCATATTCAAACGAAAATTACTACATTTATTTGTCTAAAAATGACAGTTCTTTTAAAAGAGTCTTTGGGTACAGTAATACAGGTCAGTAAATAAATATGACGAATTACACTGCTCTCCAACCAGAGGCTCAGCCTACTTCTAATACCTGATACTCTTAATCTTCGATGCAATCATCCCACCTTTATAACTAGCTGGGTGCAAAATAGAAAACTGGCAATTGCCTGATTTTAAGCATTTATAACCTTGATCAAAATTTTATATAATCAGAAATAAAATCAGCGAAAGCTGATCCTTGTTTGATCATTAACGGCCAAAAACTTGCAGATGTCCAATATGGAACAACAAAACACCTCTTATACGACCTTTGGATAAATGTTCTAAGACTTTTGGAATTTCCTTTGCTGGTGGCGCTAACAGATTAGTTTGATTTTCCCGATTCTGCTCAAAAGCATCACAGCTTTTGAGTCGGACAGTTATCCTTTGAGTTAAATCTAACCAATTTCGTGTTTTCGGTGTTTACAAACCTGTCAATAGTAGAAGAGCCCCATTTTGGATTCAGAAAGGAAAACCAGTCGTCTGAAAGTTGCCAGTCATCAACATCTACAATTTTTGAGATTTTGTCAGCTACAATGTTTGTTTCTCTTGGTATCCATTGAATTGAAAAATCTATATGATTCTTTTTACATAAGTCGAATATCGCTAAAGCAATGTTTTGCAATTCAGGAACACTGCTAAAGAGCTTGAAAGAAACGCCCCTAAAGCTGAAGAACATGCATCTGTAAACAGAATTCCCTTGGATTTTTAAATACTTGTAAGGATTTTTTGTTCAATATCTGTATATTTTGTTGCCAAAATGAGATTTCTTCTCCCATAAAAAGCCCAAAAATGTTATGAGTGGATCAAGAATGTTGATGTGATGGTAACAAGTTTTTAAATCAAATTTGAAACAAAAGGCATCTGGCATCAAAAAATGTTCAAATGAACGCCAGTTATCAAAACAGATATAATCTTTGAAGAGATGAGAGTTGACATATTGTGAGTCCAAGATTAAACGCTTCTTCTTGCTTGCATTTGTTGCAACAGATAAAGGTCTTACCACATGTGGGACAGCATCACATTGTTTAATACTCCCACAAGCCAGTAACTCAGCAATGCTACTCAAAATAAAATCTTCATTGTCTAATGCTGTCGTATCATTGTCAAAGAAAATTTTTTTGGGTGTTTCGATAAAAGGAATTTTTATAGCCATGGTCAATAACCTGCAAAATGAAATTGTTTGCGTTTATTTATTTCCAGAAAGAAAATCTTTCTTTCAATTTTCCTTTCACAGAAATTTTACCCATTTTCCCTCAGCAATCTTTATCATACTCCGGAAGCGAAATTTCATCAAAACAAACATGTTTAGGATACTTATCTTGCTCCAACGTTTGAGGTCGAATTTCCCCCCAAGAAGTTTGGTCTTGTATTTGGGCAGAATCTTCTCCACTGGCCTGCTCTACCAGATTTAAGACATATATCAGTTGCTTTCGGTCCTCTTTGATATTTTGGTGTCTCGGAACTGTTGCCTTAGGACTCATTGAATTCTGGAAGGAACTGTCTTCTACTGTAAGGAACTGAGTAACCCTTCATGGTAAAATGACAAGGTGTTGTTTTGTAGATTTCTTCTTTTGCTTGGAAGCTTCGAAACCCACAACGAAAATTCTGCTTCTTATTTTTAGCCAGAGCTCGAATTTCAGCTGCTCTTAATTTCTTTTCATCTTTGCTGTCACTTGTGAGCTTGTCTATCAAATATTCATTCACTGTCTTCCAGTCCAGTGGAAGACCTATCTGCAATTTTTATTAGCTTGTTTCTTTAATTAGCTTTTTATGTGTTTCAACTATTTTTTCAACTTCCTTGTCGAAACTTTTTACACAAATTTCAGCACTCTATCCACATCATCTAATAAAGAGGGGAAATAAAACTGTGTTTCTTTTATTTAAACCGAAATTCAATGTGACTCTCTGATTTTGTTTTCTTTGAGATGTTGAATTACACATGAAAATAGAATTTAAGATATAAAGGGTACTAAAAGCAATGGGGCAGAGGGGAAAGCTATATGTTTGCCCTTCAAATGAAAAAATTATCTTTTTTTTTACTTTTTGCCTTGACAGTAGGTAGCAAAGTGGGGGTACTGGCGCAGGGCGTACTGGCACAGTGAAGTCATCAGTGACATCATCAGGTCTTTTCTAGAAAGTTTTTTATGGATCTAGCACGGTGGTTTCTCCAACCTTGTTATCAAGAGTCCTGGGAAAGCAGGAACACTCGACTATCAAGGGCATCATCAATGATATCATCATGTTGCGTTATAGTGTGACAATTTTTATGGATCTAGTGCAATGGTTTCTCCAACCTCTTCTCTTTTTAAGAGTCCCAGGAAAGTCCCTAATAATCCTAAAGTTTGATTGGTTAGAACTTAGAACTTTCCAGAACGTTTCAAAAACTTTTGGGGAAAGACCCACAAAAAGGGGAAGTCCCAAAGCAGGAAAAACCCAGAATTATGTGATTGGTTAGAACTTTCTAGAAACGAACTTTTTGAAGACTTTTTGAAGACTTTCCGAAGGCTTTCTAGAAACTCTCAAAAAGGTTGAACTGTTGAGTTTGTTGTTTTTATTTTGCTTCAGCCTACTTCAGCCTGTTCTGCTTGGTTTTAAGTCTCTAGGAGAAGTAAAAGATGATTGGTGTGAGGAGAACAATCATTAGGTTGCTTTTGAAAAAAAGTAGTATTTCAGAGCAACTGCTCCATTTCTTTAACATCTGAGTTGTAGTATTGCAGAGCAACTACTCCATTTGTTTAAAATCTGAGTTGAATAATGTTTACTCTTAAGGAGCCGTCAGTGTGAGCAAGTATTCATGGCAGATGCATGAGATGGTAAGTTGTTTTCTTGTGGTAGACAGATGTGGTAGACAGATGTTCCGTGTATGTTTTCTTGTGGTAGACAGATGTTTTGATAGATGAAGAACTGTTGTCAACCAGAATGTCAAGAAAGGCAAGTTATTTTATGGGTCACCATGAAAAGGTTTGGTTCTCCAATTATCAAGGTCCAGAAGTCCTCTTCTACCATCGATATGTAGATGACACCTTCTGCCTCTTCATATCATACTGTTTATCAAGGCTTCACCCGGTCTCTTTTATCATAGACAAAATCTGGTCTGTTTTATCATAGACCTCACCATGGTCATAGTACTTGCTAAGTCTGAGTTTTACCTGAATATAATCCAGACCACACAAACACTCGAATCACTTGGACCACTTCGACCACTCAGTCAATTCAATAATTTTTTCAAAGTTAAATTTTTTAAAACTAATAAGATTAAACAATTTTCATCATTTTCAAGTGTTTTTTACTTATTCTTATCTTTGTTGGTTTGGTCATGTCCTTCAGAGCTTGCAGTAAAACAATTTTTGTAGGTCTTGTAGGCCTAATTTCAGCTACCCATTTGCTGGCCCTAATCCGGCAGCTTAGAAATGTTTGTAGTGTGGCAATAAACTGCTTGAGGTCTTCACCTGTGTTTCAATTTTTTCTGCAGATTCAATATGTTAAAACATGTATTACATGCTGCTGTTTCCAGCTTTGGGAAATTTTTTATGCTCATTTAGCTTTGAGTTGTGTTGAAATGTTGTGATTTTGTGTGCTGCGTGTTGCAGCATCCATTCTCTGTAGCTGAATATGTTAGCCTGTTAATCTCGTTTACGGCTACTATTAGTCAGTTAGTTTCTAGATTTATGAATAGTGAACTTGTTGTCTTGCTTTTACATGTTTTATGCTCCATGCAAGTGTACTTTTAAATTAATTGCTTTTTACAGTGTATTGGCTAGACTGGGTTCTGTCAATTTTGCCATCGGTTGGTGGTTCGATGGGGGAGAACACTTGTGTTCTTGTTCAGGGAAAAAAAGGTTTTTCTTCACCAAAACCAAACTGTTGGGCTGAAATTTGGATTGCTTGCAATATGGGCCTGGGTACATTTGCTCAACTTGCTCCTATGATGAGAGAACACAGGCCGTCATGCTAACATGTCATGTTATTCAACTCAATTCAACTGAATACAATTAAAAATGATAAAAAGTACTCTACATATCCCAAGAAAAGATGAGCTTATCTAGCTTTGGATGTTGCCAAACTAATGCACTAAAAAATATTAAATTCAAGAAATATTGATTATAAAGGTAGAAAATCTAACATCAAGATCAAACTCAATAGGGGATAATTTATAATTATAAGATGATAACATTTTCTTATATTTTGAAAAAGGAAATATTTTTTTAATCTGTGTTCCCTGGTCTTTTTTAAGGGATATTAGTAGCTTTCGATTGTTAGGTTGTTAAAATTTTTGCTAAAACTCTAATCCATAAGAATTTTTTTCACGATTCTGGGAGGTTATTCAAAATCGAGCATCCACATTTCTTATCATTTTATACCCCCAAATTTTGTTAAATCGATGAATTTTTAAGTTGTGTTTTTGTCTAGTTTTGTACTTCAAAGTTATTCTAGAAGGTATCTACAAGGTTATTTGATCTGAAGTGCACGTGATGCATTAATTTTAGGACTCAAGAATTATAAAAGTCAGCTAGTTTTAGAGTTTAGATTCCTTCTGTATAATGCTTGTCGGATACATGGAATCTTTAAAGTTAATGATCTTAAGAATTCCATTTTGGATTGTCTAAAGCATAAATATTTCTATTGGAAGCAACACCGTATGCATCAAGGTCGTAGCCTGTTTTAAAAGTTATCAGAGAATCATCAAGGGTCGTCCAACAATCTTTCGGAATAAAATGTCTGAGCTTAGCAATGATTGAAAAGAATTTAACTATTTCAGCAAAAACTGTAGTTATATATTTCTCCCAAAAGAGATTGTCATCAATCAGACCCAAAGGTATTTTATTTCATTAGTCTGCTTGAGTTTGTCTCCCATTTTCACAGGTACAAAATTGACAGTTTCATTTACCCTGGATAGAGTAAAATACTGTAATATTGTTGTATTGCTGTATTTAAATAATCAACATATGTAAGTATTTACGTGATAGAATTCATAATAATCAAACCTCAAGAATTGCTTTGTCTCTCTTTTAATTTTCTCCTTTGTAACAATTTCCATGTTTGCCTTAAATTAATTCAAGCTCAGTTAATCTCATTGCATTTGATTTGTATAAATTAACCAGTGCTACTGTTCTTAATCATTACCTGATATTGTAATTGTAAGTTAGCAAAACGTTGTTGGTTTTTTTTTTATCTTTAACAATGGCATAGGCATTTATTTAATTGAATTTACTTGGATTGTCGAATGGATTTGTTGCAATGACTTGATAATTAAAGAAGAAATATTGATTAAGCTGCTCTAGCCTTTTTTGTTCCAACTGCTCTGTCGCACTGTACAATGTTTTGGTGGCTGATTTATTCTTTCAATTTATTCTTTAGTGTGTATGTATAAATGAAAAATGTATAAATTAATGTATTAATGTAGTTAAAGGTTGAATAGTGGTGAAAATTTTTTTTGAGGCTTTGTATATTTAAATTGAATACCGAGAAGTCAGTAGTTAAATTATTATTTATTTTATTAATTGAAGCTACTGTATAGTAGTCATTGCTTTGGAGCACATCAGTTTTTTCATTTAAATACTTAGTTAGATTATGATTTTCAATAACATCCTTAAATTCAAATTAGTTGGCTCAAATGTTGCAATCAGTTGCTTATTATTTATAGAATAAAAGGAAAGCTTAGATAAACCTTTACTTTAACCTGTTAGACAGAAGGCTCAACAACTCTGAGGGGCATTACCAAATTTAATGGTGTTTCAGAATTTTTGGATTGTGGTTGCAAACAACCAACCTTTAACCTTAGGTTTTTGAAGATGTGCCCACGTTGCTGCAGTCCAAATATGGTCATGTCATGTTACTATGTACAAATATATTACCGAAAATCCTTTGTCAAAAGTTGGGTAATACATAAATTAGAAAAGCCAGGTTGATTAAAACTCTTTAGCTATCAAGCTGAAAGCGTAATAAACAATAAACTTTGAGAGGGGATGGGAAAACACCCTATATAGATAAGTGTTAAAGAAACATTGATTAACAGATGTATACACCTACATCTGCACACATAAACAAAAAAAAAGATGTGTTTCAATGACTATAAGAAAAGGTACTAATTACCTTGCATGTAAATTAATTTCAAACTTACCATAAAGCAAGCATCTCTACCAGAAACCATCTCATAGGGGCTAAATCAGGTAGACCCGTGACAAATAGTTTTGTAGGCAAAGACATCCAATGATGACCAATTTTTCCTAGAAGAAGCAACACATATTCCTTAAAACATATTATTTGCACAATATCTTCTCCTCAAGAGGAGCAAATGAAACTGAATATTTTGAGCCAAATTATGTCATCCCTACCTAAGGTATTTGCAAAGGCTGCCCTTGGTATGGGAATAGATTGGCCTTGTGTTCAACAATTTATTTATATTGGCCTTCTTGTACTCTTGAGGCATATTTGAAGGAAACTGGCAGAGCTGGGAGGAATAAAGAAAGTGCTACAGCAATACTCTACTAAATCAACACAGGCATTGCATCTTGAAAGAAAGGCATGAGTGATTGCATCAGAAAATACTTCAGAAGTGAAGGCCAGTGCTTAGGAGAACAACTCTTGAAACACTGCATTTTTTATGATATGCTGTGATGTTTGAAAACAAAAATACGAATGTTTGCAATGCGAGGAAAGCAACTTATTGATTGCAGATGCAAAGGATAGTCAAGAGAAGCAAAATGAGATCCTGATTGAAGAAAAGTTCAGAACCTTGGATGATATCTCAAAGAAGCTGCTCATTGATGACCTTATGGAATTCAGGCTTGAATCAGGATCATCTGAGACATTAAGATTTGGTGGAATAAACTCGGTGATTGGAAAACATGTTAGACAATAGCTACAAGCAACAAATCTGAATTTGTTGAAGACGTTAACCATTTACTGGAAAATTTTGACTTCTTCTTTGAACACCATGCTTAAAGCATTTACACGATCATCGAGAAATATGATTGAAGACTGTATCAAAATCAATTAAATCAATTTGTCAAACCTGGGTTCCAGGTTCAATTTCAAACTGTAGAAGCCAACAGTCAACTTTTCCATCCATACTACCAACATTTGGTAATTTGAATACCCAGTGTATGGAAAGGCTGTCAGCACTTTCTTTTTCTCCTCCCAATTACAAGATCTCGTTGAGCATCACAACCAGGGTTGACATCTGGATTAGTTAAATACATCATTTCACCTTCAAAGGATTTCTCTGGTCTCACCAAACCATGAACTGATCTGTCAAAAGTCAACTTTGCTGTCCATATTGCAAGAAACAGCAAAACAGTTTTGGACATACTTAAAAGCTTTTTTGTTTTGACACTCCTCAGAGTATAAACGTCAGAAACAGACCAAAACATTTGCTGTCCATAGACAGTGACGTGTAACACAAGGCCCAGTCCAGCTAGGTTGCGGTGCAAGGAGCCAAGTGAAAGTTTGGTTCAAGCCCCAGCCATGGGTTTTTCAAAGACTTCTTAGATCCCACCGATTGGCGACAAAACACCATTTAACCTTAAATATGCAAAGGACAAAGCCTTGTTACAAGTTAATATGGAATTAAATCCATTTTGTACATCAATTCTTTGCCAAACAAATTTTTGGCTTATTGTTTTACTTTTCAATGCCCAAGATTTAGAAAGTGAAATTTTTAAGTACTGGAAATAATTTTTAGGTGCTCCTTCAACCACCTGTTAAATTTTTGAATTGGGGAGAACACAAATGGCTTTATCTTCTGCAGATCATTAAGCATTTTAATGTCATGGTCTTGGGTACTTGTTTTGGCACAGGTGGATGAATTTGCATGGATCTGGTTTTCCATCAATACTGATGCCACAATGCATATCGATAGGGAGTCTTGTGGTCATATCTTTTAGATACTGTATGATTACCCGCAACTAAATCTCTTCCTCCGGCCAATCTAACACCTAAAACAGGAACTGTGATACCTGTGAGAAGACCGCCGGGATCATCTCTACAATGGTTAGGGCTGGATTCAAATCTACAAAACAATCCTCTTCATTTAAGATGTTGTATGGTGATGCAAAGCTGTCTCATAAAATAACAAATTGTGGGATTGTTTGTAAAATTCATTTCAGAACCCTTCTTATGAAAGGTAATTAAGAATATCCACAGAAATTTCTTGCATGAAATTTTCATTTGAAAGCAATAAAAGAAAATGAAAGACAATAAAAGACAATAAAAGCAAAGAATTTCATGAAATCGATATTTCTGCTATCCATTTTTCATTCTGCTGCAGTATGAAAACTACATCCTCATACTTCTTTCCATTGTTGAAAGAGGATTGAGATGCGAATTATTGTTGATTTCTGGGCCATCTTGTTGATGAATGGTCACTTAATATGTTTAGGTAGCACTGAATTCATAAAATTAAGGTTACCAAAAAATTTACCAAGTATTTTGCCCACTAAAACCATGTAGCTGGAGCGTAGCATTTCCCTTTCCTTTGGATTTAAAAGGAATTTTGCAGTGCTGAATATACGCAGGTCTCTGAATGGTTTAGCATGCGACAGGTTGTCAAACTTCAAATGGTTGACGATAATGTTGGTTGCAAAGTAATGGATGTCATGATAATGCTGTTGAGTTTCTCTACATGGTCGTCAAATGTCTTGCTGTACACAATGATATCGTCCAGGTAGGGAATAAATAGACTGTCTCTCAGGCTTTCTAAACAGTTTTAATGTAAGCCAAAAGGTAAATGTACCCATAACCAAGGGGTCTTGAAGGTTTTCCCTTAGGAATATGACAAAACGTTTTTTGACTTTTGAAATATACAGCTTATATACAGCAATATATATTGACATTAGATGGAATCAGTGTATACATGAAAAAATGATGGTGCTTCTTTGTCTCACGCTTCTTAAATGTACCATTTGACATCTTTCATATCAATCAGACAGCAATTTCCATTTGAGATGTTCTATTGAAAGCTGATGTGCTAGTTCCAAAGGTTAATGAACTTCCTGACAATTCTAAACAACATAATATTTATACAGGAAGGTAATTCAAACAAAGTCTTACATAATTGAAATGGGCAATAATTGAAATGGTAGAGAATGAAGGAGTTGATAATTTTCTTTTCCTCTCTATAACCCATATGGCTTGCTAGGCATTTTGAGGAATTCAATTGTTTAGCTGCTTTCTTGCAAAGTTTAACAATATGAGGATCGAATTTTAAGTTTTCATATGTTTCCACTCGTAGAGTCATATTATTTTCAGCATTTATTTCAAAAATTTTGTTTATTATAAATGTATCAACTTTATTAGCTTATTTTCCTATGCACCTTTTCAACTAAGAGCCTCAGTTTAAAACTTAACAAAAAAATTTTTTGTACGAAAATTTTAACCCCAGTTTCACATTGAGCACCTTCATTTTAGTGACAAGGGAATTTATTACGCTTCTAGTCCATGCGAGGTTAATTTTATGTTCATTAAAAATTTAAAAATTTGTAAAGGATTTGACGGTGAAAAATCGCTTGGGGTGAAACTTTACACCCTCTGTCTTTTTTCAGGACCAAATCCCTTGCAAATTTTTTAACTTTTAATCCCTACAAAACCCACATCATAAGGACTGAAGCATAAGAGTTTGCCTCAACATTGAAGCAATTGTGCTAGAGTCGAATCTGAAATCAAAATGTTTCTGTGAGGCAATTTTCAATATTTTTGAAAACGAGGCCCTTAGCTGAAAAGGTGTATTGTGATAGCTTGAAATTTTGAGGGAGTTATACTCATTTGATTTTGCTTGAACCAATTAATTTTTATTATTTGCTTTAATGAAGTTAATAATGCTTAAATACCACTTAAATGAAGGTTTTTTAGGAAATGAATCATTGTTAGTATACATGAGAAAATTATGTTTGCTTTTGTATCTTTGACCTGGTTTTTGTTAGAGTGTCGGACACAAAGAGTGCAAAGAAGAAATAGACCATCAGACTTAGGCCCAGGTCATACGTCGCTCTTCTCATGTGCCAAGTCTGATAAAATTAAGTTCGACCATACAGCGACGCTGGAGCGACGTTGAGTCAGATGCCGCTCCTAATTGTATCACCCCTAATTCATAGCATTGATTCATAGACATTGAATTGAATTATTCTTCTTCATGGATTCTTTGGACGGAATGAAAACTTTCTGATTGCTGAAAATCAAAAACAGCATAGATTTTGGGAAAAACGTATAGCAGTAGTATTGCAAAGAAGACAGCAAATGTTAAAGGCACTTTTCCTGGCAACAATACTCTTACTTTAAAACAATGAGTCAAGAAAGTGTTATCATCGATCCTCCAGAAGGTTGAAAAGAAACACAGGCTGGTGGGAAATTGTGGGGACAACATATGACGACAAAAGATTCAAACAAACCTTCCGCATTTCCAAAAAACCTTTGAGTTTATTCTTATGTGAATTTGGCACAAGTTGGAGAAACAAACTGCACGCGAAGAACCTGTATCCCCAGAATGTCTCTATAGTCTTGGAAGAGGTGACTATATGTATACCATATTAGAAATGGCGGGCTTTGGTCCGTTCAACTGTCACCACAATTGTCAATTAAGTAACTTCGGCAATAGTTTCATGCTTATGGAAAGAATGTGTCTCTGCATTTAACCCTTGTAATATCTTGATTAGCTTATAACAATTTTTGCAACTGAAGATGAACATAGAATGTTCGAAAAATGTTTTGCCGTTTAAAAGTTGTCGTTTTTCTCTTGAAATTTCTTACTCAATCATTTTAATGGCCCTTGTAGATGCAAAATATCGTTTTATTTGGGCAAGCTGTGGCTTCCCTGGAAATTCCCATGACTCCATAGTGCTACAATCAACATCTCTGTGGTCAGATCTCAAGAATGGAAATTTGCTCCCCAGCTTTAGTCAAAAAGAACAAAAGGTGTCTGTTCCACCAATAATACTTGGAGATTCTGCATTTCCCTTTGAATCATTCCTAATGAAGCCCTATACCAATGCTGTTTTAACAAAACAACAAAGGTACTTCAATTACAGGTTAAGCCGTGCCAGGATGGTGATTGAAGGGGCTTATGGTCAGCTGAAAGGGAGATGGAGATTCTTGCTCAGAAAATCTGAAGGGAATTTGCATGAAACAAAGATTGCAACCCTTGCATGTTTAGTTTTGCATAACATATGCTTGGACCAAGGAGACACTTTGCCATCAAAGCTGGATATGACCATTGATCCAGCAACAAATCAGAAAAGGGACAGAGGAACTATTCGCAACATGTTATTGATGAGATCAAGCCATAAAACTTCGGATTCCAGAAACAATGGAGCTGTCAAACTGAGAGAGGCAATAAATAAGAAACTTTGGAAAGAGCTAGAGAATTCAAAACAAACATTTGACATGGATGTAGAATACTGAACTCTTTTCATCTGCAACCAATTAAATATTTGAAAATGTCAAAGAGCTTTTAAGATTAATTCTTGTTCGTTGTTATTTTGCTTATATAGTCAAGTTCAATACTGATAATATGGTAGATCTTCATTATTTTCATTGTTCTGTTGCTGTAAATAGCTAAGAAAACCCTGCGGTTTTGGGGTATTTTGTGTTTGATTTTGATAAGTTAGTTGTTGATAAGTTTGTTGTTGAGTTTGTCCCATCATTAGTTGAACAAGTTGGAGTTCGTGTTGTCTTGATTTCTCTGCTTCTTCTTTTGCAAATTGCAAAAATTCTTTCATGGGATCTTGCTCCACAACTCTCTGGAGCATTCTAACCACCCCCTGTAATTGGTTTTCACTCTTATCTTTTTTACTTTTTTTCACTGGCACAAACAAATCTGGAGAGTCACATGCAGATGGTTCAGAAGAATGTTGACCTGGAGAATTAGACTCTGATGTTCAGTTTTGAAGACGGCTCAATTGCCTGCTCTGGCTGACAGGAATCCCTAGTCTTAACCAGAGCAAACAACTGGTTGAACCAGGAACCATAGCCATGCTCCTCTTGAAAGCGCTTAATCCCTGTTGCAGTTTTCATTACTAAGGCTGCCTTCTTGCATTCTGCAACTACTTTTTTGAATTTTGTGCGCAGTTGAATGACAGTGAAAGGAACCTCTTTGCCTCTACTTTCTGCTCTCTTTTTGAGCTCATTCAATACCTTTTGATACACATCAGCATTTTTTTGGTTTTTTGAATTTATAAAAATCAGCTTCCTCTTAAAGTAATCATTTGTCACAATGATGTCCACCATGTCTGTTAAGAGGGTTTCTGGCCACTGCACCTTTCTTCCTGGTCTTTTCTTCACTTTCTGGCCTTTCCCTTTCTTCCCAAGAATTTTTTGAATCTCTTCATCTTGGTCTTCATCAATGCTTTCATCTTCATCCTCATTCCCTCCATCAACAGTGTCACTGATTTCATTATCTCTCCTAAAAGAATTAAACTTCAAGATAAAATCATTCTGGTTCAGTAGGTTTTTCGTTTAGTATCAGTATTTTAATGAAATGTGTAGAAGTTTGTGAAAAAGATGACAAAAAATATTTAATTGTTTATAATTTTACAGCTGTCTTTTTAAAAATACAAATTTATGATGCAGTTAAAAATAATTGAGGGACAAGATTCCAAACATCATAAAGTAGGCTGCATTATATCCAACTAACCTTTTTGATACAGGCACCTCAATTGGTTGTTCTTCGTCTTCGGATCTTTCAGTCATTCTTCGCGGTCTGTCACATTCAATGCTGCAGTATCCAACACTCCTGGATGTTGACCATCCTCGTGTCTCTTCATTCAGTTCTGGAATACCGCAAATATTGCAAACTGGAATGCCGCAACTAATGCAGATATATTTCGTTGGCTCAAAGCATTTTTGACATGCAGAAATCTTTGGTGAACACGAAGCCATGATGGATGCCGCCAAAAGAAGAGAATAATTTTTGGCGCCTTTCATAACCAAAACTGCGCATGCCCTGCCTCGTTTTAAAACAAAATTTAATTAATGCATTATATTCGGCGCATGAGAAAAGCGACGTTTGACTTGATGTCGCTCCACAGTCGCATAATGCGACTGATCTTGCCGCTCCAAATCGATCTGTTGAACTTAATTCATTCTGCTGCACTTAATCGAGTCAACGTCGCTCTTCTCATGCGCCTAATACATCTATTAGATTCGGCGCATGAGAAGAGCGACGTATGACCTGGGCCTAAGGAAGCTGTACACATAATGTGGGATAAACCATCTGTTAACAAAACGTTTTCCATCATCACACTTCCCATTTTCATTTATTTATTTTTATCCCTTTGCCATATTTGATGTAATTGTTGCAATGTGTTATTCATTATTCCTTTGTTCGTAATCCCAGTTGGTTTACTGATGCCTATAGCCTATAGTTGCCCAGTTGTAATTTGCATTAAACTGAAGATGATCATACTATGGTTGCAAACGTCTTTAAAGTTCACAAATGCCATTTTTTGCATCAAAGGTAGGAATGGTTTCTATTTTTTGGAAGCAAATTGTTTGCTACAAATCCGCAGAGAATTTTCAAAACATGAAACTTCTGGGCTGTCCATGGAAATCTTGATCAATCCACAAGTTTAAAACTTCATCCGCCCTATCATTGGTGCAGGTTGAAAGTTGACATTGCCATCATAAGAAGGGGTCTCTTCATTAATTGGGGTGTCTTTCATCTAAGATAAAACCACCAAATGTACATTGCACTATCAAGTCTTGTTTGCTGCTTGATTTGAATATATCTAACTTTCTTTTTTGCTTGCATGATCAATTTATTATTCCCTTGCTTGTCTTTGAAACCCTTGTACCTCATTTGGCATGGACCAGGAGAGAAATGCAACAAATTGTAGAAGATTTCAGGTAGATTCTAGACTTACCCTAAGTGTAAATCTTTCCTTATCCAAACACAAAGTCATGCCAGAAATATCATGGCGCTGCGGAGGAGACAGTGAGAAAAGTGAATGGAGATTTAGACTTATACGAATGACATTTTGTCTGGGGTGCCTTCTAACAAACAGCTGTTACAATGGAACCTCGATTGTGTTCAGGGCTTAAGTCTATGCCTTTACACACAAATTTCGTAATATCTCAAAAACTATACATCATTTTGCTGATCGGAAAATAGTTCTTGACTTTTTATGAAATTTTGCATATAGACATTAAAAAAGAAAATAATTGTGTGCAGTTTTACCCCCTTATTAATGACAAAAGCTGGGTGAAATTCATCAATATCAAGATTAGCAGAAAAATTAACACAATGATCTTACCAAGATAACATCAAAATTATGCATCTTTGACCCTGAATTAGTCTAGTAAAGCTAATTAATCAATAAATACATATTTAACCATATGGTTTCACCCCAGAATAATGATGTCGTTGAGGCAACCAAGGCCTCTGTTCATAAACTTGACTACTAAATTAATACATAATACACAGTATATCTTCAAAACTTTACTGTGCTTATCTCAAAAGCACTTTGCTTATCTCAAAAGCTTATGAAATTTGATATTAAGGGATCAAAGAAGACAACAGTTTGGGTAGTAATGATAATAATGAAGTAAGAGGGGCAACCAAACTTTTTGAAAATGTAAACTATATGTAATATATCTCGAAAGTGAAATTCTGCATAACAGTTCTAAAAGGATTATATTATTGCATGTATACTATACATTATATTACATATTATTATTATTATTTTCCTTTTATTTTGAAAACAAAATTGACTTTTCCTGAATATTATTCATATTTACAGATGAACATAATTTAAGTAATTTATATTTCGTAAGGTTCAGTGACTGGGCAATATTTCCCCTGGTGTTTTCCTGTTCTCAAAAAATGCCGGTTTCCTCAGCTTTACATTTCTGGCAGAACATAACTGTTACTGTCAGCAGCGACTTTGTAACATTGCAGCATAATTTTTCACGCTGCAGAACTGGGTGAATTCTCTTAGGTAAATCTCTAACACATGACAGCTGTCTCGGTTTCTGGTTTACAGAAGAATGCAAGCTTTCTCCCTCTTCTTCGCTCAAATTTCCCAGTGGTTTGTGGATTTCTATAAATTTTGGTACTGTAAATACCAAGGAATGCATCTTTTTTGTAATATTTCATTCTGGGAAGAGAATTGGCATAAGTTCCCCAAACTTGTCACATGTGTGCTCTAATTTATGAGCATCTCGAACAAGTGCTAAGATTGTATTGAATTTGTTGCGAACAACTGGATTTTCATCAATACAACTTCTTAAAACAGCAAACCATGCTAAAATCATTTTGCAATGGTTTCCAACAAATACGTTACTGTGGTAAGCTTGACAAACAACAACAATGGAGTCCAAAGCATTCATAAGCTTAATTTTATGTTCTCCAGCAGATTTGTGGAATCTTGCTTTAACCCTTTGCATCCCACCTGTGGTCCCACATCAAAAATTGACTGAAAATTCATAGTTAATCAAATTTGAAAAAAATCACACCCTAGCACAATTTTGAGGTAAGAATTTCAAAAATCGAACTTATTTTCAAAAATTTTTTGCTTTAGGGGGTTAAAATTGGGGACAAAGGTGGAGTATAGGGGGGATTCAGTGTAAAAGTAAACCTATCAGAATTTGATGAAAATCACAACCTAGCACAATTTTGAGTTGAAAGTTTCGAAAATCGAACTCATTTTCAAAAATTGCTTGATTTAAGGGGTTTCCGCACTTGGCCAAAACGGTCTATCAGTTTGAAATGTTTTTGCCTGTGCTTTTGCCTGTGCATCTTGGAACAGCCTCTCCACTTCATCATGAGGCCTTTTTTCAGTAATTTAGGTGTGTTTTGGCGGTATAATTGAGTTTCTTGCACAAACAGAACCTTTTGTCTTTTGCATTTGAAATATTCATGTCAGAAAAAGTTTCTTTATCTGTTGTAGATTTTACGCAAATTCTGGACCTGGTTTTGGAAATATCCGTTAACACATATAGCTTATTTCACTCTTGTATCAGATATAAATATTTAGTTAAATTATGTTTAAGCTAGGTAACATTATTCTGTATATATATTCCAAATTTAAGAAAAAGTAATGGCCGAGTTCAGCCAGTGTTTCCTTTTCATGATAATTTGCTGTTTTGTTTTGTTGCCAGTTCACCTTATTGCCATAAACCCAAATGATGATATATACAGTGATCAAATTAAAGTGAAAAAGTAAGTATAGTATTGCGCAATGGGTAGCTAGAAAACGTAAACAACTTTTTCTTGAATAATATATTCATTCGAGGAACAATGCAGCTTTCAGTATACTACTTCGGTGGAGGTTTGAAACTTTTAAATGTTGTATCTGGCATCAACTCCTGCGCATCTAAATATTCCTGCATATGGTGCAAATGTCCAGCTGAGCAGCGATATGACACAAGTAAAGCTTGGTCCATGTTTGATTGTAATAAAGGAGGAGCAAGGACTGTGCAAGAAATTATAGAGTGCACTAAATAAAGATCAAAAGCTGAAAAATCTAATTGTTCTCATCCTCCACTTTTTGAATCTATCCCTTAAACCAAAGTTGTACCTGACACATAACATTTGTTTTTATGCATTTGTGATCAATTAATAAATCAACTGATAAAGGATCTACTGCATGAAGACAATGTGACACAATTAACTAAACACACAAACATTGACGGAAGCAAGCACAAATAAATAGCAGCAGTTGAAAATTTCATTAAAAATTAGTAATAAGTTAGAGCTTTTATGTAGACAAAACAACCAAAGAGATTAAAATCAGGGATTTTTCTTGTCCTGAAAATAAAAGATCTTGGTAAAAATTGACCTTGTTGCATTGTTACCAAATTATTCTGAAACAAAACTTGGTAAAAACTTAAAGAAACTTATTTGTAAACTGGATGATTTGCATGGTGATGATGAGGAAAATCTAGTTGACTTTACTGTATCTGCAAAATCGTGGCTAGGTAATTACATAGAGGTTTACCCAACAAAAGATGCAACACCCTATATGCATATTCTTACACCTTATGTCACTGAAGTCATAAAAATAAATGGGAAATTATCTCAATTTACCCAGCAGGGCTTGGAAAAATTGAATGACCATGTCACAAAATGATATTATCGGTCAACAAGTCTGAACCATGAAACTGCTATAAGACAGATCATGGAAAAACAAATAGAGTACGGGAGCTAGAGTTTGTGGAGCAGGTAGAAAACCAAAATTCCGATGGACATATATTGTGTAAAAAGAAAGGTCACTCAAGCAAGACATGTGCAACCACCAGATAGACTGATTGATGACTAAGGAAAAAATTATTTTGGGATTGTATATTTGGGATTGGATTGTCACTTTGAATTAATTTGCACTTACTCATGCTGTATGTTTTCGTTTTTGCTTTGACATCATGTTTTCATTGAGGAAGCAAATGATGGATTATATAACAAAAATTAAATTTTCTACTGTTTAATGCTCTGAAATAAGAAAACAATTTTTAATCAAATACCTATTCATAACTATTCAAAATACTTTGAACATTAGGTTGCAAAGTGAACTTTGAGAAAGAGCCCTTAAGAAACTGGAGACAAAGCGAGAATACCACCCTCTTCTTTAAAATCTGTGATAGGCTTTTTAGTGTAGGCAACTATTTGAAGGGTGTTCATGTTCATGCTTGCAAAATCCCCAGCTTCATTTAAAACTCTCCTGGACCATGTGTTATCTTGGAAAATTTCAGACATCTTCTCGTGGGTAGAGCTATAAATCGTTGGTCATTTCTTGAATATTTTGATGGGATTCTGGAAAGGGGACATTGCACACCATGTCTCGTTGCAAATAGACTGGTCTATTTCTACTTTGGTCGTGGCTTTCCTTGTTAGATTTAAATTTTCTTTTATTTTTACTTTTAGCCTACTCAGGTCAGCTTAAACTAGAGGGGGAAAGCTTGCTACGTCTCCTTCATTCTTAGACTTAATGTCCGACAGTGGGAGTCATTCATTGTATTCCCTGCCATACCCAACATACTGCACTTTGCTCTTTAGAACGCCATCAAACATTTCCGGAGCTGATATTTTTTCAACATCAAAGAGCTCCCCATTTGTTGTACTGGATTCCTTTTTGTTTTACAGCATCATGAAATAGCAATTGGTTTGCCAATTCTAACGATTTAAAATCAATAGCGCTTGCACTTCTTCTTTTTCTGTCCGCCATTTTGTCTCCACAACACAACACGCGAAATTGATAAAGAGGCTACTACCTGTTCAACCAATCAGCTGCGGCAAAAGGCTGATGATTACACAATACTTAAAATCATCATTTCAAGGACAAATTTCCTGTTATGAATTGAATTATAGGGGGAACTCATGGAAAATGAGACATATTGTTATCTGATGAAAATCCAACAAGTAGCCGGTATGTGATATCCCAGTTTACAAAATGAATGGCCAACAACATGGCATAAGCTGGTATGACTGGTGGTTTTGAAAAAAACCGTTTGATTTTGTTGAGGACAAACCTTTGAAGACCTGAAATTACAGAAAGAATCTAGTTTTAGATTTCTTGTGATTCTGCTTGAGACTAACTGCTAGCTATGTCATATTCCCTTGCTAGGTGATATTCATTCCAGCAAGCCCCGCCTGTTTCATTAGAGCACAACACCAAGTGATCTCCAGGGTTAGAAGACTTGACACATTTGTATGATGTCTTCTTTTTACTAATTATACATCTCAGCCTTTGTTTTGAACTTGTAGATTCATCTGAATTGATTCTTCCGGCGCTATGATGACCTTTCTTAGTGACGTGATGGTCTGTGTCAACTTCCTTTCATTTGATTTTGTTGCAAAACTTGGGTAATGCAAGACAGCCATTTCTCATTTTAAACAGAGCATACCAAATGCATATGACCCCGAATCTGAACGAGCTTTATACAATTGCATCTTTTGACATACCTTCAGTCAGGTTTCTGCAGTTTCTCTATGACGTGCGAACATTTTGCAACATCTCACATCAAAGTCCTGACTCTACTGATGCTTTTTGGAGGTAAGCAGTCAAGGGAGCTTTTGCATTTCTCATCTTCCGTTAAGAAGGTAAAATCTTCAAATTTAAATTGGAAAGGCATGAACACGAATTTCTAACTTAATCCATGGGTTAAGTTAGAAATTAATGACTGGATATTAATTGCTTTTTGGAATTAGTTGTGTTACCGTTGGGATGCTTGCCTTCCCTGCAGCCTTTATAAATATATCCTTGTTGGCCTTAATCATCCCAGTTAAAACTAATTGCGTCTCGGCATCATCATTGTTATTGGAAGTTATATTTGATAACGATTCCATTCCAAATTTTTCCCTTTTCTGTACCTCCTGCAAACTAACCTGTAAAGCTGGTTCTTTATTAAGGGGAATTTCAGCTTATGGGTATTGATATCTCGATGAAACCTTCTTTTTCTCATCCAATTCTTTAAATCCAAAATATCTCTTACCAATGAAAATCTCAACCATCTTTTCTTCTTCAAAAATACGAGGTCTCCAGAAATCCCTTTCATTTCTGTTCCAGATGATTTTGATGTGTTTTTAACTCTAGGAAGATCTTGTTTTGGTGTGCTGCAGGGATGAAGAGATATGCTGCTTTTCAGCCCAGTTGCTACTTTTTTACAGACTCTGTAAGTGAATCACTTTCAGATAAATTCAACTCCAATGAGCATATTTCTGCTTCTGACAAGTCACTTTCAAAATCTTCAATCCTGGATTCCTGTTCTTCAAATTCTAACTTCATCTTTTTGTTTCTTTCCTCTTTTTCCCTTATCATAGATTCAGGGGGTGGAAGCTGATCCAAGCATGCGCACAACGCCACTTTTTGCTGCTAAATGGTCGAGGAAAAACTTTGCAGATTTCTCTTACTTTGAGGTAAGTTTGTTTGTTATTTTCATATAGATTTAATTAAGTTTAGATTTAAGGCTCTTCAATTCATCATACAAACTTTTTTGAGCTCATTTTAGCTTCCTTTTGTTAATTTTTTGACCCAATGTGTTCCTTAAAGTGATAAAAATATCATTTTGTGTTAGGCGGTTCTGGAGTGGGTTGGCAATCGGGAATCAATGCTGTTTCTCGCCTTGCTTCAGTTTGAAAAATATTGATTCTTTAGGGGTGCAAACGATTTTTTTCAAGAAATATAAACTTCAACTCTTCATCTAGCTTTGGGTACCTTTGCACCTCAGCAGTTCTGCACGAAAATTGCATTTTCCGATGAGCACCTTTTGGCTCCTCAAATAAATTTGATGGGGAACTACGTCGGATATGTCATTTCAAGCTTGCTCCTTTTAACATTTTGCAAAATCGGGAATTGGTGCCTCACCTCCTAAGGTGGCTGTTATTTAGCATAAAATTGACATTGGTTATGAAATAAACATAAATATTAAATTTGCCCAAACAAACTGTGAAGTGAAATTGTGTGAATTTTTCTGAAGCAGATTGGAGACTGGAGAGGCCTAAACATTTATCAAATTCTTATTTTATCACAGTCAGCCCAGTGTTATGATGACTTTTAATGTGCCTTTAATAAAGAAAGCAAGCATGAGAAGAAAAATTCCTTCATTACCCAATCTTTGCACCTGTCTAATTTTAAATAAGCAAGTACCAAAAAATTTCCTAGATGGTTAGAAGATTGTCTACTTGCCAACACAAGGGAAACCAATCCTTAGGAAAGGTGAACTTATGTTGTAAGCAAAATATAAACTCTTACCCATGTACCCAGTCATTGTTATAATTCATACTAAATAACATCAAATAACAAGGAGCCTTTTTTTAAATATGGGGTTGAAATTCAATTCCATGTAGGATGGAAAATCTAACTGTATTCAGAAAAATACAAGAATTTTGTCTACAAATCTTTAAATAAACTTGCTCTAATCTTTAATATTTATCACAAGAGCCTCATATTCTCATAGAACTGAATCTAGTCCTTTTCATTTATACCTGTTATTGTACAGAAAAATTTAATGCCATTCTTTTACACTGCAGGTAGTAATGACTGGCAAATGAAGAATTCTCAGGAACAGCAACCCTGGGAGACGTGGAAAAGTGGAATTTCAAATAATACTCTTAGTCAAAATTGTTATTGAGAAATCATCCTATCCATTATCTGCCTCAGCAACCAGAGCAAAACAAGGAGGCAAAAAGACCTTAAAAATATACCTTTGTCATACAGTGTATACAACTTATCACATATATGATGTTTGTTTACAAAGTAATATTCACAAATTAATAGGTTTACAAAGTAGTAGGTTTACAAAGTAATATTCACAGAAAATTGAATTTCATTGTATTTGCGTTTGCATCGGGTATACTGTTAAGTAACAGAAATTAATCTGATCTTCCTTATATAAAGTTCAATCATGCAGAATACAATATCATTTCATTCATTGACATTAAATGGTGTTTTATTTATTTCGTAATGTAGGAAAGCATCTTTGTCATCAAACTGTCTGGCCTGTTACCACAACAAAATCAGAAAAGATTCCAACTCTCTGAATTGATATTCAGTCTTATGCAAGCCAATAAAAACAAACTCATGACAAGAACAACCTTCTTTTCACTCTCAACTGGGTAAAAACAATTGTTTCTGGTACCAATATGTGAGCTAAGATTCTGACAGGCTTGTTCTCCTATTTAACGTGTTGTCCTATCGAGGTTTCTGGCTGGCTTGGGCTAGACAGTTGTCTTTCCTCTCTGCAAAATCCATTCACACAAATAGGTATGAAATTTATTTGTTCAAAACTTTGCTTTTGCTTAATCAAATTCACTTTTTGTACAGAAATTTTTCCATCCTGACATATGGTAGCGAGTGCTAGACAATGTCGAAAGATATGGAGAAGCGCATAGCAGCAGCAGAGAGTGGTTCCTTCGTAAAATGATGAGAATATCTTGGACAGAGAGAATAAAAAACGATGAAGCACTGAAGAGAGCAGGAACAAAGGGTAATCTTTTAACAGCAATTCGAAAAAGACAACTGGAATTTTTAGGACATGTAATGCGCAAAGAAGAGTTAGAAAATCTTAGTGTCACTGGCAAGATCAGTGGAAAGAGAAGCAGAGGAAGGCTTCTAGAAAGGAAATGGTTCATGTGTTGTATCAAAGGAGACGTGGAAAAGTGGAATTTCAAATAATACTTTTAGTCAAAATTGTTATTGAGAAATCATCCTATCCATTATCTGCCTCAGCAACCAGTAGGGCATACCAGAGCAAAACAAGGAGGCAAAAAGACCTTAAAAATATACCTTTGTCATACAGTGTATACAACTTATCACATATATGATGTTTGTTTACAAAGTAATATTCACAAATTAATATGTTTACAAAGTAGTAGATTTACAAAGTAATATTCACAGAAAATTGAATTTCATTGTATTTGCCTTTGCATCGGGTATACTGTTAAGTAACAGAAATTAATCTGATCTTCCTTATATAAAGTTCAATCATGCAGAATACAATATCATTTCATTCATTGACATTAAATGGTGTTTTATTTATTTCGTAATGTAGGAAAGCATCTTTGTCATCAAACTGTCTGGCCTGTTACCACAACAAAATCAGAAAAGATTCCAACTCATATATATGTGTATCTAGCTAGGCTCTCTTTATAAATTCCTGAAAAGACTTCTAGAAAGGAAATGGTTCATGTGTTGTATCAAAGATGCTGCTCCCACTTTTTCGGCTCCAATTGATTCTGCAGACTTTCTTTTCTTCTGTAGGCATTCAAATATGAAATTAGTAGTTGAGCTGGGACAATTTGTCTGAATGTGCAATCCAGGGTGGCATGAGCATATGAAAAAAGCAGAAAAGAAATCTTTGAAAAGAAATACTTATTTGCATTTTATATTTACAAATTTATAGTAGTGCAGCCTGGAGTAAAAATTAGTTTTAAATGTTATGAAATATGAAATCTTTACCTGATTGTTGTTTGGATGCTCTTTATAGGGAGAAATCCCGTTGGTAAGACTGTGGGTTACAGTGTCTTTCTCTTTTTTTCTAAAATATGAAAATATAAATGAAATGAAAATTATTTAGGCCTGTTTTCATTTTGCTGCAATAATACAATATATGTTAAAAAGTATTTTGATAACTTTATAATAAAAATTTTTTAAATCAAATGCGCCCATTTCTAACAATATTTAATCCCATTAATTTAGATTTCCTTTGAACCTTATATTTGTGAATTTAAACATTGATTTATTTGAATTTAAACAATTTTTACAATTTCACCATCATAGGAAAGGCTGGTACAAGAAAGTCTTTTGTCACAAAGAAATCATGCGTTCATTTATTTCTGTTGTTAAAAAGTTCCAGTTAGTTTGTTCGACAGGAATATCACAAATATGTGCAAATGAGGAATGGCCGTTGTCTAATGTATTTCATTTGGTATTGGCATCGCAACTGGTCCATTTGATAAAATTGACGAGGAAGCTGTCAAGAAATGCTCTATAAGATTATTAGAGTCGCAGTGTGTTCTCTGGGAAGAATTCAGTATGAATAGTTCGCAAGATTTAGAATTGATTCATAGCATTTGCTCAAAAGTTCGCGATAATAACTTACCTTTTGGAGGAATTCAATTTATCCTGATTGGAGACTGGCTACAACTATCTCCAGTACCAGACAACATAAATGTAAAAAAAGGTCATGCCAAAATATACAATTCGCCTTGTTTTTATGATTTACTTGGACATTCAATTGAGCTTGATGTGATTTACAGGTAAGACTGTCAAGATTTCTAAAATGTAAGCTTCAGAAAGTTTCGGGAATCTGTACGCCAGAGAGTGAAGTGTTTATTAATAGTGTGCTCTCAAGGAATTTGGAAGAGGGTGACGCTGAAGATTTTGTTGAAATTTGTTTTACCTGTATTAGCTGACTATCAGACTACATGAAGTTGATGGAGAATATTTTTCATTTAAGAGTGTTGATGTGGGTGTTCTATCTCAAGAGCTTGTCCTGAGAAAATTGATAGTAGAAGCTGGCATACCAATGATCTGTCTTGTCAATATTAACAGCAGGCTTCATAATGGTACATGCTGTATTTTTGTTTCAAAAATTGATGAAGGAACAACAGAAATCAAGGTGAATGGTTCCTGTCATACCTTACAAGATGGCAATGGAATAACATTAATCAAAGTGAAGTTTTCAAGGGATCAAGGCAACAAATACCTTTGAAATTGAAATGGGCCTGCACATTCAATAAGTCTCAGGGATTTCAGGTGCCGAAAGTTGTTGTCCATTCGGATTTTGAATTCACTGGCGGAATGTTGTATGTTGCTGTATCAAGGGTAAAACGCTACAAGGATCTACAAATCAAGGGATTTTTAAAATCTCATGTCTAGGCAAGACCTGAAGAATTGAAAGAATTGTCTAGCTTAAGATTTTTATCAATGATATTTCTTGCTGCAAGAAAGAACCACCATCGTGTTTAAAACACAATGAGAGTAATTGCTTAGAGGATATTGACAGGGGGCTAGTGCAAGATGAATTTAGGTTTCAGAATGTTTCCAAAGAGTTTAACGCATTACCAGAAGAAGACGACAAAATTTTTCATTTGCAGCTTGTTTTAGAAAACATAGAACACCTGGATAACTATCTAAATCAACCTCCTTCAAAATTTAATTATGTCCAGTTTGTTGGAGAAATGAAGGAGACTTTGATTCTTAGCACCTCCGTTGTATCCCTAAAAACGAATCACATTATAGACACAGCAATAAATGCATTGCCAAAAACAGAGCTCTTTGTTAAAATAATCTGGAAAAAAAATTTTATGTGACTGAAAACTCACATACAGGAGAATATTGCCAATATTGTCTTCATGGCTGCTTTCCTGAAAGAAGTGATTCGGAAAGTCTGGTTAATTACCAGGGATGAAAATGTCAGCCATTTCTTGATGGTTGTTTTTACTTGCGAAAAGGGAAAAAATTTTCTGGAACCAGAAGATATAGGATTTTGTAGTGACTTATCAATAAAATTTTGCCACTGCATGATAGATGTCATTGCCAAAGTTGTGAAAGATAAAATAAGAACAAGGCACAAGATAATTTTAAAGTAGAGGACATGGACAATGCTGGGCTAGGTAAAATACGATACTTGGCTGGATACGTTTTGCAAGACCTGATTACGAAAGCAAAAAATATGTTTCAGAGAACTTACATTCAACTAATGAAGAAACGGTAGTAAAAGTGGAAAGAGCAATGAAAATAATTGGGATGTTACAAGAGAGTATTGTCAAGACATATGATCAACTGCAGTGGTCTGCTCCATGTTTCTGACAGATTTTATGATTTCATGCTTCAAATAGAACAGGCAAGAGTAAACCATTTGCAAATTGTGCATTGCAAAGAATTTGGTGACAAGTTTCTTATCTCAGTAAAAGAGAATTTGTTGAGAGACAAAGAATTTAACCTGGAACAGAATTTCAGCAAACAGTCTCTCGCTTCAAATGAGTCTTCTGGTGCAGAAATATTGAAATGGCTATAAAAAAAATGTCGCATTTCTTGTAATAGAACACACAGGGTGAGGTTGCATTTATGTTGTACTTTGAGTGTTGAATTTAAGAAGTAGAACGTTATTGAATATTGTGTTACAAGTGCATGGGTCTTGCATAGTATCACAAAGTCTTAAACTTGTATCTTTGTTATTTATATAGCTATCTATCAGTTGTGTTAAAATGCACAGGGCAACATTGCATTTACGGTGTACTTTCAGTGTCGAATTTTAAAAGTAAGCTACTAGTGCATATCTGAGACATTTATCATATCGCAAAGAATCTTAAACTTCTATCTGTTTACTCTTAAAAGTTGGTTAAAGAGAATTTTGCATTTAAATTGAGTAGAGTTATCCTGACATTCATCATTACAAATCATGTGCTAAGTATAGTTTTCTTTAAAAGTTATGAGCAAACAACTGTGAGTACCTGAATTTCCATCTCATCGAACATGATTCCTCCCATCTATCTTCAGGTGATAGCTGCATTCTTTCTCTTTTTCTTCTTAACCAGTCAAACATCTCCGGATTCCAACCTGAATCACAGCTAATTCTGTTTTATATGCACTGGAAATGGAAACAAAAGCAAGAGCCAAGTTTCCTCTAAACAGATTTATATGGAAGGGAGAGTTCACAGGATAAAAAGGAAAAACTTTCCAGATATCTTTCAAAATTACTTTAAAACTATCGAATACTCTCATAAGTACAAAACTAGAAAAAAGCATAACTATAAAGTTCATCAATTCTACAAAGTTTGTGGAAATAAAATGATAAGAAATATGGTTGCTCGGCATTGGAATAACCTACCGGAGTCACTAAAACGAACATCTATTGGAAAGGATTTAGCAAAAAATTTAAGAACCTAACTTTTGAAAGCTACTAATATCCTGGAAAAATGACCAGCGAACAGACATCAGAAAACCTTGTTTCCTTTTTCAGAATATTAGAAAAATTTATTTTTTTTGTTATTCCTTAATGTAAGTTGGGTATACTTAAAGCAAGTAAGAAACTATGAGGTCAATTTATATTATTATTATCCGCAACCTATTTTTCATAGAGTATACTAGTATCAGGAGATAAGTCAGCTGCAGATTAGTTCTGTTGTCTGTACACCATCTTCCTCGACAAGATGAAAGGTCAAATGGTGTTTTAACGCCAGTTGCTAGGATCTCAGTAGTAGGTTAATTAATCGATCCTGCCCCAGGCTGTGACTTGTTGATGCTGTCTGCTACAATAACCAGGCTGCTTTGTGAATTCCAATCTCGATAGGATCACTTTGCTGTTTGGTAAAATGGGTGATGCTTGTAAAGACTTCTTGTTTTTTCAGTTGTTCTTTACTACTCAAAGATGATTTAAATTTGAAAACAGACCCCTTTCAAAATTCAAAATGAGGGCGAGGTGCCTTTTTAGAAACGAGGCTAACATTGTTTTGCAATTGCCACAGTTGAAGAAACATTGGCTTGAGTTGGTGGTGGAAAGATCTCAGTAGATATTACAAGCTTTTCATCGAAAAAATGGATCAGTTCCACTCGTTTCTTCCAGAAGGTAAGTCTATTACTTGTCTTGAAGACTTAGGAGCGTTAAATGTAAAGCAATTAAAGAGAATTCTGTCAGGTTATAAGGAAAAGGTTTCTGGTGTCAAGGCTGATCTGGTCATACGTGTTTACGCAGTATTTTGTCAGATAGAACAGCAAGCAGAAGATTTCAAAGACTTATCTCAACAGCTCCCTTCATTAGAAAACGAGCAACTTTGTAAATCAATGATATTTTCAAGTCTAAGTGCATCCATTTACCATGGACATCTGATCTCCGAGGAACCCAAGAGTTTACTTTGATTCAGTTGTATGATTACCTTGTTGTAAGAACATCAAAATTCAAGCATATAAAGTTGAAGAGCACATCTTATAAGAAGCTGAAAGCGTTTCAGTTCTTTTAATGAAGGTTACATAAATAAATTTTCAGTGGCAAAAGATGATAAAATTACTTTTCTTGATGTGCGTATGAAGGCGTCAATGAAGAACATATTGTACAAAGTTTTAATTATTCTTACAAATTCTACTGGTGATGTCTGTTGTGCAGCCTTTACATGTCCTGCTGGTGCTGGTTTGGATGGCTTTGGCAACTGTAAACATGTTGGTGATGTTTTATTTGCCTTAGAATATTTAAATCTGAAGGGGTACCAAAAATTCCCTGAAGCTGTCTCATGCACATCAAAGTTATCAGCCTGGAATGTACCTTCTTCATTTGCATCAATCTCTCCTGCTGCGATTGAGGAAATAGTAGTTCAAAAATTTAATTTGGAAAAGATAATCAAAAAGTTTACAAAACAAAAAAATATCTGTGTTGATCCTTGTCCACCTAAAGATCAGGAATTGAATCAGTCAAGTCTTGAAAAATTGAAATCTACCCTTGCTTCGTGCCAACCCAACAGCTGTTTTTTTTTCATTTCATGCCATCAACAAAGTTCAATATGCAAGCTCAACATCCCTCACAACAGAAACGGTTCCTTCTTTAGATTCTCCATTCGGAAATTCATTTCTTCAGTTTTATCTCAGTTAATAGTCATTAGAGTCCTTAGCGTTAAGTGACGATTATGACATCTCTTGTAATCACTTCAAAGAAATGATGGTTTTTCATGCTAAAAATGGTTTTAAGCAGAGCTAAAATTTTTGAAATTGAAAAAGCACCTCGTGGTCAATAAACAAATGAAAATTGGAAGAGATACAGAATTTATCGAATTACAGCATAAAATTTTTATTTTGTAGTTGTCAATAGAGTCGAACCGTCAACAAAGTTAAAGTCTATGTTCTATTCATCATTCTCCTCAGCAAGTACCAAACATGGGCAGGTTTATGAGCCACATATCTGTTCCTTGTATGCAGATCATATGGTTAGAAATGGTTTTAAAGATATATCTGTTGAAGAACCAGCCCTTATCATGTGAAATACCCATTCATATCTTGGTGCATCTTTGGATGGTATTGTCAAGCACAAAGGGAATAATTGGGGATTGGAGATCAAGTGCCCTTTTTCTAAGTATACCTCATCTCTTTCTGAGGCTCTGGCTGATAAAAAGTTTTTTCTGATGAAAGAAGATAAAGTTGACACAGTTGGCAAAGCTTAAGAGAAGACACAGCTATTTCTATCAGATTCAAGGCCAGATGTTTCGCTCAGGTTTAAGGAGGGTCGATCTTGTTGTTTGGTTTGGAGAGAATGAGCCATTGTTTATTGAGTCAATTGATTACGATGAAACTTTTGTACGAAATTCTATCCCAGCTGCATTATTTTTATTGTAGGGCTGTTTTGCCTGAATATTTCACTAAGAGAGTAAAACGAGGTCTTAAGTTGTATATACACAGTTGTTGGGAAACATTTTCTCCTTGTAAATAGAAATATTGATATGTGATAGTTTATGTTGTTTGTTTTTTATATTAGAATATGTATCATAACAATTTTTTGAATAAGAATTGATTAATAAGTATGATTAATGAAAATAAGTAGTTTTTCTACTATGTAATAATTAGTATACAATTGTTAATTCTATAAAGCTAACTGAAAATTTACATTGAATATGATAAGGTGAGAAATATATATGCTTTTTACAAATAAAATATAACAATAATCTTGTTAAAACTTACTTATTATCTTCTGCAGGCATTACCAGAAAAGGCAAAACATTGGTTAATAAGCAGCAAACAGTGAAGATTTGGTCCGTAACTGGACATAAGCTCAAGGGCAAAACACCATCCAGAATGTCGTAATTTTTAACCCTTCCAATGGCTCTCTCTACATGAATCCTTACTGCTGCAATGCGTGTAGTTTCTTCAGTTTTATGTGGTGTCAGCTGAGCACGTGATGGTTGGTGGAATGAGGGTGGAAAGTCGAGTGTAACACCAGTAGGCAACATCTCAGCAATATCAAAGCCTCGATCTGCCATGACATTGTCACCAGCTTCAAGGAGAGGAAGAAGGCCTGATTTTGATGTTATCTCCTTATCAGATACATGACCAGACCAAAGCTTTGACACAAATGTGGTTGCGCCAACAAGCATTTTCCACATATTATGATGTTTATACTCAGACCAGGTCTGTGACTGGGCCCTCATAGATGAGGGAACTTCTGTGAATACTTCAGTGCAGTCAATAATCACTCTTGTTGATGGATACCTTTCAAATTCATTTGGCATCATACTTTCGACAAGCTCTTTGGATGGAAAGGAGAAAAGAAGGGGGTAATTCATGATACAAAAAGTTAATCCATGTGGTGAAAGGCATGGCCAATAGATATACCAAACCTATCAGCCAGGTCATTGAGAAACAAGCCAAATTTTAGTGGCATTAAAACAAAAAATATTTCTGCAAGTTGTGATAATTTTCTTCTTTTTCCGCCAAGCTTCAATGATGAAACCTGTGTTTCTTCTTTTTCCTTTTTAGAGTCCTGAGACTTAGATCCACGCCAGTAAGAGAGATTATGTAACTTTGGTTTCAGATATTCCAATACAGCAGCAAGAGAAGAATAACTTGGAAAACAAGTGTAGAACTTAATAACTGAGTCATCATCCTGTAATTTTTCCACTGAGAAGAGAGCTTTCTTTGCTATCACCAATTCTTCATTTAACTGCAAAAAGTGAAAGGGGTCTATTAGAGAGACTATGAGCAAGATGGTCAGTTCTATTAAAGAGGATGACTGTTAGATACTTTCTGTTCCTTCTTTTGGATTTTGTTAATTTTCTTTTACCAAATTTCAAGTAACAAAAGATATTCATGTATCAAAAGATCTTTTAATTTTATGATGTAGGACAACCTACTTTCGGAAGGTGGATTGAGACCCACAAACATACGGGGTTTCAGTGTTGCAACCCTTGAAAGAGAGGAAGGTTCTTCTGTTATAATTATCGTTTCCCTGTCAAGGAGCACTTGCATAGCTAATTATTTCACAAAGAAAATTCAAGTAAATAAGTAAATGTTACAAAAGGAAATAAGGGGCTTAAATAATCAAGATTATTAAATTAATTGAACAAGAAAGTCTATCAAGAAGATCAAAATACTTTTCCAGCAGTGCATTGAAAGTGTTTCTTAAGATAACCCTAGGGAGCAGACAAAGTGAGAATATAATGGAACCGGAGAATATAAATGATAAGTGGAACTGTTGGCATAAGCAGAGTGAAATATATGAAGAGATGATGGAGTGTTTAAAAGAATTTTACTTTGGCAAATGTTGTGGTTATATAGCAAATTCATGTACTGCTGATAGTGCGATAAGGTATTTTATGGAGAAACTAACGGAAGATAAAAAAAGAAAATGACTGAAGAATTGGAAAATTGTAAACTGTGTTTTTATAGTAATGATTTGGAGTATATGTTTCTTGCTGAAATGACAGGATTGAATGACGAGGCTAGTTATAGACTTGAAAGGTGGCATGCTGAACAAGATGAGTTGGATAGAGAAAGAGAAAGAACGGAGAGATAAAAGGACGATGTTGCAGTTTGCAGATGTGAGAACAGGTTTAAAGAGAAGAATTAAATATATTATGTATCGAATAAAGAATTGGTTATATGAGGAAAAAGTAGCTTTTGATTATGAATGGGAGGAAGATGAGGAGATTTTTGAGTGGCGAGGTCATGTGAAACTTGATGATTTTATGGAAAAGCTTTATAGAGAAAGGGGAGGAGATGATTTTTTTGAATCGGTAGAAGTAGAATTAAGTATTGACGATTTGGATCTATTAGAACAGGAATTGGTTAATTTCGAAGAAAACCTTAGAGAGAAAGATATGGAATTTATAATTAATGCGAGAAATTATATAAAAGACGGGTATAAAGTTTACTACTACAATTGGCTTCTCATTCACAAAAAAAGTTGGCAGTTGAAAGAAGTTATTGACAGCATCTGACCATCAACTAACATGTTGTCGCAGGTGAATATATTGAGAATAATGAACTTGTTTCAAAAGTTTGAAGAAGCTGATAAATCACACTTTCTTTTTTTTTGAACATTTGCGAGCTAACAAGCCTGAAATGACTTTAGAAGAGATAAAAGATATATTGAATGAAGATGGTGATCATACGAGGAGGGATATTTTTTATGAACATTTAATAAGAAAACCGAGCTTGACTGCATTTATGCATAAACCGTTAGCAGAATGTACTGATGAAGAAAGGGAGTGTATTAAAGTACTTGTGGTGACTAGATTAAAGAAAAAAACTATTTCTATTTGTGGTGATTGGGAGAGTTTGGCTACAAGACTCGATCCTGTGTTATATAATCGGCACATGTTAAATATTATATCTAATGAAGGATTTGATTTGGGGCGAGAAGAAAGCGAACAAGAAAGAATTTTTGCTGGAATTGAGAATATGCAACCGCCAGCTTTGTTAGATTGGAATCGTTATGAATGCAAACATTGTAGCGGTGTTGAAACTAAAGAAAAGGTGGTGGAAGCTTTAAAAAAGATTCAATCTTAAGAACAATGTTTGAAATGTGACGTTAATTAAAATATTATAAATATAGTATTTTTGTTAAGTGTAGTTTAGGTGAAATTTTTGTCATTTGCAAGATGTGTGTTCACAGTCATTTTGTTTGTTTTGAAGTTTTACGCGGTAGAAATCTACGTATAACATTGCGAGATATAAAAGATGTATTGGAGCGACATCGCTATAGACCGAGAAATGACATATTTTACAAGTTCGAAGAGCAAAAGCCAGAGCTTGTTAAACTTATGGACAAACCGTTATATGAAATTGATGAGAAAGATTGGGGGATAGTTATGCGTGAAGTTGCAGAACCTTTAAAAAGCGGACCGAATTCGCGCATTGTTGGTGATTGGAAAGATTTAATGTGTGCTTTGCCAGAATGTCTGTTTACAAGAGATGATATAGATAATATAATTTCACACGGCGGTGATAAAGATGGTGTATTTAGTAAATTTTGTTCATTTTGTAAAATGTTGAAGAAAAACGCTTTATAAATCGATAGAGAACTTATTTGAAATATTACAGAGAAGTTAGTGGAAGATTGAAAATGTCGTGTGTAATATATGAAGCTTATGATGAAAATGATGTGTTTCAATCATTGTTCGCTGTTTATAAAACGAATAAGTGGTGGCTTGTTAGCAAAAAACGACATGACCGTTGTAATTATTCAAGCTACGGAGTGGTTTCGCGATGTATAGTTGAGCAGTTTATAGAAACAATTTGCGAACATGTTAATGAAAGTGGAGGATATAAGGATGAAAATATTGCTGACGTATATAGACTACTTGTAAAAATATCACCCCTAGAAAAAGATAGTCATTGGTATGGAGATGAAACGGAGTATGTTCGCCTTCATAATGAAACGTTAGTGGATGAAACGGGAATGTACAGAATTAAATTTCAGTTACATAAAACAGAAAATGGTGAAAGTGAGTTAAGATTAATATTTGTTAAAGTTATCGATCTTGACTTGTGTAAGACTATTGTAAAATTAGATCCTTCTATGATTCACGCTGTAGTTAAAAATAAAACCAAATTGCTTACTGAGATAGATCGGATGGATCGTGTTGATGAAGAATCGAATGAAACTTTAAAAGGGATCGCCTTGATGAAGAATCGAATGAAACTTTAAAAGAACTTCGGCTTAAATCGAAAGTTGAACAGAATTGAGCAAAGGGTAAATACGGAGATTTGTAATTTGATATTGCTGTAGAAGGTATAAATAGCACGAAGCAAAAGGGTTGAGACATTCATTTTTGAAGTTGCTGTTTGTGAGACGGTTGCAGAAATGACGGAGTCCATAAAGAAATATAATTGCACTTATAAATTAACAGACTTTCTTACTGACAGAGGATTAACTCGAGAATTGGGTGAAGCGAAAAAGTGGAGTCCAGTTCGTTGGCAAGATCCTGTTTTCTTTGGTAATAAATTGTCTGCTTTGTTGGGTAGTGTAGAGTATGATAAAAAAACTCACGAGCCAAAACTTTGGGAGTTGATGCGAGAAAATGTACAGGTGAGAGATGTTTATGCCAACGTGAAAGGAATAGATTGCTCTTTCCGTACTTATGAAGAGAATATGATGCAAGCTATGAGGAATTTATATAATTCAATAAGGTACAGAGCTTACAATTTTAACCACTTAATGGTAACTGCCGGACTTGGGCAGTTTAAAAGTAAAAAGCAGACATTGATCAGATCGATGATAAGATACTTAAAACAAACGACTTATTGTGAAGATAAACAGTTTAAAGCAAACTGGGGAGAAGAAACGAAGTTAAGAGAAGTTGTTGTGACTGATGATGAAGATGATGATGACGATGATGATGATGATGATGAAATGCGTGATCATGAAATTCTTCCAAAGTTAATAGAAGCAACTGTTATATACCCCTTTGAAGATAGTTACGCTTTCGTGAATCGGAATAAAAAACTGACTGAACAAGGTGACCACATTATATGTGTAGAAAATTGGATGAGATGTTTGGAAGATGAAAGTGTGGTAAGAACAAATAACAGTGATAAAACTGTTCTTGAGCTGTTGAGAAGTTGGTTTCGATTACTTACAGGAGATTTTATCTATATTCATCACAGTTTGCATTCGCAGAAATATCTTGATGAGTATTATGTTAATAACGATTTTCAAGCTTATAAATTCAACTTTTATGGTTATACAGCAGAAGAAGTGAAGAAATTAGCAACAGAATTAAAGATCTTACCACAAGAGAATGAGAGTTTTGCCGAGCTGAGAATTATTACCGGAAAAAAAGATTCGTGTCAAAAAGGTAGATTTTGTAAGCGACTATCTTTCACCGGATGAATACAGTGAAGATGAAAAAATGGAATGTGACGGACATGAAGAGATTTTTTTTGATCGAGCAAGATATTTAGAACAATTAATAGAACTGCCGTTTCCTTTTTATTGTAACGCGGTATACTTGTAAGTAGTGAGCGAGTTTAAAGTTAATATGTCTATTTCAAAAGAAGAGAATAAAATGTTAGATAGTATATGTTTAAGTGAAGATGAGCTTTGTGATTTAAAACCAGCGTTTTTGTTTTTAAAAACCTGCAAAACTTACAGTAAAAGGTTGGATATAGGTATGTTAAAAGCGGCTCATAGTTATATAATGGATATAAGTGAAGAATCGAGCTTGGCGAATTTCCCTAGGTATACACAAATTGATGATGAAATTGTGTGGTATTGTGAACCGAAAAGAATTGAAGAACGTCTTATTAAATTGATGGAAAAACAAGGTGAAATTGATGCTATGGAGTTTATTAAAGAACTTTTACAGATACATCCATTTGCAGATGGAAATGGACGAATAGCTAAACTAGTGTATTATTTTTTAACTGGCGAATTAAAAGTATGGGATAAGCAAAGTGATTTTATAAAGTTTTTATTAAAAATTAAGCAATAAATAATCAGGTAGAATTAAAATAAAAGCGATGTAAATAAGTTAAAGGTATCATAAATAGCTGAAGAAAATGGCTTTAGCAGTAACTGATACTGCAAAGTGGATTTTATTCGGAAATAAATCGCTTTATTCATCTTTAGCAAAGAGACATTATTCGTTAAATAGACAAGATATAGCAACGCAAAGATTGTTTTTAAGTAAAGGTCTTTATTCGAATAAATTGAATAGAATACGAATTTCGAAAAGAAATTTGAATAGAATAGAAAGGTATAAACGAAGATACGGTGTAAATAGGAGTCTTGTAATCCCATCCAATCGAAGAAATCTAGCGACAATGATTTATGTTTAGAGGTGTGAAATGGCTGAAACAGAAACAAATACTGAAACGTTACCTCTTTTACCTCTACATAAAGAAAATGAGGTTGAGAATAAAGTTTTGGAAGAAAGACAGTTGTATAATAAAAAGGTATTGATACCGGCTAAAGATTATGAAAGGTATTTGGAAATGAAAGCGAAAGATATTCCAAATGCTTATGAGCAAAAAATTGAATCACTAAAAGAAAAAGCTGTTAGCGCATCTACATCGAATAACTATATTGAATGAAATAAATAGGTATCGTGATTTATTAAATAAAATAAATGATGAAGCGCCTTTAGAAACTGAAGATTCGAAAAAACTAAAGAAAGAATTGGTTAATAATAACGCTGTAAAAGTTAAGATAGAAACTTTAAAGAAGCAAATAAAAGCTGTCAATAAGAGTAATTTACCAGCTGAACAAAAGGTGGTGAAAATAAATCAATTAATGAGTCTAATAAGAAAATTGTCTACGTTACAAAGTGATAAAAATGAAAAGCATTTAAAAGAAATTTTAAATGGTGAAACACCTAATTCACTAAATATACAAGCTATAGGTAAATTTAAACCGGGCACACTAGAAGTGATTAAATTTTTAAGGAAAAATAATATAATCAAATTCGATAAAAATGATAATTTGATTCAAGTGGGCGATAGCGGTGTGCTCGCAAACACAAGTAGAGTGCAAAAAATGTTTGATTATCTTAATAACCCACACAAGTATTCTGTTATTCCGATTGGTTTATCGACAATTGCCCGAAAAATGCAAGCTGAAGGCTTTGATATTAATAATTTTCCTACAGAATTACGTCAAATTTTATCAACTGAAAAGAAAAAAACAGTTGAAAAACAAAAGCTACAAAAAAGCGACCGAGACATAAACACTTCATTCGCGCAGATTGAAGAACCTCAAAGTAGTTCTTCAATTAGATTTCCGCCAACTCCCGAAAGAACTAGTAGGCCTATAGCCGAGTCAACGCCGAGATATTACAGCCCTATAGCTACTCGAACTAGAGCCGCTAAAAAAAGAGAGAAGAAAAACGAACGAAGTTTTGAACAAGCTCGAGCTAAAGAAGAGCGAGCTCGTAAAAAGCTAGAAGCCAAAGACGTTGAAAAAAGATTTGAGTTAAAGAAAAGAGCGCAAGAAGAGCGAGCTCGTAAAAAACAAGAAGCCAAAAACTTTGAGTTAGACAAAGATTTGACTGGTTCAGGTCTTAGTAATAATAATAATCCAGCGTGGAAAAAAATGTTTGAATCACAGATAGAAAAAACAGTGCGAAAGGTTTTGTCGAGAGGGGTTGGTTCTGAACCTTCAGTAAGATATGAATCAAATCGTCCTGAGTCGGGAATTGACGATGGCTATTCGTCAGCTGACAATGAAAGAGAACCGTTAAGTAATAGTTATCATTTGTCAGCTGCTAAAAGGAAAAGAGCACCAACCTTCTCTTCTGAAATGTACAGAGATTCGCTACCACCAAGCAAGTTGAGGAGAATAGATCATAAAAAATTAGCTAAAACTATAGCTAAAGAAATAGGTAAAAGAAATAAGTTACAAAAGAAAAGAAGTAACCGTAAAAGTGATAGTTCTGGTTATAGCAGCATTAATAGTGAAAGTGATAGTAGTAGCGCTAATGAAAGTGAATCTAGCGACAGCGAGCAAAATGAAGTTTCAAGTAAAGACGATAGTAAAACTTTCGGTAAAAAAGCGCTAAATTTAATATTAAAGGCTGAAAAAAAGGGATTGAAAAAGCATAAAGGTTGGAAAGAGAAAATTGTAAAAGAATTAACAGATTTATTTCAAGCTTATAAGGATAGTCTTAACCAGATTGAAGACGAAGAAGAAGAAGAGGAAGAAGAAAAGTAAATAAAATGGAAAATGAAATTAAAAATCTGTTATTTTTATTAAAAAAGAACCGAATGATATTAAAAGAAAATCAACTATTAATTAAGAAGTGTTTAGCAGTATTATATTTATTAGAAAAAGAATCTAAACGAAAAGAGTTAATATTATAATCATGAGTGATTTTAATTTATTAAAAAATAAACTAACACAATTGTATAATAACCTGTCTTTTCCCGGTTCATTTTCCAGCTTGAACAAATTTTATTCATATGCAAAGAAAGAGATTCCTACATTAACGAGAGAGCAAGTAAATGAGTGGGCTAAATCGAATATTACTCATGCTGATTTTAAACCTGTGCGAAAAAAGTTTGTTCATCCACCTATTAAAGTAGGAAGACAAGACTATTGTTGGGAAATAGATTTAATGGATGTACAAAGTGATGCTATTTTCCATCCTGATTATAATCAAGGCACGCGATATCTTTTTTGTTGTGTAGATCAATTTAATAAACATGCATGGGTGAGAGCTAATTCTAACAAAACCGGTCCATCGAGTGTTTTAGCGATGAAAAATATATTTGATTCAACAATGCGAAGACCTAAACTAATTAGAGCTGACAGAGGATCTGAATTTATTAACACGGCTTTTAAAAATCTGATACAAAATAATAATATTCGATTAATCTATTCTAATGATGATCCAAAATGCGCGATTGTTGAACGTTATAACAGAACTTTCAAGACGAAAATAGTGAAATATATGTCAGCTTTAAATACAAAGAACTATATAGATAAATTAAATGATCTTGTAGAAAGTATAAATAACTCGAAACATAGAACAATAGGGATGGCCCCAAATGAAGTGAATGTGAATAACTACGAAAAAGTGCGAGAAAATTTACACAAATATTGGGCTAAACAAGAAGCGAAGATACCTCCCTCGCAAAAAGGTTATACAGTTGAGGGAGCAAGAAAGCGAAAAATCAAAACACGTTATAAAGTCGGACAATATGTTCGTATTGCGAAAAGAAGAACAACGTTTATGAGAGGATTTCATAAACAATGGACTGACGAGATATTTATAATTGAGAAAATTAATTTTTATATAAAAAATACGCTTCTTTACAATTCCCTAAAATTGGTGAAAATAACTGGCAATTATTAGTAAACTATTTTCCTGACCAAAATTGGCAATGGTTCGGTTTTGGTTATTGGGCACTTAAAATAGAAACAAGTAAAGTTGTTACAGAAATTTCATGTATTCCTCCTTTTTTAAGGCATATTGCGATTGGAGACGCGTTAATAGCTTTTCTAGGCTTTGACGTGTTAGATGTATCAATTGATGAACGAAAGGCGATAATCTGGAAACGATATGAAGAATTTTGTTATGTCGCTAGAGAAGAACATGCTGATGAATTGTACAGCTTTCCTCAAGGATTGCAAAATGGTCAATCTTTATTGCTTACTGTAAAGTCCGATTCAGCCAATACTGTTGAAGGAAGAGCGTTGTTTATGTACAGCGATAATGTAGAATCACAGTTTGTAGGAGAAAATGATGTAAATTTATTAGCTATTGTACCTGGAATGAGATTAGATAAGCAAGTAAACAGAAAAATAGTTTCATATAGTCCTGAAACATTGCAGTACTGTAACTTAAAAGATTATCAATTATCACGTTTCAATTTAACTTGTTTAAACTCTAAAGGTGAGAAAGTTGTAGTAAAAGCGAGAATTACATTAGCTTTCCGTTTGTTAAGTGAAAAATAAAAAAACAATGAAAAAACGAATAAATATTAACGTTGCTATAACTTATTTATTGTTACATTAATTTACACTGATAAGAACGAGATAAGATGCAACTGATAATCGCACAACGACCTTACGGTCGATACTTACGCTGGCGGTTTACTTGAAAGGCTTAATAAAGCTAGTAATCATTCTTTGCGAGGAGAAGGGTTAATGAATTCACTATTTAATACTGTTAAAAAAACTGCAACAGCTAGTTTGAAAAAGGGAGGGGCCGCCTTAAAGCATAAAAAAATTGCATCAAAAAATCTACTAAATAAAGGAAAACAAATGCTGAAACGAAATTTCGAAGCTAAAAAGAAGCAGCTTTTAACTAAAGGTAAACAGTTGGCTGTTAAAGCTATTAAGGATAAAAAGAAAGAAATAAACAAAATACTACAAACGAAAACAAAAGATCTTAAAAGAAAAGCGACAACAATGTTGGCGCCACCGAAAGCTTCAAAAAAGTCTTTTACAGCTGAACAGATAAAAAAAATTACAACTCCAAAAACTTTAGAAAAAGATGTGAAAATAATTCCACCTAAAACAATTTCACATATGCAAGACAAAGTAGGAAGAAAGAAAATTAAAGTCAGTTCTCTTTCAGCTACCGCAAAGAAACCGTCTATGAAAGCGGTATATTCAAAAGTGCAAAAAGCAAAAAAAGCTACTTAAAAGTAAAAAAATATCTTCTTCATTACGAAAGAAATTTAAAAGAACTTTAAGAAAATATAAACATATTTATAATTCAGCTTATGATTTTTTAATGTAATTAGTTTTAATTGAAAATTAAAATTTTAATGCAATAAATAAAATATTAAAGTTATTAGCGATTGTGAATTCTAATCATTCGCGAGAAGAAAGAAGTTAATTAACAGTTAGTGCTTTGTTTTGGACGGTATTTAAAATGACCGCTAATAAAAATGACGTTAATCAGTTATTGACTGGAAATGCAATAAGTGATTTTACAGTTGAAGAAAGTCTTGATTTTGACGCGACAGAGTTTATAGATACAGATATACTAAGTAAGCAGTTTACTAGAGTAACACCACTAAATGATCAACCAGGTATCACACATACTGATATTATATTTCAAATTCCAACACAAAGTGGCAATTTTTATAGACTTTCAGAGAGTTACGTTCGAATAGGATTAAAACTTGGTCAAGCATCTACAGGTGATGCAATTCCTGAAGATAAAAGAGATTTGTTTATTCCACATAACAACGTACCGCAAGCAATATTTAAAAATGTGATAATGCATATTGACCAGGCTATGATAGAAACACAAAATGGTCATTACAGACAAAAGGCCTTTTTTGCTAACTTGTTAGAACAAAATCCCAGAGCTCTTGAACATAAACTACAAGTCACTGACGGATTCTATTTAGATAATAATTTAAAAGTTAACCAAGAGGGTAAGTTTGCTCCAGAATGGACCGATCAAATTCTTAATGAACATCAAATTAGCTATTGGGATCCTGAAGAAAAAACACAAATAAAAAATTCAAATTCAGGTGGTATAAAACGAAATAAAATGTTCAATCAGAGTCAATTGATTCATTATGATTTCCAAACTAAACTAGCTCTCTTTATAAATGAGCAGTACATCGATGCGTCTTATGCATTGAAATTAACTTTTCAGCGAGAAGATCAAAAATTTAGTGTGCTTTGTCCTGAAGCTGAAAAAAATACATTTGATTGGAGGATTGAAGAGATGGAATTGCATTTGCAAACTGTAACTCTTACCCCTCAGAGGTATCAAGAATATTTTAGACAGTCAGAACAAAGCGCACAAAGATATAATATTGAAAGATTGTATATCAATTCTTGGATTGCTGCAAGCGATCAATCAAGACTTACAATGCAACTTTTGAATGGAAATGTGCCAGATGTGATGATACTAGCATTTGTTGATGAAGCTATCTGGAGAGGGAGTACAGAAAGTAATCCTTATAATTTTCAGCATTTACCACAAAAAGGAGGTGACAACTTCGAACTTTGTCTAAGAACACACTTTAACAATTCATATTATACAATGCCTTACACATCAGCCACAAACGCTTTGCAAGGCTTATATCAAGCTTTAGAAATAGATCATACTATGTTTAGCGCTGATATGGCTTTAAAATCGCAAGGATATGCTTTATACCCGTTCAGATTGACAAATACAAGGCTAGAAAATGGCGCTAAAGTTGTTGACAGTAGAGATTCTGAAGTAACACTTGAATTAAAGGTGCCGAATACTCTAAAAAAGAAATATGTTATCTTTGCCGCTTGCTATTCTAGTAATCATATCGATCTTCAACCTAATAAAAATGTAATTTTAGATTATGCTCCATAAAAGAAAATATACAATTAACATTATATAAACAAGAAATTAAAACTATTGAAACATTTTTAAACTGAAATGGATGGAGACGATATAGAGCAAATCTGCACAAAACAAGATTAAAATATTAAAGAAAGTTTTATAGAGCTTTTATCAGCTTTAGATGTGTGGGGGCTTGTATCGAAACAAACATGGTCTATTTCAAGTTGGTTAAAATCATCATTATTATCTCCATCTTCAGGTAAATAGATGTCATATTTCAATCGACGTGTTGTTAATTTAGCATTTTTCGACTTTTTCTATCACTGTTATTTTGAAAAGATTTATAATAATCATCAACATAATTATGAGCAAAATCACGCTGATCATATTTACGTTTAGGCCACATCTTTTGATTAAAGCGAAATGTAACAGCTTTTTATTCTTTCTTCTTTGTCACGGCTTTTATAAAATTGTAATTTTCTACTTAATACTATGATGATTCAAGCGGTTGGCAGTCGTAAATACTTTACAATTGTAACAAGATCGTCATGCATTGGTGCTATAAATTCAAATATATAATCGATATGATGAATTAAACCGAAATGAAGCAATAGCGGCATTGCTACAAAACTCACAATCGCCAAGCAGCAGATGACAAACATAGTCCATATATGCACACAATCTTGAAAAGTACCCCACAGTTTCGCTTTCTTATATCTTGTTCATATTCACTTTCCAATTGAATTGAACAACATTCCATTTCTTCTTGTTCTTTTTCTTTCTTGATATCCATTTATAAAACGTGATGATATAAACAGATAATTGAAACAGAAATAAATTCAAATTCAAAGTTGATAACTATTTATATTTTAAGAAACAAATTATAGCATTTATCTAAAAACTATAAAAAGTTTTCTATTCGAGTTTTATATCTTTCAGTTCTATTTCTTTTCTATTCTTATTTTCTTCTTCTTAATAAGCCTTTTAGCTTTTCTTTCTTCTTTCGTTTTCTGCTTTTTCTTTAGCTTTTGCTTTATCAACATCATCATCATCATCACTTGTTAAATTATCACTTGAAGATGATGATGATGATGATGATGATGATGATTATGATGATGATGATGATGATGATGATGAGACATAACCAATCAACTCGTCGGCTTCTTTCCTTGCTATCTTTTCCAATCATTTTCTTTAACTCGTTAATAGATGTCGGCTTTCCTTTAACTCTTTTTACAGCAGCAGCAGTTGTTTTTGCATTTAAAGGTGAGAACACTTTATTATTAAGCAAAGCTTGATTCAAGAAGTCGAAAGCATTCGCGTTGTCAACACCGTCATCCTTTAAGTCATCAGTCGTTGATGTGGGTAACTGTTCTTCAGCAGTTGCCTTTTCTTCAATAATAGCTTCTTCATCTCCAATGGCAGAATAAGGCGAAATCGCTTCTATTTCATTAAAATGCGGTGGCATATCTAACTCTGGCGGAATGTCAAAATCAGGAGGTATATCAAAATCTTCTAACATTATCCCCGCAAATAGTTGCGGGGGTAAAGCGACCTCCTCCTCCTCAGCTCTTCGCTTTTCCTGTTGCGGCTGTTGCTCCTCTTCACATTCCATAGCATCAACTAAAGAGTCCACAACGTCATTTTCCGTTATTAACGGGTGTTCCAATGGAGCTGTGGCGATATCAACAATTGCTTTTTCAATTGCTTCTTTACTTTTTATTGTCGGCTTTTTCTTTTTCAATAATCCCAACGCGTTAGACGCGCATTTATCTAGCAGCACATCTTGCTTCTTGATTTCATTTTCATATGGCGTCTGGTCAGAAGAGCTTGCTACATTAGCATTGCGAATTACTCGCATTTCATGTAAAGCTGACTTTAATTTATTACTTACTTGCACTTCCTTTTCTTGTCGTTGTTGACTTAGCTCTAACGCAAGGTTTTCTTGACCTTCTTCTACTTCTTGCGCTTTGGCTTCACATTCTTCTTCTTCATTCTCAACAACTGCAGCTTTACCGATACCCATCTCTGTCTGGCATTCCACATCTACTTTTTCCCCCTCGTCGTTAAAAACTTTGATTTCCGTATTTCTAAAAAAATACTTCATTTTTCCCAATTGAGTGTTCAAAGGGAACATGACCTTCAACATTGTTATATCCAATTCGCTAACACCTTTCAAAATCAAAGAATCTTTTAAATATTTCTCAAAAGACGTGAACAACTGGTTGAGGTTTTGCTTTTGAACCACTTTATACATTTCAGTAACCATCACCTCCGTCATGATCATCTTGAAGCCATACAAACGTGTTTCAAAGCCAACTTTGATAATCAATTTCGTGTCGTCCATCTTTGAATTGAATTTTCGCGGTTTAATCACTTCTTTCAAAATCTTTGTTAACAAAACAAAGTGCTTCTCCAAAATTATACAGCAAACCATTTGCTTTTTAAATGGAGAAAATTCACTAAGATTCGACATTCCTTCGTTATGAAACGATCGAGATAACTCTGCAGACTTGCCAATTCGCGGCATGATTTCAACTGTTCAAGTCACAACTATTCATTTTGGCGCGCTCTTTCTGCTTTAAAATAACTACGTGTCATTTTGACTTTTTTGTTTAAAACCCGCCAAAGAGAACAAGCACGTGTATAATTCAAAGTTCAACTTTTCTAGACATTGACGTCAATCATATATTGTCTAATATACTATATTTAACAAGCTTTTGTTTAAATTAACCAATCACTAAAATGTAAGTCGCGTCTATTTCAAAGTCCAACTTTTTCAGACAAAAACTGTCAATCATATGTCTGAAAAATATAACTACTAGAATTACAATTGTTCACCTTCGTGAGGTAAAATTTAAGCGGCAAAACATTTTTCAAAATTAACATCTAAGAAAAAAATACATTGTCCTGTTCTTCACTTTCCATTTTTTCTTTCTTCAAAGAATTAGAAGGAAACTCAGTTAAATCAGGTAAGCTTTCACAGCCGTCTATAGTATCCGATCTTCGCTTTCTTTTATTTCGGTCTGGTATTTTTAACTTCAACTTCGGAATTGGTGTTCTACGCGGTGGCAGAGGCAAAGGAATGTAGGAGAAAGGTAGCCTTTTCTTTTTAGGATAAAGAAACACCATTTGTTCTATTTCTAGCGGTGATTCGAATATAACTTCACAAAGCGAAATCAATTCCGTTCCAGTGACTTTATCGCCAGATTTATTCGACCTTTCTACAACCTCTTCTTTCCATTTTACCAAATCTTTAGGTTGCTGTCTTAGGTAGAATCGATAACAAATTTGCAAATCTGACGAGGCAGCTTTGAGTAAATACGAACAATATTTCTCCACTTTAGTTTCAAGAACAGTTTCTAAGACATAATCAGTCAATGCTGAAACATCTTTTGTCGCGTCAATATAAAACAATAACTCAAATACAGTACAGGTTTTTTCATCCATCTTAATAATAGATTTTGTTCAGCTCTAAAAGTTCATGAAAATAATAGCTGTTAACTAAACTCACGTCGAATTTATAACAAAAAACGTTACATAATTTATACTTTTTTCTAAAAGCGATTCTTTTTCACCAAACTTTTTATCAAAAAGTTCCCAACTAGTATCCGAACTTAACATCCAATTTTTCTGTTTTTTCATATATTCATGCAACCAATCAGTTATTTCTCTCGCTTCATTACTCTCAAATCCTTCGTTTTGAATGCATTTGAAACAAAATGTACATACAGCAGCCATTCGCCCCCAGGTTGTACCGCCAATTTCATTATTTATCCGATCAAGAACGTTTTATTCAACTTTGATTTATATTTTTTCATAAGTCCTTCATAAATCATTTCATGCTTTATTTCTAATTCTTTAGTGACTTTTAACATCGTTTTGGAATATCTATTTATCATTCCATACCGAATTTTTCCTGCTTTTACAAGCAAACATTGCTCAATTATTTCTCTTTCCATTTCTACTTCAAAATTCGACACTGTTAAATTTTTTTCATTGTTATAAGAAATAAACTGATTTATTTTAGCTATTTCATAAAATCTCAATTAATTTTTTTCATTTTTAATCCTTCAGATCAGCTAGAAAGAAACAGCAAAATGGACGAAACTGAAATTGCTATTCTAGATATTGAATATGTCAATTCGGGTCGAAAACTGCCAGGCAAAAAAAAGCGCACTCATCTTTGTATTCGAAAAGTGGGTTTGTTAATAACAAAACATCCTTCATTATCAAAGCCGTATACATTTTCAGCTGATTTCAGCCCATGCGTGCCCTGGAGATATCTACCGCAGAAATATCAAGATCAGTTTAATTTTTGCCGTAGGCAGATTCACAAGTTAAACTACAGCCCGGCTAATGGATGGTTTTGTAGAGAGGCAGAACATTGGTTAAAAGACATTCTTTCTTTTAACAACGTCGGAGTTGTTATGTACAAAGGTGGACACATTGAAAGAGATATCTGTGACAAATTAAATTACCCTTCTTTCAATCTGGAAGAAATGGGTGCGCCGAAAGTTAATACTCATTGCCCTGTTGAAGAGGTCAAACTTCATTATCAATTTCTTAAGAAAAGTGCACAATTGAATAAGAACGAAACTGAAAAAATGACTCAGATTTGATTTTAAGATTTGACTACTAATTGTTGATAAACATCATCTTTTTCTTTATATGCTTTATTAATAACAACGATAAGTACAGCTCTACAGCGCTCTATTTTTCAAGTGTTCCTGCTCTTTTTTTTATCTCATTAAGTAAATTATTTGTCTCAAAATGTTCCCCACCCCAATCCCCAATCATTGTCAAAACAGAAAAAACGATTACTTGCTTTGAAAAACCTTCCAACAATTCTCTATTTATGTGAGCTACAGTTAAAAAATAAATTAAAAGTCTATAAAAAGGTTTATTCTCGAATTCCCCCTCTTGAACACCACAATATAAAAATAGAACTCTTTCTGCTACAGCTAACATGGTCTTACTCGCCAAACGCCATTTCAAAACATTGTTCAGCAAGTCTCGTTCACATTGAACAACCTCTTTAGCCGAATACGTGTCATCAGTTAACCAAGCCGCTTCTTTAGCCTTATAGGCTACAATTTCTTGAAATTTCCCGGCAATATAAAAACATGTCACTCCTATTAATTGCAGTTTATCTCTATCGATATCCTCCTTTCTTTTCAACGCCAAATCGACATAATCGAATGTTAAAAACAAAGTCTCGTGTGTGAATTCGAAAACTGTGGCTATTTCTACCAACCAATCTAATAATGTCTTCCTATTTGAAAATGTCACATTACTTTGCTTTTCCAAAAGCGCGCTTTCATAGTCAGCATTTTCGTCAAAAATAAAGGCTTCATCATTAACTCTTAAGGCTTCATAAAGTTCTTCTTTTTCACTCATTTTGCTTCGACTAAAACCAGACACTATTCAAAACTAGCCTTTATCAAATTTCAAACAAAAGCTTTGTACAAAGGTCGACTTTGACATATGATCCGCAAGTACAAAAGATTTTTCTTTTAAGTCATTTCAACATCTTTTCAAGTATCAAATAACAAGTCACATGTCGATCAAATTTCAAATTATTTAAAACTACCTGTTTTCAATTTACAACTTTCACTAAACCAAAAACTATTTCACAACCTAACCCATTTTACATCACTTAATTCAAGATGCCTGATTTGGCTTATTTAGAAATGATGAAATCATGTTGTCACAAAGATACAGCAATATATTCAATCATTCTTCAACTTGCCTATCGCTATTCTTTTCGTTACGAACCGTTAGTCTTTCTCGACGTTTATAACCTTGCTTCTAAAACAAATCGAAATCTAGTTCGTAACAGAGCTTGCCAATTCTGGAACACATTACAAGATAAAACTTTGAAAGATAAATTTAAATATGCCGTCAAATGCTGTCGAGATTGCAACAGTCGTAACGATTTCATGTTCGATCTTGAAGTTATTTTCACCCTCTTCGAAATTGAAAATTACAGATGAACTCAACGAACTAAAAACAAGAACATTATCTTTATTAACATTTTGTAACTTACTTTTGATTCTTTACTTGTATGATAAACCAGAAACATTTTAGTTCTTTATTTTTACTTTCTCCCCGCTCGCTGCAAACCAACTACTTGTAATTTGAGCTCGCCCGCGCCCGCCAAAACCTTTCAAACTAACCACAACGCTTCTTTCAATCTTAATCCCTTTCAAACCAACTCAGATCAATAGATCCAATCCTATTTTCCTTCTTTCGATTCCTTAACTCTTAAATCTAAAATTTGAACGATGCGGACCCTCCCTATATACTACTAAATCCTTAGGAAAGGTGCACTTATGTTGTAAGGAAAATATAAACTCTTACCCATGTACCCAGTCACTGTTAAATACATACCAAATAACATCAAATAACAAGGAGCCTTCCCTTTTCAATATTTTGGTATTAAATGCAAAGTGGGGTTGAAAATTCAGTTCCAAGTAGGATGGACAATCTAACTAAATTAGGGAAAATACAAGAATTTTGTCTAAAAATCTTTAAATAAACTTGCTCTAATCTTTAATATTTATCACAAGAACCTCATATTCTCATAGAACTGAATCTTGTCCTTTTCATTTACACATGTTATTGTAAAACTTTAATGCCATTCATTTACACTGCAGGTAGTAATAACTGGCAAATGAAGAATTCTCTTCAAAAAGGTAGCAACAGCAACCCTGGGAAACGTGGAAAAGTGGGATTTCAAATAATACTTCTTAGTCAAAATTGTTATTGAAAAATCATCCTATCCAATATCTGCCTCAGCAACCAGTAGGGCATACCAGAGCAAAACAAGGAGGCAAAAAGACCTTAAAAATATACCTTTGTCATACGGTGTATACAACTTATCACATATATGATGTTTGTTTACAAAGTAATATTCACAAATTAATAGGTTTTCAAAGTAGTAGGTTTACAAAGTAATATTCACAGAAAATTGAATTTATTGTATTTGTGTTTGCATCGGGTATACAGTTAAGTAACAGAAATTAATCGGATATTCCTTATATAAAGTTCAATCATCCAGAATACAATATCTTCAATTATTTCAACAAAATCATTATTTGACCTTAGGCTTATCGGCACAGACTTGTTTTCTAGTTCTGTTCCCATTTCTTTAAGCTCAAATTTTAAGGCCTTGTTCCCAAGCCTGTACCCTTGGAAGGCCAGTTTTACTCTGTTAGGGTTTGTACCCGAGATAGGAGCATTTGGCTTGCTGGCAAAAGTGCTGCATCAACTTTTTTGTTGACAATTGCCATTTTGAAACTTCAAAACCCAGACAATTAGAGCATTTGTCTGAATTTCACAGAGTGGGTCTGATGGTTCTGTTTCTACATTAGAGAAAAACTCAAATTTTCTTGAAACACAATGCTATGAAAACTACAGCTATCATTTGAAGCTACTTTATTGCTAATTCCACAACATTTTTGTAGCCTGAAATTTCTTTTGATAAGGTTATTCATGTGTATCTGACGTATGTCTATCTAGATAGGCTCTGCTTATAAATTCCTGAAAAGACTTCTAGAAAGGAAATGGTTCATGCATTGTATCAAAGATGCTGCTTCCACTTTTTCGGCTCCAATTGATTCTGCAGACTTTCTTATTTTTCTGTAAGCATTCAAATATGAAATTAGTAGTTGAGCTGGGACAACTTGTCTGAATGTGCAATCCAGGGTGGCATGAGCATATGAAAAAAGCAGAAAAGAAATCTTTGAAAAGAAATACTTATTTTCATTTTATATTTACAAACTTATAGTAGTGCAGCCTGGAGTAAAAATTAGTTTTAAATGTTATGAAATATGAAATCTTTATACAATTGCTGTTTGGATGTTCTTTATAGGGAGAAATCCTGTCGGTAAGACTGTGGGTTACAGTGTCTTTTTCTTTTTTTCTTAAATATGAAAATATAAATGAAATGAAAATTATTTAGGCCTGTTTTCATTTTCCTGCAATAATACAATTTATGTTAACCCTTTACTTACCGCACATTGATCGGCCGGTTGAAAAAATTATTTTTTGTCGAAAACATGTATAATTGAGGTCAAATAAGCATATAAACTTTGAAATTTAAATTTATCTCTAAAATTGAATGATTTTGAATTTGTTGCATATTTGCAACATTGGTAAGTAACGATATGCAAAAGTGGAACTTTTTCACAAATATAAAATTTCTTTTCTTTCATACATAAAAGTTTTGAAACCAGAGATTCAATGCAAAAAACACCAATTGACACTATAAACAAGTGAAAATGATAAAAAAGATCATGTAATCCTAGAGTTATGAAAAATATATTTTAACAATAAAGATTTTTAGTCATTAGTCTCACACAATAAAGCAATGTTTATGGAAATAACTGTGGATACAAAGTACTGCGTGCAAAAAACTGGAAGATAAATTGTTTTATAATGTCTTTTCATTTTATATGATCCAAGAAACAATTGCTGTTGCTCTTCATGCAGAGGCAAACTTTACATTTGCTGCAAAAAACCTGAGAATACCCAGTTTTGCAAAGTCTACATCTCCCTCTTTGTTCTTTTTCTGGCACTGGCCAATGGCCATGTTGATCGTATCGGGAAGATGAGTCTAGTTCCGGCACAGCTGGTTTTTTTCCTCGCCTCTCTACATCTTCGCTCTTCCTTTTTTTTGGCCTTCCAGGTGTAGGCCTATTGTAGGCTTTGTTTCCTTTTATTAAGCCCTCAGAAATTTGCAATGAAAATTTCAACAGATTCAACTGCCTCCTCTTTGCAATCTTGGAGAGATCACAGTCACGGCGGTACAGCAGCCAAGCATTGACCTTGCAGATATCAACACAGTGCCAGAAAACTTTGATATACCATCAACGGGTTTTCACTGTTATTCGGTACAATGCAATGAGCATATCCACAAGGTCAACGCCGCCCATGCCACCGTTGTATTCTTTTATTATGTTTGGGCATGGAATATCTTTCCTGCATTTCTCTTCCGGTATCCACCTACTGACAGTTTGCATTGGTTCAACACCAATGAAATTGGAGGCTAAATGGACAGCATTGTTGTCCATCCGCTTAGCAATTATGACACCGGAGTTTAGGTCGGTCATGTAATCAAATGGACAGCATTTGTTGGATTTCAACTTACATCCTTGAAGGCGATTTGCACGCATTGTTCCACATGCTAAAATACCCAATTGTTTTAGGTATATAAACAGATTGATTGTTGAAAACCAGTTATCAAAGATTAACTTATGATTGGCATGGTTTGTCAAGAACTGGCACAATCTAGCAACAACCTGGGCAGACTTCTGAAGCTTTTTTAATTCATCTGTCATGGGATCAGCATCTGTTTTCCCTCCATATATATAAAAATCATATATGATACCAGAAGCACCAGCTCAGACCAGATTTTTAAACCCCCATTTGTTAGGTTTTTTTTTTATTATACTGCCTTATTTTGCCGTAGCGAGTCTTTGATGGTATTATTTGCTCGTCTACTGAGTGGCATTGCTCTGGGGCAATCTTAAGGCATTGATTTCGAACTTTCTCAAGAATGGGCTTGATTTTAAACAGCTTGTCAGCTTCATTTGCATCAACCGTCATATTGTCCACAAAATGAAGATATGTCTTCAACTTTTGAAATCTTCCACGAGGCATTACATCTGCAACTGGAGGAAACCTCAATTCTTGTGACCAATACGAGCCGTAGGTTGGAAGCTGCACAACTCCCATTTTCATGCGCATACCAATAAGCTGTTCAATCTCATCTCTGTTTGTGTTCACGGAGGTACCAGATTTTTGAGTGCTGTACAAATTGGTCTGCGCTGCAACCAGATCTGTTATTTGATCAGTCCAAAGCTGTTTAAAATATTGCAGTGGAGACTTTTCTTCAATATTTTCAGGTGCTTCAAATTGAAAATCTGAAGATACATTTGCAATGTCCCTGTGTCTCCATCAAAAATTTCGCACAACCTTTTTCTGGTTAGCATTCTTTTTCTTGCCACTACTTTTACTGATTTTTTCGCTACTTTCTCCTTTTTCTTCATCTTCTTCTTCTTCTTCTTCTTCATCTTCTACTTCATCTTCTCCTTCATCTTCTTCCATATCTTCTACATCAGCTGCCTCATCTATTCCATCTTCAGAACCACTATCCTCATCCTCTCTGACATTATATTCCTGAACCATTCGTATCGAATCTTCATCGTGATCTTCACCTGAGCTGAATTCTCTAACTTCTGACTCATATCCCTTCATCACATATTCCAATGCATCGTCTATATCGAGATGCCTTATATGTCCAGAAGCCATTTTCTACAAAGAAAGGCAAAGCTAAACTAAAAATCTGAAAATGAGGTTTTATTTTGAGAATGAACAAAAAAGTTCAATTGTTGGCAAATATTTTTTGCCAGGAAAAAAAACATCAAAAAAGATGTTGCTTATGAAATAGTTATGAAAAATTCATCATTAGAATCAAATGTAATAGTATAATCTTACAAATAACCGAGTTTAGTGCAAAATACCAACTTGCAAAAATTGGGCCTAAGTCGTATTTTTATGACCACCGATTACCAATGTTGCAAATTTGCAACAAATAAATTCAGAGCAATTTTCGAAAAAACCTTACAGATTCTTCCAGCAAAAAGATTTTCATTCAAAAATACTGTATTTCATTATTGTAAAAATAGAAACAGTCATTTTGTGAATTTAAACATTGATTTGTTTGAATTTAAACCTTTTTACAGTTTTTACATTTTCACCATCATAGGAAAGGCTGGTACAGGAAAGTCTTTTGTCACAAAGAAATCATGCGTTCATTTGTTTCTGTTGGTAAAAAGTTCCAGTTAGTTTGTTCGACAGGAATATCTTGTGAAGTCTACACAAATGAGGAATGACCGTTGTCTAATGCGACCGTATTTCATTTGGTATTGGCATCGCAACTGGTCCATTTGATAAAATTGACAAGGAAGCTGTCAAGAAATGCTCCTTAAGATTATTAGATTCATAGTGTGTTCTCTGGGAGGAATTTAGTTTGAATAGTTTGCAAGATTTAGAATTGATTCATAGCATTTGCTCGAAAGTTCGCGATAATAACTCACCTTTTGGAGGAATTCAATTTATCCTGATTGGAGACTGGCTACAACTATCTCCAGTAGCAGACAACAGGTCATGCCAAAATGTACAACTCGCCTTGTTTTTATGATTTACTAGGACATTCAATTGAGCTTGATGTGATTTATAGGTAAGACTGTCAAGATTTCTAAAATTTAAGCTTCAGAAAGTTTCGGGAATCTGTACGCCAGAGAGTGAAGTGTTTATTGATAATGTGCTCTCAAGGAATTTGGAAAAGGATGATGCTGAAGATTTTTTTGAAATTTGTTTTACCTGTCTTAGCTGACTAACATGAAGTTGATGAAGAATATTTTTCATTTAAGAGTGTTGATGTGGGTGTTCTGTCTCAAGCGCAAGAGCTTGTCCTGAGAAAATTGATAGTAGAAGCTGGCGTACCAATGATCTGTCTTGCCAATATTAACAGCAGGCTTCATAATTGTACATGCTGTTTTTTGTTTCAAAAATTAATGAAGGAACAACAGAAATCAAAGTGAATGGTTCCTGCCATACCTTTCAAGATGGCAATGGAATAACATTAATCAAAGGCAAAGGCAACAAATACCTTTGAAATTGAACTGGGCCTGTACAGTCAACAAGTCTCAGGGATTTCAGGTGTCGAAAGTTGTTGTCCATTCGGATTTTGAATTCACTGGCAGAATGTTGTATGTTGCTGCATCATGCTACAATGATCTACAAATCAAGTTTTAAAATCTTATGTCAAGGCAAGACCTGAAGAATTGAAAGAATTGTCCAACTTAAGATTTTTATCGATGATATTTCTTGCTGCAAGAAAGAACTACCATCGTGTTTAAAACACAATGAGAGTAATTGCTTAGAGGATATTGACAGGGGCCAAGTGCAGGATGAATTTAGATTTCATAATATTTCTAAAGAGTTTAACGTACCAGAAGAAGACGACCAAATTTTTCATTTGCAGCTTGTTTTAGAAAACATAGAACACCTGGATAACTATCTAAATCAACCTCCTTCAAATTTTAATTATGTCCAGTTTGTTGGAGAAATGAAGGAGACTTTGATTCTTGGCGCCTCCCTTGTATCCCTAAAAACGAATCACATTATAGACACAGCAATAAATGCATTGCCAAAAACAGAGCTTTTTGTTAAAATAATCTGGAAAAAAAATTTATTTTTCATGAAAACTCATATACAGGAGAATATTTCCATCTGTCTTCATGACTGCTTTCCTGAAAGACGTGATTCGGAAAGTCTGGTTAATTACCAGGGATGACAATGTCAGGCATTTCTTGATGGTTGTTTTTACTTGCGAAGAGGGAAAAAAGTTTCTGGAACCAGAAGATATAGGATTTTGTAGTGACTTATCAATAAAATTTTGCCACTGCATGATAGATGTCATTGCCAAAGTTGTGAAAGATAAAATAAGAACAAGGCACAAGATAATTTTAAAGTAGAGGACATGGACAATGCTGGGCTAGGTAAAATACGATACTTGGCTGGATACGTTTTGCAAGACCTGATTACGAAAGCAAAAAATATGTTTCAGAGAACTTACATTCAACTAATGAAGAAACGGTAGTAAAAGTGGAAAGAGCAATGAAAATAATTGGGATGTTACAAGAGAGTATTGTCAAGACATATGATCAACTGCAGTGGTCTGCTCCATGTTTCTGACAGATTTTATGATTTCATGCTTCAAATAGAACAGGCAAGAGTAAACCATTTGCAAATTGTGCATTGCAAAGAATTTGGTGACAAGTTTCTTATCCCAATAAAAGAGAATTTGTTGAGAGACAAAGAATTTAACCTGGAACAGAATTTCAGCAAACAGTCTCCCGCTTCAAATGAGTCTTCTGGTGCAGAAATATTGAAATGGCAATAAAAGAATGTCACATTTCTTTTAATAGAGTACACAGGGTGAGGTTACATTTACGTTGTACTTTGAGTGTTAAATTTAAGAAGTAGTACGTTATTGAATATTGTGTTACAAGTGCATGGGTCTTGCATAGTATCACAAAATCTTAAACTTGTATCTTTGTTATTTATATAGTTATCTATCAGTTGTGTTGAAATGCACAGGGCGGAATTGCATTTACAGTGTACGCTGAGTGTTGAATTTGAAAAGTAAGCTACTAGTGCATATCTGAGACATTTATCATATCACAAAGAATCTTAAACTTCTATCTTTTTACTCTTAAAAGTTAGTTAAAGAGAATTTTTGCATTTAAATTTAGTAGAGTTATCCTGACATTCATCGTTACAAATCAGTTACTGTGAGTACCAGAATTTGCATCTCATCGAACATGATTCCTCCCCATTTATTTTCAGCTGATAGCTGCATTCTTTCTCTTTTTCTTCTTAACCAGTCAAACATCTCTGGATTCCAACCTGAATCACAGCTAATTCCGTTTTTATATGCACTGAAATTGGAAACAAAAGCAAGAACCTTCCAGATATCTTTCAAAATTACTTTAAAACTAACGAATACTCTCATAAATACAAAACTAGACAAAAGCATAACTATAAAGTTCATCGATTCTACAAAGTTTGTGGAAATAAAATGATAAGAGATGTGGTTGCTTGACATTGGAATAACCTACCGGAGTCACAAACTAACATCTATTCAAAAGGATTTAGCAAAAAATTTAAGAACCTAACTTTTCTAAGCTACTAAGATCCTGGAAAAATGGCCAGCGAACAGACATGAGAAAACCTTATTTCCTTTTTCAGAATATTAGAAAAAGTTATTTTTTTTCTGTTATTCCTTAATGTAAGTTGGGTATACTTAAAGCAAGTAAGAAACTATGAGGTCAATTATTATTATTATTATCTGCAACCTATTTTTCATAGAGTATACTAGTATCAGGAGATAAGTCAGCTGCAGACTGGGTCTGTTGTCTGTACACTATCTTCCTCGACAAGATGAAAGGTGAAATGGTGTTTTAACGCCAGTTGCTAGGATCTCAGTAGTACGTTAATTAATCGATCCTGCCCCTGGCTGTGACTAGTTGATGATGTCTGCTACAATAATCAGGCTGCTTTGTGAATTCCAATCTCGATAGGATCACTTTGCTGTTTGGTAAAATGGGTGATGCTTGTAAAGATTTCTTGTTTTTTCAATTGTTCTTTACTACTCAAAGATGATCTAAATTTAAAAATCGACCCCTTTCACAATTAAAAATGAGGTTGAGGTGCCTTTTCAGAAATGAGGCTAGCGTTGTTTTGCAATTGCCACAGTCGAAGAAACCTCCGTTTGAGTTGGTGGTAGAAAGATTTCAGCAGATATTACAAGCTTTTCATCCAAAAAAATGGATCATTTCCACTCGTTTCTTCCAGAAGGTAAGCAGTCAGAGAGATATCGAGAAACCGAGATAAAAAAGTTATCGCAAAACCGATAACGAGGTTATCGATATCGCGATATTTTGCATATCGCTAAACCGATATAAAAAATATCGAAATAGCGATATCATTTATATCGTATTCGTAATTATGAATTAAAAAGTATGTTTTTCGAAAGAAGTTGGTTTAGGCAATCTCTTACTTCGTATAGAAGTCCAAACGAGTGCAACTTTTATAAGTTAGTTATTAAATAAACTTTGAATTTAAAGTTTTTGATTAGCTATGGCAAACTCAAGTGATTTTGTGCAGGAGACCTGGATAGAAATTGCAGTACTTTGGTCTATAAAGGGGTACCATGCCTTTAAAGTTCGCCCTTGCTCAGATATAAGTTTAATAATTACACCAGAGGAGGGCAACAAGTATGATCCACATGCTATGTTGGTGAAAATGCCCGACACTGTTCCTGATCAGCTTTTAGAGAAGGTAACAAGAGCAGGAGATGCAAAAAGGAGACCCCAGTTGGTGAAAGATATAATTGGCAAAACAGTGGGACGAGTACCAGCCAACTTGAGTAAAGTTTTTCGAGGTTTGGTGGAAAAAAGATTATTGGTGAGCGATACTTCCTGCTTTTTTGGTGGCAGAGCAGGACATACTGTAGATGTACCACACTGGCAGTCGTTTAAAAAAGCTAGAACCCGTGCTGGCCATGACCGACAAGGTGGGGGTGCAGAGCTTAGTTGCAGGTACACTCTGAAAGTGAAGATGGCGCACATCGATGAAGCGAAAGCCATCTTCAAAGAAAAGCTTACTGTAGAAGAACTTAGTAAAGTTATGTTTCAGGGACAGACAATTTAAAAGATGAAGCCACAATGTTATTAAAAAATGTTTTTAAATTTGAATAGAACTTTTACGTAATAGAAAATTTCTTGGTATTTCTTTTATTGTTTATCTTATCTCTTATAGCATCCCCTTATTTTACGAAAATCTAACTTTTTGGTATTTAAAAGAGTTGCCCTTAGTTGCTAATAAGATTCATTCAGAAATCATTATTTTCTTCAGTTGGTTGGAAGTTTCAAAGCTTACATAACTACCCATTGCTGTGATTACAAAAATGATAAGAAACTTTGAGGCTCTATCATCAAATGAGCATTTTCTCACTCAAACTCTTGAATTTTTCTCATCAAACTCTTACATTTTAGAGAAGATTGTAAACTGTTCTTATAAAAAAAGCGTAGTCTAATCAAACATTTGTGTTATAGATATCCATCTAGTTTGATTGGTCTCCTATCAGATAGAAAGCATTTGGTCTTTGGCATTATGCCCAGAATGCCATTCACTAAATCTTAGAAGAGAAAATCACACCAAATGAAAAATCTATTATTTTTAATCCCAAGAATAAACAACAAATATCAATTATGGTTACATGGTTACTCACAACACTGTTTACGTAGATAGAACATATTTAAGGTTTAGCTAGAATCCATAAATTGCTGTAAAGTAATCTTAAATATTAAATACTTCTTTCATAAGACTTGGACCACACACCCAAATGAGAGTCGAAATAGTATACAACTTGTGTCTTTTGAAAGGGGAGGGTCTTTCACCTAATCTTTATAAAAAGGCACCACTTCTTTTGTTTCGACCAAACTTGTTCAGAATCTTAAAGAAGGAAAGGTGGTAAGAAGCGCAATTGTCCGAATTTCAAAATGGCATCTTCAAACTATAACCATGACGAAATGGCAACGGCTGATATGGACTACTCGTTCCAAGAAATAGTAACTGCATTAACAACTGCCAGTTTGCAGCCTACTGCCCCGCCAGACTATTCAGCACTGTCGACGATAGCCAGAAATTCAGGCGTGTTATCACCATTCCAGTTGGGTCTAACTGGAAATCTACCCTCCTTTCGAGATAATTGGAACTGATGGAACTGACAATGCAGAGATTCTACAACCTGTAAGTATCTAATGTTTCAATTGCGTATTATTACCGTTGCAGTTTAAAAGGAAAGAAAAATTTGGTTTTATAGTAATCATCTTTATCTTGACATAAGTACTGTTTTTCAACTAAACTCACACCTTACTAAAGTAATTCGTTAATTGTAGGGATTATTTCCTGGAGGAAGCTTTCAGCCAGCCCCGCAGAATACTACCCAAACACTTCCTCAACCAGCTCTCCAACCTCGAGCAGCTCCACCCTCTCAAGGCGCCGAGAGCAAAAAAAGGAAAAGAAGATCGGTCTTTCCCAAGAAAGTGGCGCAACAACAAAAAACGGCAAAGGAAAAGAAGCTCGAAAAATGTGCAATGGCAAACAAACGAAGTCGCCGGTCATTTGGTCTTCTGAAAAAGGCTTTCGAACTGAATCGCGAAACTGGGTTAAGTTGCATGGCTGTGATAAGAACACACACAGGTAATGTTACCTATTGGGCATCCCCAGATTTTGAGTACAAACTAAAGAATAATCAGGCTGTCTTAGACTCTGAAACAGCTGTTTTCAATGATAATATTGGAAAGGAAGAGACCCTTTCTGTTAGAAACAAAGCTGGTGATCTTCCCGAGGTTGTTGAGCCAAGCCCCGAAAAGATGCCCGCTGCTCTTTCCTTTATAACCCCAAACGGGTCCAAGTCAAGCGGCTATGTTACGGGCTGCTCATTTGGAGAAAGATGTCTCCCCAACTGAGCCAGCCCTAAAACCCGGAAAAACGGAAAAGAGCACGAAAGCACGAAACTCTGCCAAAAGCAAGACCCAAACACATGTGCACGTTGTGCGAAAGTGTGGAACCATGATGATGATGAAACTTGGATCTACTGCGATCATTGCGATGGGTCAACGTCTGAGCCCTGCTCTGGGATTAAGGGCTTGAAAAATCCCAGCTGAAAAACCTACGATTTACGTGTGTGAAATGTTTTAAATAGATTGGAGAGAATTGAACCCCTTGTAAGTAAGCAAACTCTATGTATACGACTACAGAATCTTTACGTTAATTGGACTCTGGGCTTCTATGATAACATTTATACACGTCACTATCTTTTATAAGAAACTCGTAAGAAAACCAGGATTTTCTGTTACCAACTGATAATTTTAAGAATGCAATCAGCATCATTTCTGATCTGACCTCTGTTTGTTATTTAAAACTTCTAAGGAACTTTCGGCTCCTATAATTCTGGAAAGCAAGAAACATTTAAGTATTAGGAAAAGTTACCTCCTGATAAAGGAAAGACGTGTATATCCATGTGCACAAAGGGCCCAGAGTAAATTTACCTGACACGAAGGAATAGGCTATATCAAGGAACATTACAGGCCACTGATTTTCAGATACATTCAAAACAATTTGCCGAAAGGTGTCAATTGAATTTCTATTTCATTATCTGCTTCGTTAACTTGTCAAAAACTCTAAAATTTGAAACTTTCAAACTCGAGAAAAGGGGCAATCATAAACTTTTAAAGTTCTTGAGCTTAAATCATCCTTCGGTTTCGAAAAGAAGAAAAATCAGTGGCTGGAAAATTCTCTGGAATATCTATCACTACTATAGTGCTTATAGATACTCTAGATACTCTTTATGCTTATAGATAGCTACTCATACGGTTGAAATAGTGCTTGGTCTAAACATCCATAATGAAAAGCAACATAAGTTTCAAGCCTCAACTTCATGAAAGATACAAAAAATTGACTTAATTCTATTGATATCAGTAGGCCCAAGGATCTTGCAAACATAGCTACTATAAGTGATGCAAAATTAACATTATTTTGTACGCTACTGACTTTCCTTGACTTTTCACTTTTAAAACTGAATTAGGTCTTGCTTCATAGAAAGGTCTTTAATAAAGTTTCTCTGTTTTGAAACACAGAAATATTGTCTCTTGGCATGAATAGTGGGTTGAGTTAAAACTGCTTGGGTATGAATAGTGGTCAAAAATTTATGTTTGCTTTTCAGATGTGATTTTAAAACGACATGATAAACTAAGTTTCAAGAATAACTCTTAATCAGTTCGGTATTTTTGATACTACTAAATCTGTATAGAGTACCAACGATACTTGGCCCATGAAAGAGTACACAAAAGCTACACAGCTTTACTCTTGCCAAATACTGTAGTCTTGCTCCTCACCGATGTATGATAAGATTTCCATATAAAAGTGGTGCAATGATGCGACAGTTGCTGGGTTGTCGTGTTCGTATCTATTCCTAAAGTATGCTCTTATATTTCGATTTCTAGCATTGTTTATCAGTTTTTCAATTTCCTTCCTGAGAGCACCCTGGTTCTGATTTGAGTTGCTGTCTAATCTTTTCCTTTCCTCTGGCGTCACAAATACAATTCTGTTTGACGGAGCTACGCTTGGATATTCTTCGTTCAGGTACAAATGTCCAATCTGATGATATCTTCTACATCTTGCTAGTTCGGTAAATTTGGTAAGGGAGATGTCAAGCTGATCACCGTCCACGCCATCGAATTGTGTTGTACGGCTTAAGTATATTTTACGACGCAGAGTTGCCCTCCATAACTGTATAGAATCAGCATTTTCTCTAATTCGATAGCCTTCATTCTTACGTGAAATTCCACTACTTTTGAAAATTTTGTCTTTCAAGGCTTTTAGTGCGTCCAAATTTCTACATGCTGAAAGCCACATTGATTCTGAGGGTACGCCTTTTGGAATCCACGATTTTACGGCTTTGTTGATGTTTTCTAAAACGAAATCCCAGTCTTCGCCTTTGGAAGGATCGTTGCTTGTACTGATGGAAGAGTAGCTGTCCAAAAGATCTTTTAACTCTGCAGGACAACTTATATCGAGGAGCATCAAGTAGGATTCAATATGCTGATAAGTTGGGTGGTTTCTGCCGTAAAAGAGATCCATGAACTTAAATAACGCACTTTTGATAAGCCTAGCATTGTTTCTACGAATACCCATCCTGTAGTTTATGATAGCTTGGGCATAGTGCAATGTTTGAGAAAACATATACATGAACTGAGGATCCCCTCTCTTGTCTTGCAGTAAGAGAAAACCTTCAGCTGTTGGGTGGTTTGTCTTAGAGGTGCATTTCTTCTCTGGAAATTCCCCATCACTCAAAGCCTTCAGGTAGCAGAAGACCATTTCTCGAAGGGAGCCAATGTAAAATATCAGGAGAAGTGACCATGCCTTATGATGATCTGTGCACTTCTTGGCACAATGTTGTGCAGCTTCAGACTTGAATCCCATCAAATCGCACAATGTTTTAGAAAAGGAATCCAATTCAACTCAAAAAATGACTTGATTGCATTCATTTCAATGTGCCCTCCGCCTGGCCTTAGCAAAACCCAGTCAAACTCGTAATAGAATTCCATCATGTTATCGTGCTCTGACTTGCAATGATCTGAAAATTTGTCAAGACCAAAAAATGACTTATTGCATTCAATACACACCTTGTTTCCTTTATCAAGTTGTAACAAAGTCTAAATGGTAGACCGTCACAGCAAACAATGACCCAATAACGCAAATTGCCACCATACCTGTGCAAGCCTGCATTTATCCCGATATTCCTTAAAACAAGAGTCAAATTAGCATAGGAGTCTGGATTCAGAAATACTGGATCACCCAAGGATATGTTAGGAGCAGTTTGCTTATGGTTTGAGGAATATGGTCATAGCGTTCGTATCTTCCTATTTCTTCATCTTCACCCTCAGGTTGGAATTTTGAGATTTTCTGTGTTGTCGCTTTTCCCTAGATTTTGGAAGATCAGGGTCTATAGACTCTACATATTCTCTCATAGTTGCGCGTAGATTTCGTTTACAAATATCACAAATCTGCTTAGATTTCGGATAGTGAATACCTTGGCTAGATTTGGCACAGTGCATGCATTGGATACAATTTTCCTCTTCATCGAGCCGCTTTATAAGATTTTCAATCTCTTCATTACAGTTTTGCTCTTCTGCTTTGTCTAAACTTTCCTTAACATCCTCAATTGCTTTGGAAATGAAATAATATAACTGCTCGTAGTGAGCTTCATCTAGATCTGCAAAATATTTGTCAGTTGCATCAATGTTACGAATTCTACCTACATGTTCTGATATGCTCTCCTCTGCAAAAAGCCATTTTCTTGGCATGAGGTCGGCATTGCTTTGGAGGTTTCCGGACTCATCAAGTTGAATGTATATGGAATTAGTTATAACAGAGGTACTGATTTTGTTTCGAGGTCGCACATTCCAGGACCTTCCTATGACTTGAGTGTTGTCGAAGGTTATAGCTATATCACCAGATGGGCATTCAAGTGGTTTATCTGCCTGGTTGATTAACCAATCTTTAATGGTACTATAAGAACCCCCACCGGTGCCTGATCCATTTAAATCAACAGCTGTTCTACTTCCCGTCTCAGCATAGATCCCAAGACTTTGAAGAAAATTTAAGGGAAATACGCAACGTCTTTTACTGGCTAGCCAGTAAACAAGTTCACATATTCGACAAAAAAGGCCCAGCTCTTTAATAGAGAAACGTTCAACATTAACGCCACAAAATCCTACCAGAAACTCCTTTAGTACGCAGTTAATCTTACTGATATATTGATTTGCCTCCAAGTTTACAAGGAAATCCAAGTCCCTGTAAGACTGTGCCCAGTCAATTATGGTTTCTGAGACTGACTGATATTGAGATGAACCGATTAACTTTGAAACAGCAAGAAGTTCTTGGTCATTGATTCGTTCTTTGTTGATCAGATGTTCAAGAAACTCAAGTCTCTCTTCGCAAGAAAGTTGGTCAAATTTCTTCAAACACTCATTAACATTTTTTGAAGTAACACCCTCATTACCATCCTTGACTTTTCGTCCTGGGCCTGGCAAAACCGCTCTTTTTCGTTTTCGGCCAGCTTTCTTGGAAGGTACACAACACACTTCGCAATCGGTATCTTTGTGCGCGGAAAATATGTGACAGTTTTTTTGAGGGGTGCAATTTGACTTTTCCTTATTTGCCCTTACCACCCTTTCAAGAAGGCAACGATGCTTATCACAAACTGACTTGGGATGCAAATTGTTCTGGTCCTTATTAAAGTCAACACCGAAAGCTAGGAAAAAGGCTTCTTGGTACTTATCTTTAAGAAACTGCTTTTCCCCTTCCTCGATATAGCAATTACCTACTCGACATCTTTGGTTCAACGAAATCAGGTGATCTTCTTCAGAGCAGTCCATACACCTAAAACAGGTTGTGACACTATTGAGGTTTTGATAACACATCAAATTAAAATTTTGAATAATGGAGAGGACTGAAAAGTCTTCTTTCATCGATAAAAAACACAACTAAAAGCAAATGTAATATTCAGGAATGAAACGGAATGCCCAAAATAGAACCCAGCAGTCCTTATATTTAAAAAAAATATAGATGTTATTATTACTTGCCAGATAAGTTCCCCAGTAGTGGAGTTTCTTAAATTTTTGTCTAGAAATTTTGGGTTTATTATCATAAGGTTCTTGACAGAAAAAGCTATGCATAATTCAAACATTTTTTAGTGATACAATACGGACAAAATTCAATATAAATCAATAATCTAAAAATCTGATAAACAAACATAGATATTTCCGGAGAACCTAAGCTGTGAAACCCCAGAATCTACATATACATATTTTACTACTGTTTGGTTTCTCTCAATATTTTCTTTACTTGTCTTATGATGCTAAATGTACATATTTTCACTGGATTAGATTTAGCTTTTGTAGTTTTGTAACCATACGTTTGTAATTAGGTAGTGCGTTATTGCTATAAAAATATGTGTTTGTTAGTTTTAATCCCTACATGTTTTAATTAAAACAATAGAGTTGTTGAATTTCTCTTTAGGTAATAGAGTTTCAGAATAAATACCTATCATAAAACCATGAATATCTGAATAAAATATAAGTTGAGCACCTTAATTAAATTGCATTAGAATAATATTGCTTATGTAAATGGACAGGAATTTATAGAAAATTCTCTTATATTTCTGAATCTCTAATAAAGATCCTTTATTTTTTTCATTTCATGTTTAGATACTTGATAGATGCCCTATAGTGAACAGTTATCGACTACGAGCAGCCTAGATGAGAACTTATTATGAAGCGCCTCTGCAGAGCACTACATTTTCAAGACAAAAACCCTAGAAACCCCCATTTTTACTAAAACGCGACATCGAAGAAATAAACGCGACATTGTTTCGAAAAATACATCAATGTAAACTTTAAAACATATAGAATCTATAAAAATTATATTCATACCTGGGAAAATTCTTCTTAAATACTTTCTCCGCACTTGATTTGATGTCGTCCGACGAGCTTCTGTTTTTGATCACGCGAACCTGCGCACTTTTATATGTTTATCTTTGGACTCACCTGACCGATTTCGACGCGGAAAACTTCACGAGCCGATATCTAACAACACTGAAATCAGCTAAGAATGTTATATCGCTATTTAGATACATTTTAAAAGGTTTTCATGAGTATTTTTAAGGGATGGTTTGACTTTCAAGGGATTTCAGACAAGGGTAGCCTCGCAGCGGTGATATCGATAAACCGATATATTTTTAATCTCGGTTTCTCGATATCTCTCTGACTGGTAAGTCTATTACTTGCCTTGAAGACTTAGGAGCGTTAAATGTAAAGCAATTAAAGAGAATTCTGTCAGGTTATAAGGAAAAGGTTTCTGGTGTCAAGCCCGATCTGGTCTTACGTGTTTACGCAGTATTTTGTCGGATAGAACAGCAAGCAGAAGATTTCAGAGATTTATCTCAACAGCTCTCTTCATTGGAAACGAGCAGCTTTGTAAATACGATGATATTTTCAAGTCTAAGTGCATCCATTTTCCATGGACATCTGATCTCCGAGGAACCCAAGAGTTTACTTTGATTCAGTTGTATGATTACCTTATTGTAAGAATATCGAAATTCAAGCATATAAAGTTGAAAAGCACATCTTAGGGCCTGTTTATATGGAGCCGAGTTACCCGCCATGTATACAAAATTAACACTATCCCGGCTGTTTGTTAATATGAGAGAGACGAGTAACTCGGCTAGCCGGGATCCCGGCAAAACAGGCGAGATCTCGGCATGCCGAGTTACCCGGGTCTCTCATATAAACGCAAAATGCCGAGTTACTCGGCTAGCCGGGACAAAATCGAACAAAATGCGCATGCGTTTACAGGGAAGCATTTCACATTAAAACAATCATGGCCCCCACTCGCCCACCAGAGATTGATGTGACAAATTTTCAATGGCAAAAGATGATAATTTTACTTTTCTTGATGTAAAACATATTGTACATATTGTCAATGAAGAACATATTGTACAAAGGTTTAATTATTCTTACAAATTCTACTGGTGATGTCTGTTGTGCATCCTATACATGCCCTGCTGGTGCTGCTTTGGGTGGCTTTGGCAACTGTAACCATGGTGGTGATGTTTCATTTGCCTTAGAAGATTTAAATCGGAAGGGGTACCAAAAATTTCCTGAAGCTGTCTCATGCACATCAAAGTTATCAGCCTGGAATGTTCCTTCTTCATTTGCATCAATCTCTCCTGCTTCGATTGAGAAAATAGTAGTTCAAAAAAATTTAATTTGGAAAAGATAATCAAAAGTTTACAAAACAAAAAATGTCTGTGTTGATCCTCGTCCACCTAAAGATCAGGAATTGAATCAGTCAAGTGTTGAAAAATTGAAATCTACCCTTGCTTCGTGCCAACCCAACAGCTGTTTTTTTTTTCATTTCATGCCATCAACAAAGTTCAATATGCAAACTCAACAGAAACGGTTCCTTCTTTAGATTCTCCATTCGGAAATTCATTTCTTCAGTTGTCTCTCAGTTAATATTCATTAGAGTCCTTAGCGTTTAGTGACGATAATGACATCTCTTGTAATCACTTCAAAGAAATGATGGATTTTCATGCTAAAAAAATGGTTTTAAGCAAAGCTAAAATTTTTGAAATTGAAAAAGCAACTCGTGGTCAATCAACAAATGAAAATTGGAAGAGATACAGAATTTATCGAATCACAGCATAAAATTTTTATTCTGTAGCTGTCAACAGAGTCGAACCGTCAACAAAGCTAAAGTCTATGTTCTATTCATCATTCTCCTCAGCAAGTACCAAACATGGGCAGGTTTATTAGTCACATATCCGTTCCTTGTATGCAGATCATATGGTTAGAAATGGTTTTAAAGATATATCTGTTAAAGAACCAGCCCTTATCATGTCAAATACCCATCCATATCATGGTGCATCTTTGGAAGGTATTGTCAAGCATAATGGGAATACTTGGGGATTGGAGATGAAGTGTCTTTTTTCCAAGTATACCTCATCTCTTTCTGATGCTCTGGCTGATAAAAAGTTTTTTCTGACGAAAGAAGATAAAGTTGACACAGTTTGCAAAGCTTAAAAGAAGACACAGCTATTTCTATCAGATTCAAGGCCAGATGTTTCACTTAGGTTTAAGGAGGGTCAATCTTGTTGTTTGGTTTGGAGACAATGAGCCATTGTTTATTGAGTCAATTGATTACAATGAAACTTGTGTACGAAATTCTATGCTACCACAGCTGCATTATTTTTATTGTAGGGCTGTTTTGCCTAAATATTTCACTAAGAGAGTAAAGCGAGGTCTTAAGCTGTATATACACAGTTGTTGGGAAACATTTTCTCCTTGTAAATAGAGATATTGATATGTGATATTTTATGTTGTTTGTTTTTGATATTAGAATATGTATGATAACGATTTTTTGAATAAGAATTGATTAATAAGTATTATGATTAGGAAAATAAGTAGTTTTTCTACTATGTAATAATTAGTATACAATTGTTAATTCTATAAAGCTAACTGAAAATTTACATTGAATATGATTAGGTGAGAAATATATATGCTTTTTACAAATAAAATATAAAACAATAATCTTGTTAAAACTTACTTATTATCTTCTGCAGACATTACCAGAAAAGGAAAAACATTGGTTAATAAGCAGCAAACAGTGAAGATTTGGTCAGCAACTGGACATAAGCTCAAGGGCAAAACACCATCCAGAATGTCGTAATTTTCACCCTTCCAATGGCTCTCTCTACATGAATACTTACTGCTGCAAGGGGTGTAATTTCTTCAGTTTTATGTGGTGTCAGCTGAGCATGTGATGGTTGGTGGAATAAGGGTAGAAAGTCGAGTGTAACACCAGTAGGCAACATCTCAGCAATATCAAAGCCTTGATCTGCCATGACATTGTCACCAGCTTCAAGGAGAGGAAGAAGGCCTGATTTTGATGTTATCTCCTTATCAGATACACGACCAGACCAAAGCTTTGGCACAAATGTGATCGCACCAGTGGGAGAAATAACAACAAGCGTTTTCCATGTATTATGATGTTTATATTCAGACCAGGTCTGTGACTGGGCCCTCATAGATGACGGAACTTCTGTGAATACTTCAGTGCAGTCAATAATCACTTTTGTTGATGAATACCTTTCAAATTCTTTTGGCATCATACTTTTGACAAGCTCTTTGGATGGAAAGGGGAAAAGAAGGGGGTAATTCATGATACAAAAAGTTAATCCATGTGGTGAAAATCATGAAGGCATGACCAATAGATATACCAAACCTATAAGCCAAATTTTAGTCACATTAAAACAAAAATTATTTCTCCAAGTTGTGATAATTTTCTTCTTTTTCGGCCACGCTTCAATGATGAAACCTGTGTTTTATCTTTTTCCTTTTCAGAGTCCTGAGACTAAGATCTACACCAGTAAGAGAGATTATGTAACTTTGGTTTCAGATATTCTAATACAGCAGCAAGAGAAGAATAACTTGGAAAACCAGTGTAGAACTTAATAACTGAGTCATCATCCTGTAATTTTTCCACTGAGAAGAGAGCTTTCTTTGCTATCACCAATTCTTCATTTAACTGCAAAAAGTGAAAGGGGTCTATTAGAGAGACTATGAGCAAGATGGTCAGTTCTATTAAAGAGGATGACTGTTAGATACTTTCTGTTCCTTCTTTTGGATTTTGTTAATTTTCTTTTACCAAATTTCAAGTTATACTAGATTCTCAAGCAGATAAATAACATCAGCATGTATCTTTTGTCGAACTGGCTACATTTGCTGTCGAATTCTTGCCTTTCAAGTATCTCAAACAAATCCTTTCCTATCCCATTTGTTTTACTTAATGATTTGAAAACATGTATCAAAAGATCTTTTAATTTTATGATGTAGGACAACCTACTTTCGGAAGGTGGAGTGAGACCCACAAACATACGGGGTTTCAGTGTTGCAACCCTTGAAAGAGAGGAAGGTTCTTCTGCTATAATTAACGTTTCCCCTGTCAAGGAGCACTTGCATAGCTAATTATTTCACAAAGACAATTCAAGTAAATAAGTAAATGTTACAAAAGGAAATAAGGGGCTTAAATAATCAAGATTATTAATTGAACAAGGAAGTCTATCAAGAAGATCAAAATACTTTTCCAGCAGTGCATTGAAAGTGTTTCTTAAGATAACCCTAGGGAGCAAGCCCATGATAAGGATGGCGATGAAGATGCAAAATTGGCCCATTCAACTGAAAAGGGCACCAGTGACCATTTGTTTGCAACAGTTATCGAAGTAGCAAAGATATTAAGTGAAATAACTGTCAATGATAGTAAAACCCTTTACAAAGAATGTTCTTGTAGGTCGATGGACAGGGTGACAGTATACGACACACGTAAATGGCTTGAAGATAGACTTAAAGAACTATTAACATTTTTCAGTGTACTTCTTGACCTGAACCCATGGGAAGAAAATGAATCTTCAGCAATGGTTAACAGATGCAATTAGCAACTTTATTCAATACAGAATATATTGCATATTGCAAAAATCTGCTTACTTACACTTTGTCAGGCAGCAGACTTTTGGTGACATATAACGGAAGCAAAATGGCTGCTGGCTCTTACAGCTTGTTAACAACATGGCTGACAGAGCAAGTTAAAGATGAAATAAGCATTCCAGATGGTGTGGTGTGATGTGTCTTTGACAATGAGCAAGTTACAGGGAAAAATTACATGGTCAAGGCACCAGAACACTGTAACATCAAGTGTTCTCACAAGCCATATAACTTTTTCAGTTGACAAGCACAGTGACATTCAGAAAGACGAAAGGCTGAAGCAAAAAAATTGGCTTTTTGATAATGGGATAGATTTGCTTCAAAAATCGAGGACTTAATATTAGAGCACAGTGAATATTCAAGAAATGGCATTTAGATAAAACTATTGCAAAATTTCTTTATGAAATGTCAAATTATAGAAAATCTAACCTGGTGTAAAGACAAACATGAAATTTTGCAATGTTTTCGTTTGTTTATCACTATTTTCACGATTTTAATTTCCTTTAGACAATATTTCAATATTTTTGTCAATTAATTCAGGATATTCCTGTGTAGCAAGAGCTCCAGTGTTTACCACATTTGTGGTGTGAGAAGTTCTTTCAATTTTAATAACTATTTGTAGTGTTACATGTCACAACTGGGAGCATGTTTAAATTATGATGGTGATGATGATGAAACAAAGAAACTCACACAGATTATCATGTACAGGAAGCCCTACCAGCGATATTTACAATAATTTTGCATTATTGGCAAAATCGGTGGTAGATCTGCAGAATATTATTGATAAGGAAAGAGAAAGAAACGAAATTTTGCTGCAGAAAAATTGCTGTCAAGGAAAACCAACATGTAACATCTCCCAAGATGCTTGCAACAGGCGTGAGGGTTATTCTTCTGGAATTGTAAAGAACATTACAGAAAAAAACGTGATTGAACAAACACCAATTGTTTTGGAGGACATAAACTCAGAACTAACAAAATCCATCAAAGAACAGAGGACAAAAGCGAATACCAAGAAGATAAACAAAGCGAATCAACAACAAATTACAAAAGAAAAATCAAGCACTGCTGTCTACGTTGCATCAGATGAAGATGAAATTTCTTCTCCACCAACAGAAAATAAAAAGCCAAATCAAAGCACCAGTAAAGAAGCAAGCAAGAACAGAGAAAACAGAAGAGCCACAGAAGAGAGAAAGAAAACAATCATATTAGGCGATTCTATGGTGAAAAATATAGACGCCTGGAGACTAAAGAGGAGAATACCAAGAAATGATGAAATATATGTAAAAAGTTTTTCCGGTGCGACAATAAAAGACATGGAAAGTTATAGCAAGCCTTCTCTGGACAAGAAGCCTGACACGATTATTATGCACTGTGGTACGAATGATCTGAGGACAGAAAAATCTCCATTGGACATATCAACAGAAATCATTACATTAACGAAGACGATTGGTTGCAAATACAAGGAGACAAAGATGGTCGTGTCTGGCCTTATTCAACGTGGAGACAATATGGAAGGAAAAAGATCTAGAACAAATGATATTCTGAGAGACATGTGTCATGAAGAGAACATAGATTTTATTGATAATGAAAACATTGATAGTGAGAAGCACCTGAATGGCAGTAGACTACACCTAAACAGATCAGGAGACAGTACGTTATCAAGAAACTTTTTAAATTTTTTTAATCACTGACCGATAAATGATACCATAAAAGATACCGATTGCTACCCTGAAACGTTGGTTCATGATGTCACTGAAGACGATAGGCCTATAACAAAACCTACTGAAGAAAACCCGCTAGAGAAATTAAAATCAATACGATACAAAGGTAAAATGGTTTAATTATGGCCCATCTTAACATTAATTCTATAAGAAACAAATTTGAAATGCTTAAACCAACCTTTGAGAGTATTGATATCTTTACAATAGCCGAAACAAAACTCGATAGTAGTTTTCAAACAAGTGAATTTATGGTTGATGGTTATATGACGCCCTTTAGACGAGATAGAGATAAAAATGGCGGTGGTCTTTTGATATATGCCAGGATGGGGTCCCCATTAAACAGCTCCAGGACCACAAGTTTCCATCTGATATTGAGGTAATAGTACTAGAGTTAAACTCGAGAAAACAAAAGTGGCTTTTTCTAGGCATATATCGACCCCCCTCTCAATGTGAACAATATTTTTTCGATGAGATTGAAAAAGGGCTAGATACTTTCAATAACAAGTACGAAAACATAGTTATAATGGGTGATTTCAACTCTGAAATAAGCGAAACTGTCATCAGTGATTTCATGGACCATTATAATTTAAGCAGTATAGTCAAGAACCCAACTTGTTTTAAGTCGGTTAGTCCCCGATGTATTGACCTGATCCTGACTAACAGGAAAAATAATTTTCAGCATACTTCAACTATTGAGACGGGACTATCTGACTTTCACGCTATGATAGTAACAGTCTTGAAGACAGGGTTTACAAAACGAAGTCCTAAACTGATCACCTACCGAGATTACAAAAAATTCGATGACGAAAGCTTCAGACATGATTTTCAAAGAAATATATTGTCGAAATATAGGGGAGATTACGTTTCATTCAATACCATTACGATGAATACACTCGATCAGCATGCTCCCGTTAAGAAAAAATTTGTTCGGGCAAATGATGGGCCTTTTATGACTAAAACCCTTCGCAAGGCCATAATGCATCGCTCCAAATTGAAAAACAAATACAATAATGTAAGATCGACAGAAAATTATAATGCGTACAAGTTACAAAGAAACAAATGTGTTTCACTACTTCGAAAAGCAAAAAAGGACTACTATAATAAGTTAGATGTAAAATGCTTTACTGATAATCGTAAGTTTTGGAAAACTGTCAAACCTGTGTTTGCAGACAAAATCAAAGCCTCTCCATCCATCTCTCTTGTTGAGGACGGCAATTTGATAACTGACGATATACAAATTGCAACTATATTTAATGAACACTTTACCAACATAACAAAAGATCTAGATATTAAGGAAAATGAAACGTATTTATCCTCCACGGATGGAATAGAAGACCCTATAGATGAGGCTATTGAAAAATACAAAAACCATCCAAGCATAATAAAGATAAAGGAAAATTTGACACATTCTGAAACTTTTAGTTTTGAACAAGTAACGCTTGAAGACACCTTAAATCAAATTTCACTGCTGAATCCCTCAAAAGCATCACCAATTAATAGTTTACCAACAAAGATCATAAAGAAAAATCAAGATATTATTGCTCCTATCTTGCACCAACAACTAAATGCCAATATCTTACAATCCACTTTCCTGATGAACTAAAAAGGGTGACGTTAAGGCTATTTTCAAGAAGGACGATGCTTTTGTAAAAAGAACTACAGGCCCATCACAATTTTGCCCAGCTTATCAAAAGTTTATGAAAGAATTATAGAAACACAGCTGAAGCGATTCGCAAATAATTTTCTATCGCCACTGCTCTGTGGCTTCCGAAAAGGATATAATACACAACACGCTCTTCTTAGATTTGTTGAAAGTTTGAAAAGGGCATTAGATGATCGCGAAAATGCTGCAGCTGTTTTCATGGATCTCTCGAAGGCTTTTGATTGCATAAACCATAAACTTTTGATAGCAAAACTAGCCAGCTACGGAGCAGACAAAGAAGCCCTTCGTCTCATCCATAGTTATTTACAAAATAGAGTGCAAAGAGTTAAAGTAAATGGAGCTTTCAGCTCTTTCAGAGATACAACTATTGGTGTCCCACAAGGGTCAGTTCTGGGACCTCTCCTGTTTAACATATTTATAAATGATTTATTCTATGTAACGGAGACTGAAATATGTAACTACGCTGACGATACAACGTACTATACTTGTGATAGTAACATCGATGCAGCAATAGTAAGACTGGAAAATGATGTCTCTAAAAGTGCAGAATGGTTTGACAACAACTGCATGAAACTGAACAAATCAAAATGTCATTTGATGACTTTCGGTAACGACAACATTGAAGAAACAATAAAAATAGATGATGAGGTTATTTCGGAAAGCGCTGAAGAAAAATTATTAGGCGTAACCTTAGACAAGAAATTAACGTTTAAGTCACACGTTAATACATTATGTAAAAAGGCTAACCAAAAATTACATGCGTTATCTAGAATAGCCTGTTATATCAGCGGTGACAAATTAAAACAAATTATGCAGACGTTTGTATTGTCACAATTCAATTACTGTCCCCTCATTTGGATGTTTTACGATAGACGTACGAATAATAAGATAAATCACATCCACGAAAAAGCTTTGAGAATAGCTTATGGCGACAAAGAATCAGACTATTTAACTCTTTTGCAAAAGGACAATTCAGTGACCGTTCACCAGAAAAGTTTACAACTGCTGATCACGGAGATCTTCAAAACAAATAATGACCTCAATCCAATTTTTATGAAAGAAATTTTTCTGAGAAAAATTTCACAATATGATCTGAGAATTAACAACCGGCTGCAAGTGCCGAAGTATAAAACTGTTGCCTACGGTAAACAAAGTGTAGCTTATATTGGGAGCTTTTGTGGAACACGATTGCGGATGAGGTCAAAGTTTCTGAAACTATTTGCAAATTTAAAACACTTATTAAAAACTGGAAAGGTGAAACATGCAGTTGTAAACTATGTACACCATACATAGCTCAAATTGGTTTCTTCACTTAGTCATATTTAAACTTTCGGTATACTTTTCAATAAACTTTCAACTACATCTTTGTTTGAATAACTATGTACAATTTATTTTGATCTTTAATTTATTCTTAGTTACGTGGTAGGTTTTAATTAGCTATTTAATTATTAGCTATTACTAATAATACCTACGGTAAATAAATTGATAATAATAATAATAATAATAAGAGGAAAATTATGATCCATCTTCACATTTTAGAACAAAAATATGTGCAAGGAAATGAATGTGAAAGTTAGGGAACCAGATTTGACAAGTCCAAGCTGTTTTGAAAACATTGCTTTGTTACTACAAAAGCTTGAAGAAGGGGCTGGCATCAAATGTTACCAAAAAGAGAGCAACAAAGAATGGCTCTATCTAGAAAATGATGGCGCAAAATACACAGTTATCTTGAAACTTATTTCTAATGTGTTTACGTGTGAGGCGTGTAATCAGCAATTTTAACCCTATGGCACACTGGCATATAAACTGGATAATCCAGCTCCCGGGTCTTCTACATTTGGAAATGAATGCTGCGATGTGGTTCAAGCAACTAAACTGGGATGTTTTTATGAAGGAGATCTTAAACAACTGGGGTTTGTGAGTGAAAATGCATTGAACTACATTAGAAAAGGTAGTGCTCATCATAAATTTTGGCAGATCTTAGAGATAATGTACCTTGCTATGATTGACAAACTTGTATTATCGCATGTGAGATACTCTATGAAGAACACAGTGCAACTACCAGCTGAAAGCTATATAGAGTACACCTTAAAAATAGACAGCTCTAACTATGTATATTGCCAGCAATTTGTGCTGACCTTTCTTAATGCTTTCATTTTATTTTATGCTGGCACAAGATGTTTTGACTCAGAAGAATTATTGGCAGCAAATCAAAGATTTCCTTCTTGTTCTTCGCAAGGAACCACCCTCAGTATGGCGAGATAATCTTAAATGATTTCAAAATTTGGTGTCTTGCTCCACAGACAATGAAAGAGCAAGTGAAGATATCCTTTACAGCTACTCGGACATCAAAGACAGGTCACAATCAAGGTGTGGATACCCTACTTGAAGAGGGCAACGAACAGGCAATGAAAAGGGTTATTGGAGTTCCAACTCCACAAGAATGGCACAGGAGCTTCCTTAACATGGAAAATCTCAATACTGTATGTATTTTCAAGGTATTTTTGTATTATCAAAGAAAACAGTTTTTCACTCATTTTATTGTTACTTAATTTCCAAAGGTAAGGAAAAAGATGTTGGACATTGAGGCTATTTGCCATCCAAGCAAAGGTCCAAGTGCTAGAAACAAAGGTTGCTGCCAAGAACTTTTGATAATCCAGGCATTGTTTGGGAGAGAAATTATCTCATCAGGAAAACAGATCAGGGCCCCGTTCAGACAAAACAGGTGACATGGCTTCGAACGGAAGAATATGAAACTTTATTCAAAACGCCAAATTAAATTTGGACACTTATGCCAAGTCACCAATCATGGGAACACCATACAAACAAGACGCAATGTAAACAATAAAACAATATCAGCTCATATTCAATTCTTAATTTTGTAAAAGAATAGTATGACATTTGCAAAACAGTTGAAGCAATATAAAAGAGATGCCTGTTTGCTTTGCAACTTCAACTAAATAAAATAACGATGTCTGTGAATACAACGTAAAAATGTACTAAAGGTGAATTAAAAACTTACAGTTAGCTATTAATAACAAATATGTTTGCATCAAAAAGTTTTGAGTTAAGTTCTTTTTAATGCTTTCAGCACAAAAAAGGAATTTTTTTACTTGTATCAACAGAGCATCCCTCACGGCTATTTTGCATGGACGGACCCCTTTGTTTTTTTGGCTGTGTGGTCTTTCCTGGAAGAACACAATTCCTTGTGCAGGAGTATTTCTAGCAGGCCTTGTTGGTGTTACCAGCGTGCTGAAAACTGCTATCTGCTACTGAGCATTCATCTATAAAGACATGCTGTACCCATACGTCTCTTACTTTCAGTGTGAATGACCGATACTGATACATTTTGCCAGTATCTACAATTACCATGTAAACATAGACAACTGCTTTTGTAATTTGATGCAGTTCAGAAGCCTAACAGGGAACAAAAATCACATTAGGATATAGCATAGAGTAAGAAAATATACTTTCCAAAGATCTCAGGCAGTAGGTATTCATCCTGAATGATGTCCTATGATATGACAAGTAAGATTGAAATTTCAAAAGAAAAACGACAAATTTTAACCGGCAAAACATGTTTCGAACATTCTATGTTCATCTTCAGTTGCAATATACGAATAAGCTAATCAAGTAAGATTATTTTTTAATCAAACCAGCATTCTTTAAATTGGAAAGCAGGCTTATTAGCCACTTAAATTGTAGTAATTTAAAATCTAATATTGTAAATTAAGCACCTTTTTGGCCTTTTTGCACCAACTTTTGATGTTTTTGGTGCATTAGAAATATCTAAAATGTCCTGATCTTGTCCTTCCTCATCTACCTCTTTGGAATAAGTTTGAGAAAAATCCATTGATGAGTTGTGCCCATAATCTGAATCATAACCCTCGCCTAAAACAGTCCTAATGAATCTAAATGATGAGACTTCTTGAAATTAGGGCAAACGGCTGCTACCTAAAATAAATTTGACCATAATTAATTTCTTACAGTAATTTCTAGGGAAAGAATTTCTAATAATTTCTAGTAATTTCTAGTAATTTCTAGGCTCAGGAGGAGCAGCCCCATTTTATAATTAGGTTTGATTTTGCTTGCCCAGCCCCCAAAGAGTTACAAACTGTTCATGCCTCCTCTTATTACAGTTTTTTGAAATACAGCTTGAAAGCAAGAAAACAATGGTTATTAGACCTGTCTCAAATTGAAATATAGGTAAACAACTTGAATCCAGCTTTTATGACAGAAGTATTTGTTACCAAAAATGTGACATATAATCTTTGCGGCAGTAATAAGCTTGCTTTGCCTAACGTGAAGATGAATTTGTATGGCATTGATTCTATCAGGTTTGTAGGTAAAAAATTATGGCAGACTCCGCCAAGAGAAATTAAAGAGTGCTAATCATCGGAGACCTTTAAAAGAAATATTAAATCTATCAGAAATTTTGACTGCAGCTGTAAATTGTGTTAACATTTTATTCCTAATTTAGGTTTCATATAATTAGGTTTTTTGTAAATAGACTATGAAATCTGTATGGTGGGCCTTAATTAGCTAACGCTGTTTTCTCTGCCAACTTTAAATAAATTATTTATTATTATTATTCTATTATATTCAGACCACAAGGTTTTATAAATCTCAGTTAGGAGCAGCTATGAATTCCTCTGATGAACAGATACTGAGTTTTAATCAATAATTCCTCAAAAGTGGAACTACTTACTTAATGTTTGATTCTCAGGGCTCTTTAATGGATCTTGTTGATCTTATTATTTGATTTTCTATCATGAAACATCCACATAAATGGACAATAACTGAAATGTGACATTACAAAAGAGATCATTGTTAGTTCTAGCTGTCCTTTATCCATATATTTTGACACTTGTGCCAACGCATGCAGCTTTTGGCTTGCTTTCTTAAAAAGATCTGCAACATGATTTTTAAAATTCAGTGTTTTATTGAGTGTCACTCCAAGAAATTTCTCCTCGTCACTTTCCCTTATTGAAGATCCAGCAATATTCACAGTGATATCATCATCTTTATTCCCAAAGACAAGCAGATAGCTCTTACTCTCATTCATTTTCATGTAGTTATTTTCAAGCCAAAGAGATTGCAACATGGCATCCCCTCAAGTTATTCTAAGACCAGACAGGTCCATCAGAATTGCCCCTGCAACTCCTTTTTTGTCCAAAATTGATTTGCATTTCTCGAGAAATCTACCAAGAGCTTGTTGAGTACTGTAGCCTTCCCGAAATTCTGAGAGATATTGAAAAAGGAAAGATTCCGAGTAAGCTACAATTTGTTCAGACATCAAACGCTCATAAATTTTAGAAATTGCGGACAGAATAGTTATTGGTCTATAATTGCCCTTAGCGATTTGGTCTTTTGCTTCGAACACAGATGTTACTTTGCCTTTTTTAAGTTCAAAAGGAAAAAATCCATCGGTAATACTAGCATTGAAAAGCCCTGCAGTATGCCAGTAAAAATGTGCAAATTTTCTTTCAAAATTTTACCTGGGATGTTGCAAATAGAACAAGCTTTGTTTATTTTTAGTTCTCTTAATTTCGCAGATACTCTGGTGTCTGTGACAGAGTTGTATCATCCCCATTCATCTCATTAAGACTTTCCGTAAGTGTCTGTCTAAAGTTATTTTCTTCAAATTTACTATAGTCTCTATATAATATTATTTTGGGACCCCTTTTGACAAAGCCATCCTTTAATACAGTTACTAAAATAAAAGGAAAGTCCGATAATCCTATTTCTATTGTAACTAAATTTTGGAGTGAAGAAAATTTTTTAGTAAGAAAAAGGTCAATACATTTAGGATTATCAGACTTAAAACAAATAGGTTCTTTGATGAGATTCTTAAAGTGATAAAATTCTATAAACATGTTGTATCTGATTGATTTTCTTCAATATGAAAGTCACCTAACGTGATAAAGTTTCCACAGCGATTGCTATAGTGACCAATTGCTTTCCCCATCTCATCAAAGAAATAATTCACATTTTGAGATGGTGGACGATAGATGCTGAACACAATCCACATCTTTTTGTGTACATTTATTTCTAAAACTCCGCATTTGATGTCGTCAGGAGTTTTATAATCAGTGAGCATTTTCCCAGGTATACCTTCCCTGGTGTGAATCAGAAGACCCCCACCATGAATTGGTTAGTTGCAAAATTACTGTCAAGCTTTGTTTCTGGATTAACCAGGATATCAACAGAATCAGAAATAAATGTCTTAAGAAGCTCAATCTTATTTCGTATCGAATTTAATGCTGACAAAAAATGCAATTTTTCTATCAGAGTTAATTTCTTGAGGGAGTTCGTTGCACTTGGTTACATGAAATGGGTTTGAATTTACGCTGTTGCTCGCTTATTTAAATTGTAGGTTGTGCTTGGTGATTAAAGAATTCTGTAGTATGCCCATATGGAATGGTTTTCCCTCACAATGTGTGTTCAGAAGTTTAGTTTCCCTTTCATGTCCTACTCACATGGGACGGGTCTTCTACGAGATACACGTATTCAAATATAGTGATTCTTTTATGCACGCCTAAGCAAATTATGTCGTATTAGTATTTAAAGCGATGTTATGTGCTTCGTCCTACTTCAAATTTTCCAATTTGGAAAGTAGTTCAGTAAGTTGAAGTCTTTCCGTCGACACAACATCAGCATTTTGAAACCTGGATTATCCGTGTAGGAGCTTTGCCGCTTCCAAGAAGTTCAGCATATTTCATGGGATGCATATGTTCACTGAAACATGCACATGCAGGTTTGGTAAATGTATAACGTATGTGTATACGTTTCAATTTTGCGTCAAGATAGCTAGGCCTATTAAATTTTCATGTTTTTGTTGACTACAGAAGCAACTTCATCAGGCCGAGCTGTTTGTTGCATCGCGATTCCTTTTGTGCTTCCAACAAAGTTTGCAAGTATACCAGTTGCTTTGGTTTCTAGCAAGTGCACAATAGGGCAGCATCATAATATTTCTTTATGAAATTGTCTGGGATTTTTAAGATGGGGGGTAAACCTGTGAACACTGTTTTCGCAAGTAGCTACACATTTGAGATCCTCGTCAAAGTGGAATGACTTTTGCTACTCCAAAATGGTTAGGCAAATTTTTCCCCTCTGCCTCTGGGCAGGGTAGTTCAATCGAATGGTCATTCAGGATTTGCTTCTGCGAAGTGGTATGTCTTATAGTCAATGTTTAAATAGACTATGTTTCTATTGCTGAGGTTGTTGCTAGCCCCGTAGGGCAGTGTTACTGTTGTGGCGATTAAATTTGCTTTTTGGGAGAGGGTGTTTTGTTTCGCTACAGATCAAACGATCCCTTTCACTCGCACGTTTGTACTTCCATTTTGGATGTGATAATTTTCAAGCTCAGCGTAAAGTACAGAAATTTTGAGTACCGTATATCTTACTAAAATCGGTTGTGCCTGAATCGAAAATAAGAATTAGTTTTGGTGTGGCATGGAAAGCAACTTTCAATTTCTTTGTCGAAACAATGAAAGAAATTTTCAACGGTGAAGGGTTTTCGGTTATTTTAGCATAAAAGCAACATTCTATTGGCGTTTTTATTGAAGGGAAAGGACCTCATTCTGCCCTTCTCTTTTCTTTCTGTCACCAAGTGTAAAGGGTTGAATTGGGATTTGGGTAAAACTTCTGAGGAGTTTGTAAGTCGCTTACAGATAAACGTTTTCGTTACCTTCTCTCGAAAATTCAATCTTGGTTCCAAGAATGGATTGGTTTATTACAGTTTTTTGTTGTTGCCAGTTTATTGGGCTAGATGAATCGTTTCAAATAGAAAGTCAACTGTTACCCTTGGCAATGCGTCCAACGATCGTAGGCCAGTTTTCCATGTAGATCTTAAAAGATGTGTGCATTACAATTTTTAACCGAAAGCTTATCAGGCCAAGCCAAAGAAAGATTATGGGAAAATTCAATATACCAGCACAGTATCTTAACAGTAAACCAACGAAGCTCTCAAAGAAAAAAAGATAGGCAAAAAACAAACACCAGTACAAGTACCAATAGCAAGAAATTCAAAGGTGGGGGTTCACATCACATGTAGCTATGTCCCGTGACAAGATTGTTGCACGTCGTGTTCGGTCCTGTACCTGCAATGGTTGAAATGTTTGGTGGGTTTTCTGTGAGGACTAAATCGAGGGGCATTACACTCTGCAAAAGGGCGTACGAGATTTTCATTAGAACAAAAGGACTTCCAAGGGATTTTCAGAGAAAACAATAGGACTTCCAGTAAAGGTGTACGAGATTTTCAAGGAGTGAGTTGCCCCTCGGAATAAATATTCTTCAAAAGAATGGACCTTGTACTTCTAGGAAAAAAGAATAGATTTTTTTTGGGGAAGGTAAATCGTAAAATCTAAAAAGAGAAAATAGCCTTTTTCAAGGATATTGTCCTGGGGTAAAGGGCCTTGGCAGGTGGTGTGGTCATGCCAGTCAAGTTGGGCTGGTGGTTGCTTAGCTGATTGCCTGGAGCTGGGGCTTAAGCTTATTCGTATGCGTTTTGCTTTGCACCTGCAATTTTTATCAGGAGTAAATGCTTGTGTGAGGGCGGAGTAAGGTCCTATTTTTGGCGAAGGTGAATTGTAAAATCTAAACAGGGAGTTGTGGATTTCTGAGAAGAATATTTATTCTTGGTTAAATAAACGCTGTTCTAAGGGGCATAGTTATGCCCGTCAAGTTGGGCTCCCCTTCAAGTGGGCTTGTGGTTTCTTATGCTGCTTGCTTTGAAGCGGGGCTTATGTGTATTTAATGCCTGTCAAGTGGGCTGGTAAGTACCAAGCTACGTGCCTGGAAGCAGGGCTTATCTCTGTTTAATGCCTGTTAATTGGGCTGGTGGTTGCTAAGCTGGCTTGCCTGGAGGCGAGGCTTGTGCATGGTTAATGCCTGTAATGGGCTGGTGTATGCTAAGCTGGCTTGCCTGGAGGCGAGGCTTATGCATTGTTTAATGCCCGTCAAGTTGGGCTGCCTGTCAAGTGGGCTTTTGTTTGCTAAGCTGGCTTGCCTTGAGGCTTGTTTTTTGTTGGTTGGTGAGTATGGCTGCTGGTGAGTATGGTGAGTATGGCTGTTGGTGAGTATGGTGAGTATCAGGGGCGGATCCAGCATGAAAATGGGACGGTTGCACATGGGGGACCGGGAACACGCCCTTTTTTATTCGGAACCACACCCTTTTTTATTTGGGGAAACGCCCTTTTTATTTGTGGAAACACCCTTTTTCGTTGGGGCACCTCCTACTACCAGACAATGCCTTGAAGTTTAAAATAACTACTATAATGCTACGATAGGACAAAACTGTAATATTGTACAGCTCAATACATGTAACACAAGGAAGATACATTGATAAGCCTGTATGTTCAATTAATGCAATGGAAGCTGCGTTATACAAACAATTGCCATTTGCCAGAGTTCTATAGAGCAAGAGAATTAGTTCATTATGATTATGTATTGTAAGAAAATTGCTGCCTTATCTCTGTTATCATTCTAATTACAGGAAAGTATGTAAAAGTAATAAAGTATGGTTTACGGCATAATATATTCTAATTGCTTATTACAAAATTCCTAGTGAACTTCGATATGTATTTTCAAGAAAAACAAAACTTGTAATGAGTCGTTAATATAGACAAGCCAAAGAACACTGTCAGATTCTAAAAATAGACCCACTGTTGTACTCATCGAAATGGTTGTACTGTACACGGTACGCCTCAATCACGCATCAATCACGCAACAGAACTGGCAGGCCTATCAAGATTTTCAAGAAAACTCTTGGAGGATTCACTTAGAAATTATATTGGCAAAAAAAAAAGAGGATATACACTGGCAATAACTAATCTAAAACTTGAAAAATCTTAAGCTTTTGAAGAAAATTATCGCGAAATAAATCAAGAATAAATTTTGATAAAAAATAAATCCTATCATCGACCAAAGTTACATTTCTTCCTTTCCTACTTCCTTCCAACTAAAAATGAGCTTTGTCAGACATTAATCTGTTGATGAAACATTAATGAAAATAATCAAACAAAAAACCGATTTTAGGAATATGAAAAAGTGACATAAGTTGACTTTCCAGTCTATTTTTTTACCTTACAGTGCGAAGGTTACCACATTTTTCCCTCTGACTCTCTGGGAACTGCATGTCCAAAAAATCGCAAGTGGGAACCCGCCATCTCTCCTGTTTTATGATTCTTGAAAGTCCCCCTTTCTATAACTCTGTTACATTCATTGATAATTCCAGAAATATCATCAGATTTACCAGGATTATTTAACGTTATATAGAGCTTTTCAAGCACACTTCCAGGTTTACTACTGCCAGCCATTTCACTGCATCAACCGAATTGCTACTCTACTCAACCTACTACTGCTGCCAATGCACGTTGGGTAAAATGCACTATTTTCAAGCAATATAATTGGCTAACTAGAAATTTCAAAACCAGAGAGTTGCTCGAGGTTGTTCCCGCTCAAACGGAGACAATGAGAGCACCCTCAATGCCAGGTTTTGATTGGTTAAGCTTTAATCACGGTTGCTCAGTATGCAGTCAACAACTGGCCCAAGGTTGCTCCCGCCAATTCTGAAAACTTGAGAAGCCATTGGAGGAGAGCAAAATTTTCTGTCTATTGATTGGTTCATTTAGACAGTGGAGCATTATTGTTATCTTGAGGAGCATTATTACTATCTTGAGAAGTCGAAATCTCATATCACTGAAACAGTACAACATTCCACAGAGTCAATCAAAAATGAAATTGATAAGATTTGATCAGCACAAAATGAAGTTTCCCTTCTCATTAATGTGATTGATGTAAAGAACAAAGAAATCATAAGTTTAAAAAGCAAAGTTAATGATATTGTTAAATTACAATCCATTAATGGTGATTTACATGATTCAATTTCTCAGTTGAGAAGTGATCTGACTAAAGAGTCAAAAAAAGTGGATGCATTGGAAAGAGAAAATGTCGATCTTAACCACAAAATCCAATCCCTCTCAACTGATCTAAACAATGCAACGATCGAAAACCATAAATTAAGAAATGAGTTGTTAGCAGAAAACAAAGTCAAAGACATACTTAGTGATCAACTAGCTGTGAAAGATAGGCTCATTAACAGTCTTATTTCAAAAAATAATCCTGAAAACCCTAGTGCAACCAACCAATGGCTAACCAACCCTGACTCAAACTCTGAATCAGAGAATAAAGAGGCCCTGATACTAGGTGATAGTATCATAAAATTATCCGAAAGGGTGTTAAAATCCTTAGAATGAATGGTCCAGAAGTAATGTGGATCAAGCTTGAAAAAACGTTTTTCAATATGAAAGAAGATACCTTCATTGCTTTTGTTTATGTACCACCAGCTAATTCCCCACACCTTCAAAGAATTGGGAAAGATTTATCTGATATATATCATTCATTAGAGAGTGATATTGCCAATTTTTGCAAGCAAGGGCAAGTGGTTGTGTTAGGAGATTTTAATGCATACACCAATACTTTGGAAGACCATGTTTTACATGATTTTAACAATCAGTTTTTACCACTTCCTGATTGTTACACTGAGGATGTTCATCTAGAACGAAATAACTTAGATGACCGCCCTCTCAACGAAAGTGGTAGAATGCTCTTGGAGCTATGCAAGAGCACATCATTAAGAATCCTTAATGGAAGAGTGAAAGGCGATAAAGAAGGTTCTTATAAACTATAAACTATTTAAAAACCTATTATTATAACTAATTTAGCAAAATATCACAATAAAATCGATCTACCTTTGACTGATTGCAGTGAACACCATGAAATCACTGTGGTTTACTCGAAGTGCGGATCCGTTGCTACCACATAACTATGCAGGCCGCAAATCAACCAATCACGTTCAACTTAACTTTACGGCCGAATAAGAACGCTGCTTCTTTCCCTTTTTGCCTTATTATCATATTTTGATTTGATTGACTGATCTGTATCTTCTCTTCTTTTGTGTTTCTGTTGTAAGTTGATTGAATTGATGTTTGATTCAAGCTCAATGTCTTCTGTATCATTGCTCTCATGAATACTGTTGTCTTCTTTTGTTTACACTCAAATCAAATGCGGGTGTTCAAAAAACGAATCTTATGATTTTAAATATATCAAAATAAAATAACTGTTATCTATAAACACATATATTTACCTTCCTTATCTGCGTCATGCTCTTGGGGCCAGCTCTTTCCACTTGCACTTGCTTCTGCATTTGATTCTATTTGTGTGTTTGTTTTCGACTGCAATTTCTAAAATCTGGGACTTCTTCCTGTTTCTCCTCAAAACATAGGTAGATTTTCTTTTGACCAGATGAAACAGGGTTTTTTACCCACTGAATTGAGTGGCACCCTCGAGATGCCCCGATTTTCCATGTTTGCAACTTTGCAAATTCAACTTTCTTGATATGCACCTGGATTGGGTGACAGAACCACGATCAAGGAACAAAACAACTGTTGTTTTCAAACAATCTGTTACTTGGTTTGCGAACTGTTTGCCATTTAGGGAACTTTTAATCAATCGAGAGCATGTGCTGGACCAGATCTATAATTATTTTGACTATTACTTCCCAACCCCCTTACACAACCCTGCTGGCCTGGTTGAACCTTGGCCAAACCAGCTTCTCAGACAGGGCTGGCTGCTCTTAGAAGGCTTTAGGTGTATGGGAGACATGAATTGGGTTCTCACACTTCCCTTTTGTCATTTTCACCATGCATACTACCTAGATAAGCTACTGTATAATACTGTTTTAAGCTTAACAAATTTGAAAGCTTAGGGTAACTTATATTGTAAAATGAAAATTACATGCACTAAGACATGTGGCAGCAGCTATCTAATAAATTGGTTTGATAACACTAAAACAAACGTACAGATAAATAAACATTTTTTTACTTATATAAAATGCAAAATATATTTGTTGTTGTACTGTGGGTAACAGGTCAAACACACATATTCATAAGTCTCAGTTGCAATTCTATTTACAGTTGAATGTCCCAGTCTGTAACTGAAGGCAATGGTTTGTCTGGTGTGTATCGCCAGTTGCTACATAACATAAGGTAACAGCTAGCCTTTCAACTGGCCTCATTGCTTCTCCTTTTTCACTGGATTTCGAAATACACAGTGCAACCATACCCAGAAACTCTTCAAACAGGCTTGGAGTCGTTAATGATATTTGCAAACCAAAAATATTTTAAAAAGGTCTCATGGTCCCTAAGTTGCATTCCTCTCACTACATCATGGAATTCCCTTTGCTCTTCCAACTCGTCTGAGACAGAACGAGCCCAATATTGTGTCTTGTATTTGTTTTCATTTCATGTGTGTCCTTTTCTGAGAAGCAATAAGAAAAGTAATCTTCTCCTTGCATTAATATGAGCCATTTTAGAACAGAGCTGATCTGCCACAAATACTGAAAATTGTGCTGGCAGTGGACTAAGGGCAAGCCACAATGTTAATGAAGTGAACATCAAGAAGTTACCAGATGTTAATGAAGTGAACATCAAGAAGTTACCAGATGTCTCTGAAGGTCAAGGGTTGAAACTAAAATTCAATAGATGAAAAATAAATTTGAGTGTTGAAATTCATGAAGTGGATTGAAAATTCAGGATTGGTAAATGAAAATCTATCTTTAATGATTGAATTTCAGTATGAATATGTTGAAACCTACCCAGGCAGATATTGAAGTTTTCCCTCAACAAAACACATTGAAATTCTTAAACCATGGATTCAAATTTCTAGATTGAAATTTGTCAGATTTCTAGATTTAAATTTGTGGATTGAAATTAACCAATTGAAATTTGTCAATTGAACTTTGTGGATTGAATTTTGCCAATTGAAATTTTTAGCTTGAAATTTTTTTCGATGACAATGGTCATCAGATCTAAGCCAGTTTTATCAATTCTGAAAATATGGAGGATGATCTTAGTACTTTTTTGGATTCAATTCACAACGTGGTTGTTTTTATCAGGGAAAATGGGTCAAGAAGCGATTTTTCCCTCAAGTATTCTGTCTTCAAGCTTGAATATTCAATCCATATACTTCAGAGCATTTCATTAGCTAACACAAATGTAAATGGCTATGAAGAAATCAAGAATATGGTGCTAGGCCTTATTGACAGTTTGAAGAGTTTGTATACTTTGCTTTATGAAGCACAGTAGAGACTAGGAATGACATGCGTGCAACAGAACAACAAATTAACCACATATTGACTGCTGGTTGGCCAAAGTATGTTATTAATAGAGACAAATTGAATGTCTCAGGAAAACTGGAATAAGCTGGCCAAAAATTGCATTTTTTTTTGGAAATCATGAGGGCACATTGCTGAGAAGAAGAGCTGAATTTAACATGTTGGAAAGTTTCTCAGATATTTCTAGTGAAGATCTGGATACTCAAATAGCCGAGATTCTAAGATTAACCCCATTTGTTGGAGAAAGTTTAATCAAAGGAAGCCTTCTAGGCAGAGGCATATTTGTTCCATGGGACAGAGTTCATCTAAGGCTGTCATTACCGGACGGTATAGAAAGAGCTGTCAGATGATGGACGGCCATTTGAAGAAGGGCTTTTTTATGTTGCAGCAGCAAATGAGCTGTTGCATATGGATTCTTACCATGAACTCATTTCATGGCGTCTTTTTATCCATGGTTGTATTGACCGCTTTGGTTGATGCATTATGTTCTTCGTTTGTTCTCAAAATAATCTGGCATCAAAATAATCTGGTAGCTAATGAAGAGGAAGCTTGCTTGAGACGACGACTTGATGGGACAGACTTGGTTGAGAACTGGTGAGCTATCTTCTTGTACCTATAGTTGTTTGTCGTTTGGTTGTAAAGGCCCGAAAGTATTCATTGGTCTTGCATTTTAAAACCGTTCTTCAAATGTTCTTATCTACCCCACAGTTCCTGTTGAAGAATATGAAGACCTTATTTCAAATATTCTAGGTGCAGCTGCGGTCATTGCAGTATAGAGAAACTTATGAATCCCCAAGAATGCAAATGTTGTAAAGAAATCGAAGGTTGCGGTATAGCATTGATAGATATCGAAGTTGTTGAGGAGTTTGGACAGGTTCCACCTTGTGTCACCCTTCATCCAGGCTTCAATCCTGTTTGCTTGTCTCGATGGACTCATCGTCTTGCTGCTGAAAAGTACAAGACTAAGTTGAATGCCAGATACAGAAGAATTATTTCTGAATCAAAGTAAATGATGATTTTTTTTTTTTTTTAAAAACACATTTATCAATCATTTTAGGAAAGAGACCTCCACTCTTGGATTTCTTTTAAAAAATTCTCTTTTGTTCATATTAATAGATTTATGAGAGCAGTTGCATATCGGCAATCCTTATCCATGGAAGGCTCGGGGAAAGAAGAATTCCTCTTCCTGCATGTGCATATCATGCCATGAGGAACAAGTTTCCAACAAATGAACAAGTTGGGTTTCAAGAAGATAACTGATAATGAAGGTGTGGACTCACACACTTTATACTACTCACTGTTAAATCAATTATTCCTTATTCTTTGGGCAGGATGAAACATTTTTATGTCCTTTCATAGGGTTGCCACATGCTTTGCATTTGGGCTTGCGTCTTTCAGAGCTGCTTTCAGATGAAGTTGATGTTGTTGCTGTAAGATGATTTTGATTATTAAAATTAGATTTTATTCCACTGCACCTCCACCCTCACCACCCATTCTGGTGGTGTGCAATTCTTATGCAATGTGCAACCCTTGTGTATGGGAAGGTCAGCTTGAAGAAACAGAGATTGTCATCTGTAAGTGTGCATATTGTCTTTGAGAAGGAGATACACTTTTCTGTGTGTGTAAACTTTAACAGATTTAACAAAGGCAGTATTAGCAAAATGTATTTCTTTTATTTTAGTTTTGATGCATAGAACATACCAGGCTCTGTGGTTGGTGGAATCTCCTTTGTTACCATACTTTGGCGTGCAATGAACTTTTCAACAGCAGAAACCTTGTCTTATATCCTGGCATGGGTAAGAATTGTTACATAGAATTTAAGTTGTTAGTTACAATTTGTATCTTTTTCAAATTTGCATTAATGATTGTTTGGAGTCACTTACTGTATGTCTGTTGAACCCTTGTACTTTTTACTGATGCTACGCCATTTTTGAATTTCGGATAGGTGACTGTAACTTTTGGCTTCCCATCAGTGTCAACTATCTTGGCCCGAAACAAGTTCTCATTGAAATGCATCATTGATAGAATGAGTCTTAAAATCGAGAGTAAGTATTTGTGTTACATTTGAGATTTCAATGTTTTTATATCATACAGAAAATGACAGAATTCAATTTTCAACAACACTATTTTTAGATTTGCAAACCTGCAAGACATTCCGGGAAAGGTAATTGCAATCATTTTTGGAGCAAAGTTATTCACAATTGAGTGGTAGGCCTCCAAGCAGATTGTCTGAGCAATTGGCGATGCTTGCATTATACCTGCTTTTATCCCTGGCTTGTCAAAAATTTCAGATAGTTTCTGGAAAGCAATTGTGTCTGCAAAGTAGAAAATTCAATCTTTAGACAGGTTGGTTTTACTTACATTGTCCTTTGTTTGTTTTTTTTTTCAAATTTTGGTAGCATGACAGTATTGCTTTTTAATTTTAGGAATAGCTGATTATTATTCAAGGTACCTTTTTGCAACCATTTTTTTGGTGGTATTTCTAATGAATGAGCACATTTGTTGAATATGGGATTAGGAAGATTCTCATGAACATTCTGGACGTGAAATAGGAATGAATAGAATTTAGCCCAAATGACGTCTCCATTTCCGCTTGGTGTTGAGACTGCACTCCAGTGAAGGTGTCTTAGACATGGCTTGATCAAGCGCTCAAGTGACGCACAACCCTTCAATTTTGAAATCTTAAGCAGGAGTTTGTGAGTTTCTGAAGAAGAAATTAATTTTCAAAAGTTCTGATCCCTCCTCATTAAAAAGGTAAAATAATATCATATTTTCTAAGGATGACCTGTTTGCCATTGATGAAAAACTGCTGTACTTACTTTTTTTCAAGTGCCAAAGATCAAAGTAATGGTTTATCGAATGTACGTTTGTTTTCATATGTATAGCAATTGTTGTGTGTCTATCCGATATGAAATTTTTGACACTGACCTTTTTGTCCTCCAGGAGATAATCGAAACAGTTCTTGAATCCTTCAAATTCCATTGCACTACTGCTGGTAACTTGATTTCGCTGAAAAGAAATACAAATATCTTCTGGTTGATTGTTCAAGAGGTATATTTTATGCATAAATTGCAATTTCTGTATGAAAAAGAAAACAGTTTTTCAGTGTTCACTTACTTGTACAAGCGAGAAGTGAATTATTTTAGAAGTATCGTTACAATAAACTGTGTAGGCGCCAAATTTTGCACTGTGGCCCATACTGTCATGACGGGCATCTCCAGAAATTGTGAGCTCTGATTTTTGCTCCAGGTTTGGTTATCATTGCTTTCTGATATGCCTCCCAGTGCATTTGAAGAGTAGGAAAGAGAAACCCCTTGAAAGAAAATTGCCATTCAATGTTAAATTACTGCTTCTGGATTACTTTTGAAAGAAGTTCAAATAATAAAGAACCTACCCGTTGATGTCTATAATATGTGGAAAGTGATATTGATGATACATTTATCTGCTCTAAGGCTCTCATTAACTTGGTGGGTGATCTGCCAGTATTCAAAATCGAGAATGAAAGCAAAAGATTTCCAGCTGGTCTCTGTGTACCGGGCATATTTGGCTGGCTCCTCCATGTTTCTACTTTCTTGCAGGCACTGTCTGTACCAGTTGATTGAATGATAATCATGCTACCAACAGTCCAAGTTTTTATGACTGGATGATCAGCTTTACAAGTGTGACAGAACGAGAATAATTGTAACAACTCAGATAGAAAGACAAAAAACTTCTTCTCTGATTTTACGTCATTTTCTGTAGAGTAACTGTTCAACAAAAAAGATCATCAACAGAGATTTTGAAAGGCAAGATTGAAAATATGATAAAACATTACTTAAGTTACATCCATATTTACTCACATCTCCTTGCATTCATCCAAACTGTCATCAGAATCATCATAATTTTCTTCTTGACAATCTACATCAATATCCAGTTCATCATCAGAACTACAAGGGTCATAACTAATATCTTCTTGATTACTATTTACATCTTCACTATTTACAAATTCTTCATTTCCAATGATTTCAATTGACTTTTGTATAAGATTTTGATTCATTTCTTTCAGTACTGAATTTCTTGCTGCAAGAATAGCACACTGTTAGCTGTAAAATTGCAACAAATCAATGCAATGTTTTGTAACATCAGTTCTTAATGCAAGGTAGGTCCTTAATAGAAGGGTGCCAGAAGCAGGGTCCAGCATAGGCAACCATGCTTCTGGCATAACTATAGTGGCACATTAGCATTCAACAGTTAACAATGTAATAATATATTATCTGATCTCATTACCTTAGAGCTCTTTGACATATTTCTTCATTTTATTAAATTTGTATTTTACTCCAAGATACTGGTTATTCAGTCTTCGGATTCGTTTCTTTTCAAGCTTGCAATTTGAACAAGGAAATTTTTTCATTTTAGAAGGACTTGATGCTACAATTGAAAACATAAAAGTTTCATTTTTGAGTTGCACTTTGCTTCAATCATGTTTACTTATGATATTATTTTCCTTAAATGTTTGAAATTTCTAATAAATCTATAAATTTAAATTTTAGACACTCACAAAAAGGCTTTGGTCCTTTAGGCTCAAACACATTCAATGGTTGCATCTCTTCCTGTTCAATATTAATCTCGGGCTCATTATTTGAAGTTTGTGGGATGACTTGAAATGATTTCATGACATTCCTTACAGTCTAAAAAAACGAGTTTAAACATTTCTGGTTGTAAATGTTTGTAAAATGAAATGTATTGAAAACTATCAAATGTATAAGACTTGGTACTTACATTTCTCTTCTCTCTTTGTGAGACTTTCTGACCGGCTTCTTCGTCGAACTGGGGGACATGAATGCTTGGAACAGCTGTGATTCCAATTTCATCTCTTATTAAAACTGGCTTGAATCTTTTTGTAAAACCAGGTATTACAATTTTTGGTTGTTCAAAATCGAATGGCTTAAAATGTTTTGAGCAAATGACTGAGTGCTCGGTGGCGATCCATTTGGCTCTCCTCGTCTGTACAAAATTAACCCACAGCTTTCGTCGTTGCTTTGCTATAGGCCTTTCATCACCAAAATATGGAATTCTATGCAAGGATATTCCTTGAGCAGTATAAAAAGAGCTATTTGTGTTGGAGCAATTCGCCATAACACAACAATCAGGCATTTTCTTGGCCGTAATAAAACTTCTTCTTGCGAAATTCTGTGAAAGGCCACACAAGAATTTTATTTCGTTCCGGGATCTACGTCACACGGCTTCGATCCAGACCCTTTTGGAAGAACGCAACATTTCCAAGAAACCGTAAGGATTTCCCTTTTCGGAGGTGTTAAAAGCGTGTTAATCAGGTAATTATCAAATTTAAAAGTTACAGAACGTGTTTTGGCATCAAAAACTACCCAGAAACACAAAAATACGATATGGTGATAGTAGCCCTTTAAGAAACTCTCTGGTAGGACCACCAAGGTCTACAGCTCCTTCAGATTGGCAATCATCATCAGTGAATTTGACAGATACATTTTGTGGGAGAAAAACATCGTTTAACAAAACCTCTCCTTGCAGACTCCCAAATGTGATTCCAGCTTGAACCAAAATTGCACCAGCGTAGCGTTGTTCCACTTCTTTTTTTAACATCTGCTGTCATGCGCATGCTTGAGTGCATCAAAATGTCACTGGCTTGGACTTACCCGTTTATCTATTGTTTAACACAATGGCTGCTCAAGTTGATCTCCGAAACAAATGCCCAAAAATGTTTCCGCTGTTTATTGCAATTCTAAAGTTTTGCACAACTCAAAAACTGTTCTCTTGTTATTTCTCTATTTCAATCAAACATTTGTTATTTTCAAATTGCAGAGGCCATTTTAATTTCCTTTTACCACAACTTCAGTATGAAAGAAATACAAAGAGAATGTGTTATGGATCTGATCCTGTGTAAATGCAGACACTTTAGGATCTGATTCTATGTAAACACTCCTCTAAAAATATGATGTGTTCCAAATGGATTCCATTATGTTTGGCCCTCATCCTGTGTAAACAGGGTCATTGTGAACTGGACAAATGCTGAAACATGATACATCTTATTCATAAATGGGCTACCACAGTTGTTATAATTGTCTCTTGGTCTCTGTTGCACAGTGGTCAGTGTGCTGGGCTTGCAATTAGATCGTTTTGTTTTGAGCCACAGTCTTTCCACTTGTGGGTGCAGAGATAATAACCTTAGGCAAGTTGTTAACACAAATGTTCCTCTCTCTGCCCAGCTGTTTAAATGGGTTCCTGGTTGGTATTCATTTCACTTGAGATATGGTTCCATTGACTAGGATTTGTGTCACTTTGAATTTCACTAACACGAGCCGATACAAATGCTTTAAAGTTGCGTGACAGGTTCTGAATCCAGGCTAGAACAATTGCACTGTCGGTGAAGAACTTTGTTCCCTGAAACTGAAGTCTTGACTCCTCTTGAATGGATTTTGCTAAACATGATGCCAAAACAGCTGCTTGTAGTTCTAATCGAGGGAAAGTCAGCTGCTTTAGAGGTGCTACTCGGGATTTTGCTGCAATGAAGGTCATCTGAAATATGCCATCTGACTTCCATTGCCATAGATAAACGCATGTCCCAAAAGCACCTTCTGATGCATCTGAAAATACCCATAGCATTAGTGAGGAACCAGAGATGTCAGTAGTGAGTAGATTTCTAGGAAATGTGATGCTGCTGAGCTTTTCCATTTCTCTGAATAATTCAATATATTTTTCTTTAGTTTCTGGTGGCAGATCATCATCCCAATTTACACCTGTCTGCCATAACTCTTGCATAAGAATCTTTGCTCTTATTACAAAGGCAGCAAGAAGGCCAATAGGATCATAAATACGTGCTATTTGACTTAGCAAAATTCTCTTAGTGAGTCGTATATCCTGTTTGTTTGAGACTTTATCACAAACAACTTTGACCAAATCTGATTTAACTTGGAAGGAGAGCTTGTCTGTGTTGCTGTTCCACGCTATACCAAGTACCTTTCAGGTTCATTATGCATCTTCATTTCTCTAGTGCTTTCTTCGATATTTTCCTCTTTTGAATTTTCACAGAAGGTCCCCACTTTGAATCCTCCTTTGGCTAGGACTTTGTCAACTTCACAGGCCAATCTTTTGCCTATTCGACTGTGTCCTCAGAATCAAGGATATCGTCCATGTAGACATTTTTTTTCTAACATTTTGGATGCTTTGGGGCTTGAACTCTGATTTTTTCTTGCAGTTTTCCTAAGAGCAATTTACGCCATTGTTGGCGCTGGCTTATCTCCAAAGGTGAGCACAGTTTTTACGAAGACATCAGGCTCTTTGCTTTCATCCAAAACGCCCCCCCCCTAGTACAGATAGGGTTAGGAAGATCAGGACCTTTCATCCAGTAATTGTTCAGTGTATGTCCTTGGTATGTAGATGATGAATTGAACACAATTCTGACAGGTGTGCTCTTTTTGTCTGGCCGTAAAACGCCATGATGCGGAATATAATGAACTGGGCCTTTGTATCCTTCCTGCTCTCCCTTTGACAGCTTTCGTGAAAACTTCATCTCTTCCATTTCGTTCATTTGTTCACAGTAGGCATTTGCATATTCAGGATTTCTTTTTAATCTGCGATTCTAACAATTTCAGGGCCAGATTCTTAGGGATAGGGTATCATCCACTGATCGTTCTTCTTCATGCATGAATCTTCTATTAACTTTGCTTCTTCCCGCTCAAGTTGGGTTAGCTTGTCTGCACTACAAACACAGGGTTTCACTTGTACTCCCATAGTTTCTGTAGACCAGAAGTCAGTCATATCTACAGGTAGTGCATACTTAACGTGCAAAATATGCATAGCAACTGCAGCATCCTGTCCTGTCTTTCCACCAAATACTACCCATCCGAGGGGAGAGTTGCGTGCTAGTAGATTTCTGGATTGTCTTGTGTCTCCTGCATGCATATGGGCATAATCAATTCCAATTAAAAGATCAACATGTCCCTTTCCACGATGAAAGTTTGCTTCATGTGCATTAAAAATCTCAGGCATATGCATTGTCTTTACTTGTGTGATTTCATCACTTATGCTTGGTATACCAATGGCTTTTATTGTAAACTTTGTGTTGTTGTCAATATTCCCGACTTGAATTTTGTATTCCTTTGTCTTTATTGTTTCATCTTTACCGCCAGCTTTGGTGATTGTTATTGTTTTTCTTTTAGGCAAGTACGAAGAAGTGTAATTGCATCTCTTTTGTGATATTTAGACTCGATGGCATGCTTGAAGTCAGAACGGAAAATAGCATATTCTCTTAAATCTCCACTAAAAGATGCCAATTTTGGCTTTTCAAGCTTGAAAGTGCAGGCTGCATTTTGATTTGCAATCTGAGATCTGATAGAAGTATCAACCATTGAGACTGCAGTTTCAGTATTTCCACTTGTTACCTGGCTACTGTTGGTCATTTCTACAATATCTCTGGGAGGGACATGGTTGATATCACACACATTGTCACCTTCAAGCTGTTTGTTCAATATCTGCTTGTCTGCCCTAGCTCTATTATTCTCTTCAGTTAATTGTATTCTTGAAATTATATCAGCTTCCTCTACCATATCAAATGCTCTGCTGTTCACTAGGACATTACTTTCTAAATTCTTTGATTTTGGCACACTCAGACTTTCAATAAACATTTTAGCATCTAATGATAACCTCATATAAGTATCTTGACAGTCATCAAGCCATTTTTCTTCCTTTTCGTATGTTTCTTCATCTTCTTCGTCAATATACTGTGTATACAAATCATGCTTGGAAACTAAATTTTCATATGCTTCTTTATATTTAATCAAGGCTTCACTCACTTCAGCTGAGGGCCGTTTTGTGTCCAGAATATGCATGAGGGCTTTCCCTGCACTTGCGAAGGCCGACCTTGCTGTGCGTTGCTCACCTTTACTCTTCTTTTTAACCTCATCTTCCGCCATTTTGTTTCTGTTTCCCCTTGCTTTCGTCTTATTTCAAACACAGAGAAATCGAATTTAATGGTAGGTTTAATTTCACAGAATTCAGAAAACACCAGCCACAAATCTTATAGTTGTCAAAGATTTTTGTCGTCAAACTTGAACTCATAAATTTAATTTAAAATTCAAACTATTCAATCTAAAACAGAAATTAATGTAATTATAAGCAAAATAATTCTTGGTCTAGCCAGACTACAAACAAAACAAAATGATAATAAGCAAACTTAAAATAACACGAATAAGCAAATTTCTTACTTCTGTTGCGTATTTATTTCTTACTTTACTTTTCCTGGTTAGCAGACCTTACTTTCAACATTTTACAGTTTCTACGATTACTATAAGCCAGTTTCTTTCCTGATACAAACACGAAAACACGAGTTTCGTTCAACGGTTCAACAAAGTCTCACATCAATCAATTCCATTTAGCACATTGTTCATTTTCGCACGAAACACTGTGGGTTGCACAAAGATAGTCTTAAACATCTCCTCTGGAGAAAATAATAGAACTGTTTAAAAAAATACAGTCATTGCAACTTTGGAAACCATTTTGCAAAGTCATGTGGTACAGCAATAGTTATTAGAGAGTTTACGAAGCACACCGCAGCTCAGTACGACGTCCCAAAGTGGCCTGTTAACGAGCGCGGTCAGGGGCATCTCCTCACCTTGCTCGTCGTAGTGACTAAAAGTATTACACGCAAAGCGCTTTTCCACGTGGTAGTCAACCGTTCTCACGTTAACAGTAATTTCTTTGTCTTGTAAGTAGCAATTTGAATTCAATCATTTGAAAAATGCAAAACAGAAGCATCAAATTTTGTTTTTCGACGAAAGCATTGTCTGAAAAGCTATGAAATTCATTTTTTTAGCGTTGACTTGTATCTTTGTGTTTTGGCCTAGAATTTGCAATGGCATCACAGGCATCATCGTCTTGTTCCAGTACATGTCTTAATACACCAAGAGTGACCAAAATGTTTGTATTACAAAGTAAAGTACTTTCCTATTCTATCATTTCCCTACTAGTCACGTAAAAAAATAGTTGCCCTTGTTGAGCTTCGTTTCATCTGCCCATATCACTGGACATTTATATCTCTTCCCTGATCTTTGCAAAAATTGTTCCTTCCAACAGGCAAAAAATGAATTGGACTGAAGCCCATGATATCCAATTATGCAGAGAGATAATAATTCAAGAACCTTTTAAATTTAAGCAAGGCTCAAGGGAGAAGGGCAAGCGTGGGATAAGATTGCTACTACCCTAAATGGGCAGCAGCAATTGCGTTTCACAGTAGACCAGAGAGCTGTGAGGGAAAGGTATGGAAAGTTAGAGAGAAATTATAAGAGAAAGATGAGGGAAGAGGAGAATGCCAGTGGGATAAGCCCAGAGGTCACAGAGCTGGATATAGCTATTCAAGAAATAATAGGAAGAAGTGAAGGAGCACAGGAAGAGATAGCACAAGGCGATGAAGCAAGAAAGAAAGCAGCAGAAGAAGAGAAGGAGACAGCAGAGAATGTAAGAAGAAGAGCTATGGAGAGGCTAGGAGAAACAAGAGCAAGAGAAAATACTGAATGTAGGAAAAGGACGAGGCAGAGCAATGATGATGAAGCAATAGGGTACATTAGAGAAAAGATGGTTAAAGAGATAGACCTGAAGAAAGAAGAACTAGAGTTGAGAAAAAGTGAGGAAGCAAGAAAAGAAAGAATTCAAACTGAGGAGATAGAGCTAAGGAAAAAAGAATTGGAATTGAGAGACAGAGAACAAAGGTCTAGAGAGCAGGAGCAGGAGGCAAGGCAGAAGAGAGATGATGCTTTTCTTGGGTTCATGGCACAGCAACAGCAGCAACAGCAGGCTATGTTCCAGCAGATGCAGCAACAAAACCAGGCCATTCTTTCTTTAATTGCTAATTTTCAAAAAAATTAAATTAAAATTAAATCAGTGAAATGAGTACTGCCTTCTGTTTTTATGTTTTTCTTCATCTCACATTGGCTTGAATGAAGCAGCTGAAATTACAATACAGGGTTATTTAGTTGGTTGTCTTGGTAGCTTTTAAAAAAGCTGTTTTTAATAGTAGTTTCAGGCAAAACAAGACTACAAGAGTATGTAATACTCTTGTATGGTTGGTGGTTCCACAGCAAAGTATGTTGATGTATTTGAGCCATAGAGACATGTTCTTGCATTGTGCAGTAGGGCACACAGAGAGTAGATCTTCCCCACTGAACTCAAACCAATTTTAAGATTCTTCTTGAAATCAGTGAACTTAAAATAGTTGACTATGTCTCCGAATACCCTTTCAACTGAGACCCTAACTCTGCTCATTGAGGTATTAAATTGCTGTTGTGCTTCGGTCGATGGGGCTCTCCTCTCATAGGGACACTGAAGATGAAGCCTATGAGGGTATGCAGGATCACCATATATACACAGAGGATCTCCATTAGGTGCAAATGAGTACTGCTCAAGCTGTGGTAGAAGCCCAGATCTAACTAGCATAGCACAGTCATGCATTTTACCCTCAACAGGACCATACAGATTTGCAATCAAGCCATTTGGCGTTACAAGAGATTGAAATTTGATGGCATGCACTCTTTTGTGTCCATTGTAGACAACTCTCTGGTTTCTTCTTGGCCTACTTATTGGTCTGACTGTCCCATCAATGAAGCCCCAACAGTTGGGTAACATTGCTCCCTTGGCATGAATGGCATCTGCAAATGATTGCAGGTTATTTGGAGACAGCCAAGGTTGTTCCAGATTCATAAGCAAATGGCTAAATCGTGCAAACAGCATGTATGTGATTTCATTTGCAGCCATGCAGAGTTGTGGTACTGGCCTAGCAAATCTGGGCATAAGATCAACATACCTACAAGGATATGCAAATCTTTTCAATGTGATGCACAGTGCCTCTACAGAATCAACATAAAGACCATTGTAGCATTTGATCTGCTCTGGCAGTTCAAATACTTCAACAAGAGAATAAATATCTGCTTTTGAAAACCTGAACTCCACCTCACACTCGTGATCTTCCATCTGCTCTAGGTTGAAAGCAGGATATTGCCAGTAGGGCTGCTCCATATGGATATTTCTTCTTCGAGGCACTCGTTGACGATTCAATAAAACTAACATTTCCTCATCGTTTAAAAAATTTGCATCATACAACTCAAACATAAGATCTCGTAACTCATTATTTGCATCCATGTTGTTTGCAGAAACCAAATTTATAATTTGGCGCCAAGGCTGTGTCGTCGTATTACCTACGGTGTGTTTCATAAACAAAAATAACAGCACTACATGACCGCGCTAGTTTTCAGTCTACCCTAGGACGTCGTACTGAGCTGCGGTGTGCTTCGTAAACTCTCTATTAACTGTGGTTCTACACTTGAAATTAAATCATTCAGCCTTAGAAATTGTTTTGTGCCTAGATTACATTTGGATTTGAAATTTGCTGCTCTGGGCATTATTGTTATCACCAAAACCTTCTTTTTTTACTCAAGCAATGGTCATTTTTAAAGTCTTCTAATTCTTGCTGTTGTAACTCTCTATGCATCTTCTGAAATCCTTGTCACCTACAAAATTTGTCCCACAGTTAATTCTGTTAATAATAACAATAATAAAAATATTTCGATATAGAACTCACTACTATTGTTGTAACTATTGTTTTTTTTATTTTACTATTCGATGCTTGCATGGCTTCAACACATTTATTGTACTCATTGGAAATTTTGTATGCCCTTTTTCTCCGAATACTGTTTGAAATGCTGTCTTAGAAAATACATGTAAAGCTGTTGAATATTACATTCTTGTATCTCTTTCTTTCTTTCTTTCTATTGTTCTCTCTCGCAATTTTTATTATTACTCGATAATAATATCAATTGACATACATTGTAATAAAGATTGATTGTGATGATGGTTGATTGATTGATGTATTGTCAGTTTAAAATATCTATAAAGCTATCAAGTCAAAGAGGAAATGCTTGAAGAACAAGTTTGAAATTTTTGATTGCTGATTTTAAAACAAAATGGAAAACCAAACCATATTTTTTCTAGTTACGTCACTTTCGAATTCAAATTCAAGTTCATTTTTTCATTCAACAACAAAATGTAGTTTACAAGTATAAGATATTTAAATACAATAATAAGAGTATGTTATATAAATCCAAAAAATCTGTTAAATGTTGTCAAGGACATGGTTTTCGAGCCCAGTGCTCTCTTATTGAAACATGATTACATAAAAATATCAAAGAACATTAGAGTATACAAAAAGGACATACAGGGTTATAGGTAAAAACATCTAGATTTCAATTACATTTTTAAAAATTTCGAATTTGGAAATACTTATTCTAAACAGTAACAAAACAAAAAGAAAAGAAAAAAGAAAAAAATGGGACAATCAAAATAGGTAAAAATGAGACGACACGGGTGATTTAATGATGAGATTTTCAGTAATTGTTTTGGTAAAGGGTTCAGGGCTTTAGTGTCACAATAAGGATTTTGAAAAGTTTTCAGTTTTGTAGTAACCATTCATGAATATATTTGTTAAAAAAATTTTATTTGACATAGAGCGAATTTCTTGTGGAATCATATGAGATGCAAGCGTATGCGCCACTGGTCATTGCAAACTCTAAACCACTGGCAAGATTAACCTAACTTGATTAATTCCAGCAAGATTAATTCTAAGATTAACCCCATTTGTTGGAGAAAGTTTAATCAAAGGAAGCCTTCTAGGCAGAGGCATATTTGTTCCATGGGACAGAGTTCATCTAAGGCTGTCATTACCGGACGGTATAGAAAGAGCTGTCAGATGATGGAGGGCCATCCGAAGAAGGGCTTTTTTATGTTGCAGCAGCAAATGAGCTGTTGCATATGGATTCTTACCATGAACTCATTTCATGGCGTCTTTTTATCCATGGTTGTATTGACCGCTTTGGTTGATGCATTATGTTCTTCGTTTGTTCTCAAAATAATCTGGCATCAAAATAATCTGGTAGCTAATGAAGAGGAAGCTTGCTTGAGACGACGACTTGATGGGACAGACTTGGTTGAGAACTGGTGAGCTATCTTCTTGTACCTATAGTTGTTTGTCGTTTGGTTGTAAAGGCCCGAAAGTATTCATTGGTCTTGCATTTTAAAACCGTTCTTCAAATGTTCTTATCTACCCCACAGTTCCTGTTGAAGAATATGAAGACCTTATTTCAAATATTCTAGGTGCAGCTGCGGTCATTGCAGTATAGAGAAATTTACTTACATTGTCCTTTGTTTGTTTTTTTTTTCAAATTTTGGTAGCATGACAGTATTGCTTTTTTATTTTAGGAATAGCTGATTATTATTCAAGGTACCTTTTTGCAACTATTTTTTGGTGGTATTTCTAATGAATGAGCACATTTGTTGAATATGGGATTAGGAAGATTCTCATGAACATTCTGGACGTGAAATAGGAATGAATAGAATTTAGCCCAAATGACGTCTCCATTTCCGCTTGGTGTTGAGACTGCACTCCAGTGAAGGTGTCTTAGACATGGCTTGATCAAGCGCTCAAGTGACGCACAACCCTTCAATTTTGAAATCTTAAGCAGGAGTTTGTGAGTTTCTGAAGAAGAAATTAATTTTCAAAAGTTCTGATCCCTCCTCATTAAAAAGGTAAAATAATATCATATTTTCTAAGGATGACCTGTTTGCCATTGATGAAAAACTGCTGTACTTACTTTTTTTCAAGTGCCAAAGATCAAAGTAATGGTTTATCGAATGTACGTTTGTTTTCATATGTTTAGCAATTGTTGTGTGTCTATCCGATATGAAATTTTTGACACTGACCTTTTTGTCCTCCAGGAGATAATCGAAACAGTTCTTGAATCCTTCAAATTCCATTGCACTACTGCTGGTAACTTGATTTCGCTGAAAAGAAATACAAATATCTTCTGGTTGATTGTTCAAGAGGTATATTTTATGCATAAATTGCAATTTCTGTATGAAAAAGAAAACAGTTTTTCAGTGTTCACTTACTTGTACAAGCGAGAAGTGAATTATTTTAGAAGTATCGTTACAATAAACTGTGTAGGCGCCAAATTTTGCACTGTGGCCCATACTGTCATGACGTGCATCTCCAGAAATTGTGAGCTCTGATTTTTGCTCCAGGTTTGGTTATCATTGCTTTCTGATATGCCTCCCAGTGCATTTGAAGAGTAGGAAAGAGAAACCCCTTGAAAGAAAATTGCCATTCAATGTTAAATTACTGCTTCTGGATTACTTTTGAAAGAAGTTCAAATAATAAAGAACCTACCCGTTGATGTCTATAATATGTGGAAAGTGATATTGATGATACATTTATCTGCTCTAAGGCTCTCATTAACTTGGTGGGTGATCTGCCAGTATTCAAAATCGAGAATGAAAGCAAAAGATTTCCAGCTGGTCTCTGTGTACCGGGCATATTTGGCTGGCTCCTCCATGTTTCTACTTTCTTGCAGGCACTGTCTGTACCAGTTGATTGAATGATAATCATGCTACCAACAGTCCAAGTTTTTATGACTGGATGATCAGCTTTACAAGTGTGACAGAACGAGAATAATTGTAACAACTCAGATAGAAAGACAAAAAACTTCTCTGATTTTACGTCATTTTCTGTAGAGTAACTGTTCAACAAAAAAAGATCATCAACAGAGATTTTGAAAGGCAAGATTGAAAATATGATAAATTTATATACATTACTTAAGTTACATCCATATTTACTCACATCTCCTTGCATTCATCCAAACTGTCATCAGAATCATCATAATTTTCTTCTTGACAATCTACATCAATATCCAGTTCATCATCAGAACTACAAGGGTCATAACTAATATCTTCTTGATTACTATTTACATCTTCACTATTTACAAATTCTTCATTTCCAATGATTTCAATTGACTTTTGTATAAGATTTTGATTCATTTCTTTCAGTACTGAATTTCTTGCTGCAAGAATAGCACACTGTTAGCTGTAAAATTGCAACAAATCAATGCAATGTTTTGTAACATCAGTTCTTAATGCAAGGTAGGTCCTTAATAGAAGGGTGCCAGAAGCAGGGTCCAGCATAGGCAACCATGCTTCTGGCATAACTATAGTGGCACATTAGCATTCAACAGTTAACAATGTAATAATATATTATCTGATCTCATTACCTTAGAGCTCTTTGACATATTTCTTCATTTTATTAAATTTTTATTTTACTCCAAGATACTGGTTATTCAGTCTTCGGATTCGTTTCTTTTCAAGCTTGCAATTTGAACAAGGAAATTTTTTCATTTTAGAAGGACTTGATGCTACAATTGAAAACATAAAAGTTTCATTTTTGAGTTGCACTTTGCTTCAATCATGTTTACTTATGATATTATTTTCCTTAAATGTTTGAAATTTCTAATAAATCTATAAATTTAAATTTTAGACACTCACAAAAAGGCTTTGGTCCTTCAGGCTCAAACACATTCAATGGTTGCATCTCTTCCTGTTCAATATTAATCTCGGGCTCATTATTTGAAGTTTGTGGGATGACTTGAAATGATTTCATGACATTCCTAACAGTCTAAAAAAACGAGTTTAAACATTTCTGGTTGTAAATGTTTGTAAAATGAAATGTATTGAAAACTATCAAATGTATAAGACTTGGTACTTACATTTCTCTTCTCTCTTTGTGAGACTTTCTGACCGGCTTCTTCGTCGAACTGGGGGACATGAATGCTTGGAACAGCTGTGATTCCAATTTCATCTCTTATTAAAACTGGCTTGAATCTTTTTGTAAAACCAGGTATTACAATTTTTGGTTGTTCAAAATCGAATGGCTTAAAATGTTTTGAGCAAATGACTGAGTGCTCGGTGGCGATCCATTTGGCTCTCCTCGTCTGTACAAAATTAACCCACAGCTTTCGTCGTTGCTTTGCTATAGGCCTTTCATCACCAAAATATGGAATTCTATGCAAGGATATTCCTTGAGCAGTATAAAAAGAGCTATTTGTGTTGGAGCAATTCGCCATAACACAACAATCAGGCATTTTCTTGGCCGTAATAAAACTTCTTCTTGCGAAATTCTGTGAAAGGCCACACAAGAATTTTATTTCGTTCCGGGATCTACGTCACACGGCTTCGATCCAGACCCTTTTGGAAGAACGCAACATTTCCAAGAAACCGTAAGGATTTCCCCTTTTCGGAGGTGTTAAAAAGCGTGTTAATCAGGTAATTATCAAATTTAAAAGTTACAGAACGTGTTTTGGCATCAAAAACTACCCAGAAACACAAAAATACGATATGGTGATAGTAGCCCTTTAAGAAACTCTCTGGTAGGACCACCAAGGTCTACAGCTCCTTCAGATTGGCAATCATCATCAGTGAATTTGACAGATACATTTTGTGGGAGAAAAACATCGTTTAACAAAACCTCTCCTTGCAGACTCCCAAATGTGATTCCAGCTTGAACCAAAATTGCACCAGCGTAGCGTTGTTCCACTTCTTTTTTTAACATCTGCTGTCATGCGCATGCTTGAGTGCATCAAAATGTCACTGGCTTGGACTTACCCGTTTATCTATTGTTTAACACAATGGCTGCTCAAGTTGATCTCCGGAAACAAATGCCCAAAAATGTTTCCGCTGTTTATTGCAATTCTAAAGTTTTGCACAACTCAAAAACTGTTCTCTTGTTATTTCTCTATTTCAATCAAACATTTGTTATTTTCAAATTGCAGAGGCCATTTTAATTTCCTTTTACCACAACTTCAGTATGAAAGAAATACAAAGAGAATGTGTTATGGATCTGATCCTGTGTAAATGCAGACACTTTAGGATCTGATTCTATGTAAACACTCCTCTAAAAATATGATGTGTTCCAAATGGATTCCATTATGTTTGGCCCTCATCCTGTGTAAACAGGGTCATTGTGAACTGGACAAATGCTGAAACATGATACATCTTATTCATAAATGGGCTACCACAGTTGTTATAATTGTCTCTTGGTCTCTGTTGCACAGTGGTCAGTGTGCTGGGCTTGCAATTAGATCGTTTTGTTTTGAGCCACAGTCTTTCCACTTGTGGGTGCAGAGATAATAACCTTAGGCAAGTTGTTAACACAAATGTTCCTCTCTCTGCCCAGCTGTTTAAATGGGTTCCTGGTTGGTATTCATTTCACTTGAGATATGGTTCCATTGACTAGGATTTGTGTCACTTTGAATTTCACTAACACGAGCCGATACAAATGCTTTAAAGTTGCGTGACAGGTTCTGAATCCAGGCTAGAACAATTGCACTGTCGGTGAAGAACTTTGTTCCCTGAAACTGAAGTCTTGACTCCTCTTGAATGGATTTTGCTAAACATGATGCCAAAACAGCTGCTTGTAGTTCTAATCGAGGGAAAGTCAGCTGCTTTAGAGGTGCTACTCGGGATTTTGCTGCAATGAAGGTCATCTGAAATATGCCATCTGACTTCCATTGCCGTAGATAAGCGCATGTCCCAAAAGCATCTTCTGATGCATCTGAAAATACACATAGCATTAGTGAGGAATCAGATATGTCGGTAGTGAGTAGATTTCTAGGAAATGTGATGCTGCTGAGCTTTTCCATTTCTCTGAATAATTCAATCCATTTTTCTTTAGTTTCTGGTTGCAGATCATCATCCCAATTTACACCTGTCTGCCATAACTCTTGCATAAGAATCTTTGCTCTTATTACAAAGGCAGCAAGAAGGCCAATAGGATCATAAATACGTGCTATTTGACTTAGCAAAATTCTCTTAGTGAGTCTTATATCCTGCTTGTTTGAGACTTTATCACAAACAACTTTGACCAAATCTGATTTAACTTGGAAGGAGAGCTTGTCTGTGTTGCTGTTCCACGCTATACCAAGTACCTTTTCTTCGGGTTCATTATGCATCTTCATTTCTCTCGTGCTTTTTTCGATATTTTCCTCTTTTGAATTTTCACTGAAGGTCCATCCTTTCACATTGAATCCTCCTTTGGCTAGGACTTTGTCGACTTCACAGGCCAAATCTTTTGCCTCTTCCACTGTGTCCACAGAATCAAAGATATCATCCATGTAGAAATTTTTTCTAACATTTTGGATGCTTTGGGGCTTGTACTCTGACTTTCTCTTGCAGTTTTCCTAAGAGCAATTTGCGCCATTGCTGATGCCGGCTTATATCCAAAGGTGAGCACAGTTTTTACGAAGACATCAGGCTCTTTGCTTTCATCCAAATTTCGCCACAAATATCTGTGGACATGCTGGTCTGGATACTCTGGAATTAGTATCCTATGATACATCTTTGAAATGTCAGTTACTAGGGCTGTTTTTCTTTCTCTAAAGCAAACTCCAAACAGGTTGTTAAGAAGATCAGGACCTTTCATCCAGTAATTGTTCAGTGTATGTCCTTGGTATGTAGACGGTGAATTGAACACAATTCTGACAGGTGTGCTCTTTTTGTCTGGCCGTAAACGCCATGATGCGGAATATAATGAACTGGGCCCTTGTATGCTTCCTGCTCTTCCTTTGACAGCTTTCGTGAAAACTTCATCTCTTCCATTTCATTCATTTGTTCACAGTAGGCATTTGCATATTCAGGATTTCTTTTTAATCTGCGTTCTGTTGATTCTAACAATTTCAGGGCAAGATTCTTGTTATCCGGTAGCAAATTTGGATCCTTTTTCCAGGGATAGGGTATCATCCACTGATCGTTCTTCTTCATGCATGAATCTTCTATTAACTTTGCTTCTTCACGCTCAAGTTGGGTTAGCTTGTCTGCACTACAAACACAGGGTTTCACTTGTACTCTCATTGTTTCTGTAGACCAGAAGTCAGTCATATCTACAGGTAGTGCATACTTAATGTGCAAAATATGCATAGCAACTGCAGCATCCTGTCCTGTCTTTCCACCAGATACTACCCATCCGAGGGAGAGTTACGTGCTAGTAGATTTCCGGATTGTCTTGTGTCTCCTGCATGCATATGGGCATAATCAATTCCAATTAAAAGATCAACATGTCCCTTTCCACGATGAAACTTTGCGTCATGTACATTAAAAATCTCAGGCATATGCATTGTCTTTACTTGTGTGATTTCATCACTTATGCTTGGTACACCAATGGCTTTTACTGTAAACTTTGTGTTGTTGTCAATATTTCCGACTTGAATTTTGTATTCCTTTGTCTTTATTGTTTCATCTTTACTGCCAACTTTGGTGATTGTTATTGATGTGTCTTTTAAATGCTCTGCTGTTCACTAGGACATTACTTTCTAAATTCTTTGATTTTGGCACACTCAAGCTATTTGTGTTGGAGCAATTCGCCATAACACAACAATCAGGCATTTTCTTGGCGTAATAAAACTTCTTCTTGCGAAATTCTGTGAAAGGCCACACAAGAATTTTATTTCGTTCCGGGATCTACGTCACACGGCTTCGATCCAGACCCTTTTGGAAGAACGCAACATTTCCAAGAAACCGTAAGGATTTCCCCTTTTCGGAGGTGTTAAAAAGCGTGTTAATCAGGTAATTATCAAATTTAAAAGTTACAGAACGTGTTTTGGCATCAAAAACTACCCAGAAACACAAAAATACGATATGGTGATAGTAGCCCTTTAAGAAACTCTCTGGTAGGACCACCAAGGTCTACAGCTCCTTCAGATTGGCAATCATCATCAGTGAATTTGACAGATACATTTTGTGGGAGAAAAACATCGTTTAACAAAACCTCTCCTTGCAGACTCCCAAATGTGATTCCAGCTTGAACCAAAATTGCACCAGCGTAGCGTTGTTCCACTTCTTTTTTTAACATCTGCTGTCATGCGCATGCTTGAGTGCATCAAAATGTCACTGGCTTGGACTTACCGTTTATCTATTGTTTAACACAATGGCTGCTCAAGTTGATCTCCGAAACAAATGCCCAAAAATGTTTCCGCTGTTTATTGCAATTCTAAAGTTTTGCACAACTCAAAAACTGTTCTCTTGTTATTTCTCTATTTCAATCAAACATTTGTTATTTTCAAATTGCAGAGGCCATTTTAATTTCCTTTACCACAACTTCAGTATGAAAGAAATACAAAGAGAATGTGTTATGGATCTGATCCTGTGTAAATGCAGACACTTTAGGATCTGATTCTATGTAAACACTCCTCTAAAAATATGATGTGTTCCAAATGGATTCCATTATGTTTGGCCCTCATCCTGTGTAAACAGGGTCATTGTGAACTGGACAAATGCTGAAACATGATACATCTTATTCATAAATGGGCTACCACAGTTGTTATAATTGTCTCTTGGTCTCTGTTGCACAGTGGTCAGTGTGCTGGGCTTGCAATTAGATCGTTTTGTTTTGAGCCACAGTCTTTCCACTTGTGGGTGCAGAGATAATAACCTTAGGCAAGTTGTTAACACAAATGTTCCTCTCTCTGCCCAGCTGTTTAAATGGGTTCCTGGTTGGTATTCATTTCACTTGAGATATGGTTCCATTGACTAGGATTTGTGTCACTTTGAATTTCACTAACACGAGCCGATACAAATGCTTTAAAGTTGCGTGACAGGTTCTGAATCCAGGCTAGAACAATTGCACTGTCGGTGAAGAACTTTGTTCCCTGAAACTGAAGTCTTGACTCCTCTTGAATGGATTTTGCTAAACATGATGCCAAAACAGCTGCTTGTAGTTCTAATCGAGGGAAAGTCAGCTGCTTTAGAGGTGCTACTCGGGATTTTGCTGCAATGAAGGTCATCTGAAATATGCCATCTGACTTCCATTGCCATAGATAAACGCATGTCCCAAAAGCACCTTCTGATGCATCTGAAAATACCCATAGCATTAGTGAGGAACCAGAGATGTCAGTAGTGAGTAGATTTCTAGGAAATGTGATGCTGCTGAGCTTTTCCAATTCTCTGAATAATTCAATATATTTTTCTTTAGTTTCTGGTGGCAGATCATCATCCCAATTAACACCTGTCTGCCATAACTCTTGCATAAGAATCTTTGCTCTTATTACAAAGGCAGCAAGAAGGCCAATAGGATCATAAATACGTGCTATTTGACTTAGCAAAATTCTCTTAGTGAGTCGTATATCCTGTTTGTTTGAGACTTTATCACAAACAACTTTGACCAAATCTGATTTAACTTGGAAGGAGAGCTTGTCTGTGTTGCTGTTCCACGCTATACCAAGTACCTTTCAGGTTCATTATGCATCTTCATTTCTCTAGTGCTTTCTTCGATATTTTCCTCTTTTGAATTTTCACAGAAGGTCCCCACTTTGAATCCTCCTTTGGCTAGGACTTTGTCAACTTCACAGGCCAATCTTTTGCCTATTCCACTGTGTCCTCAGAATCAAGGATATCGTCCATGTAGACATTTTTTTCTAACATTTTGGATGCTTTGGGGCTTGAACTCTGATTTTTTCTTGCAGTTTTCCTAAGAGCAATTTACGCCATTGTTGGCGCTGGCTTATCTCCAAAGGTGAGCACAGTTTTTACGAAGACATCAGGCTCTTTGCTTTCATCCAAAACGCCCCCCTAGTACAGATAGGGTTAGGAAGATCAGGACCTTTCATCCAGTAATTGTTCAGTGTATGTCCTTGGTATGTAGATGATGAATTGAACACAATTCTGACAGGTGTGCTCTTTTTGTCTGGCCGTAAAACGCCATGATGCGGAATATAATGAACTGGGCCTTTGTATCCTTCCTGCTCTCCCTTTGACAGCTTTCGTGAAAACTTCATCTCTTCCATTTCGTTCATTTGTTCACAGTAGGCATTTGCATATTCAGGATTTCTTTTTAATCTGCGATTCTAACAATTTCAGGGCCAGATTCTTAGGGATAGGGTATCATCCACTGATCGTTCTTCTTCATGCATGAATCTTCTATTAACTTTGCTTCTTCCCGCTCAAGTTGGGTTAGCTTGTCTGCACTACAAACACAGGGTTTCACTTGTACTCCCATAGTTTCTGTAGACCAGAAGTCAGTCATATCTACAGGTAGTGCATACTTAACGTGCAAAATATGCATAGCAACTGCAGCATCCTGTCCTGTCTTTCCACCAAATACTACCCATCCGAGGGGAGAGTTGCGTGCTAGTAGATTTCTGGATTGTCTTGTGTCTCCTGCATGCATATGGGCATAATCAATTCCAATTAAAAGATCAACATGTCCCTTTCCACGATGAAAGTTTGCTTCATGTGCATTAAAAATCTCAGGCATATGCATTGTCTTTACTTGTGTGATTTCATCACTTATGCTTGGTATACCAATGGCTTTTATTGTAAACTTTGTGTTGTTGTCAATATTCCCGACTTGAATTTTGTATTCCTTTGTCTTTATTGTTTCATCTTTACCGCCAGCTTTGGTGATTGTTATTGTTTTTCTTTTAGGCAAGTACGAAGAAGTGTAATTGCATCTCTTTTGTGATATTTAGACTCGATGGCATGCTTGAAGTCAGAACGGAAAATAGCATATTCTCTTAAATCTCCACTAAAAGATGCCAATTTTGGCTTTTCAAGCTTGAAAGTGCAGGCTGCATTTTGATTTGCAATCTGAGATCTGATAGAAGTATCAACCATTGAGACTGCAGTTTCAGTATTTCCACTTGTTACCTGGCTACTGTTGGTCATTTCTACAATATCTCTGGGAGGGACATGGTTGATATCACACACATTGTCACCTTCAAGCTGTTTGTTCAATATCTGCTTGTCTGCCCTAGCTCTATTATTCTCTTCAGTTAATTGTATTCTTGAAATTATATCAGCTTCCTCTACCATATCAAATGCTCTGCTGTTCACTAGGACATTACTTTCTAAATTCTTTGATTTTGGCACACTCAGACTTTCAATAAACATTTTAGCATCTAATGATAACCTCATATAAGTATCTTGACAGTCATCAAGCCATTTTTCTTCCTTTTCGTATGTTTCTTCATCTTCTTCGTCAATATACTGTGTATACAAATCATGCTTGGAAACTAAATTTTCATATGCTTCTTTATATTTAATCAAGGCTTCACTCACTTCAGCTGAGGGCCGTTTTGTGTCCAGAATATGCATGAGGGCTTTCCCTGCACTTGCCAAGGCCGACCTTGCTGTGCGTTGCTCACCTTTACTCTTCTTTTTAACCTCATCTTCCGCCATTTTGTTTCTGTTTCCCCTTGCTTTCGTCTTATTTCAAACACAGAGAAATCGAATTTAATGGTACGTTTAATTTCACAGAATTCAGAAAACACCAGCCACAAATCTTATAGTTGTCAAAGATTTTTGTCGTCAAACTTGAACTCATAAATTTAATTTAAAATTCAAACTATTCAATCTAAAACAGAAATTAATGTAATTATAAGCAAAATAATTCTTGGTCTAGCCAGACTACAAACAAAACAAAATGATAATAAGCAAACTTAAAATAACACGAATAAGCAAATTTCTTACTTCTGTTGCGTATTTATAACGGACTTTACTTTTCCTGGTTAGCAGACCTTACTTTCAACATTTTACAATTTCTACGATTACTATAAGCCAGTTTCTTTCCTGATACAAACACGAAAACATGAGTTTCGTTCAACGGTTCAACAAAGTCTCACATCAATCAATTCCATTTAGCACATTGTTCATTTTCGCACGAAACACTGTGGGTTCCACAAAGATAGTATTAAACATCTCCTCTGGAGAAAATAATAGAACTGTTTAAAAAAATACAGTCATTGCAACTTTGGAAACCATTTTGCAAAGTCATGTGGTACAGCAATAGTTATTAGAGAGTTTACGAAGCACACCGCAGCTCAGTACGACGTCCCAAAGTGGCCTGTTAACGAGCGCGGTCAGGGGCATCTCCTCACCTTGCTCGTCGTAGTGACTAAAAGTATTACACGCAAAGCGCTTTTCCACGTCCTAGTCAACCGTTCTCACGTTAACAGTAATTTCTTTGTCTTGTAAGTAGCAATTTGAATTCAATCATTTGAAAAATGCAAAACAGAAGCATCAAATTTTGTTTTTCGACGAAAGCATTGTCTGAAAAGCTATGAAATTCATTTTTTTAGCGTTGACTTGTATCTTTGTGTTTTGGCCTAGAATTTGCAATGGCATCACAGGCATCATCGTCTTGTTCCAGTACATGTCTTAATACACCAAGAGTGACCAAAATGTTTGTATTACAAAATAAAGTACTTTCCTATTCTATCATTTCCCTACTAGTCACGTAAAAAAATAGTTGCCCTTGTTGAGCTTCGTTTCATCTGCCCATATCACTGGACATTTATATCTCTTCCCTGATCTTTGCAAAAATTGTTCCTTCCAACAGGCAAAAAATGAATTGGACTGAAGCCCATGATATCCAATTATGCAGAGAGATAATAATTCAAGAACCTTTTAAATTTAAGCAAGGCTCAAGGGAGAAGGGGCAAGCGTGGGACAAGATTGCTACTACCCTAAATGGGCAGCAGCAATTGCGTTTCACAGTAGACCAGAGAGCTGTGAGGGAAAGGTATGGAAAGTTAGAGAGAAATTATAAGAGAAAGATGAGGGAAGAGGAGAATGCCAGTGGGATAAGCCCAGAGGTCACAGAGCTGGATATAGCTATTCAAGAAATAATAGGAAGAAGTGAAGGAGCACAGGAAGAGATAGCACAAGGCGATGAAGCAAGAAAGAAAGCAGCAGAAGAAGAGAAGGAGACAGCAGAGAATGTAAGAAGAAGAGCTATGGAGAGGCTAGGAGAAACAAGAGCAAGAGAAAATACTGAATGTAGGAAAAGGACGAGGCAGAGCAATGATGATGAAGCAATAGGGTACATTAGAGAAAAGATGGTTAAAGAGATAGACCTGAAGAAAGAAGAACTAGAGTTGAGAAAAAGTGAGGAAGCAAGAAAAGAAAGAATTCAAACTGAGGAGATAGAGCTAAGGAAAAAAGAATTGGAATTGAGAGACAGAGAACAAAGGTCTAGAGAGCAGGAGCAGGAGGCAAGGCAGAAGAGAGATGATGCTTTTCTTGGGTTCATGGCACAGCAACAGCAGCAACAGCAGGCTATGTTCCAGCAGATGCAGCAACAAAACCAGGCCATTCTTTCTTTAATTGCTAATTTTCAAAAAAATTAAATTAAAATTAAATCAGTGAAATGAGTACTGCCTTCTGTTTTTATGTTTTTCTTCATCTCACATTGGCTTGAATGAAGCAGCTGAAATTACAATACAGGGTTATTTAGTTGGTTGTCTTGGTAGCTTTTAAAAAAGCTGTTTTTAATAGTAGTTTCAGGCAAAACAAGACTACAAGAGTATGTAATACTCTTGTATGGTTGGTGGTTCCACAGCAAAGTATGTTGATGTATTTGAGCCATAGAGACATGTTCTTGCATTGTGCAGTAGGGCACACAGAGAGTAGATCTTCCCCACTGAACTCAAACCAATTTTAAGATTCTTCTTGAAATCAGTGAACTTAAAATAGTTGACTATGTCTCCGAATACCCTTTCAACTGAGACCCTAACTCTGCTCATTGAGGTATTAAATTGCTGTTGTGCTTCGGTCGATGGGGCTCTCCTCTCATAGGGACACTGAAGATGAAGCCTATGAGGGTATGCAGGATCACCATATATACACAGAGGATCTCCATTAGGTGCAAATGAGTACTGCTCAAGCTGTGGTAGAAGCCCAGATCTAACTAGCATAGCACAGTCATGCCTTTTACCCTCAACAGGACCATACAGATTTGCAATCAAGCCATTTGGCGTTACAAGAGATTGAAATTTGATGGCATGCACTCTTTTGTGTCCATTGTAGACAACTCTCTGGTTTCTTCTTGGCCTACTTATTGGTCTGACTGTCCCATCAATGAAGCCCCAACAGTTGGGTAACATTGCTCCCTTGGCATGAATGGCATCTGCAAATGATTGCAGGTTATTTGGAGACAGCCAAGGCTGTTCCAGATTCATAAGCAAATGGCTAAATCGTGCAAACAGCATGTATGTGATTTCATTTGCAGCCATGCAGAGTTGTGGTACTGGCCTAGCAAATCTGGGCATAAGATCAACATACCTACAAGGATATGCAAATCTTTTCAATGTGATGCACAGTGCCTCTACAGAATCAACATAAAGACCATTGTAGCATTTGATCTGCTCTGGCAGTTCAAATACTTCAACAAGAGAATAAATATCTGCTTTTGAAAACCTGAACTCCACCTCACACTCGTGATCTTCCATCTGCTCTAGGTTGAAAGCAGGATATTGCCAGTAGGGCTGCTCCATATGGATATTTCTTCTTGAGGCACTCGTTGGCGATTCAATAAAACTAACATTTCCTCATCGTTTAAAAAATTTGCATCATACAACTCAAACATAAGATCTCGTAACTCATTATTTGCATCCATGTTGTTTGCAGAAACCAAATTTATAATTTGGCGCCAAGGCTGTGTCGTCGTATTACCTACGGTGTGTTTCATAAACAAAAATAACAGCACTACATGACCGCGCTAGTTTTCAGTCTACCCTAGGACGTCGTACTGAGCTGCGGTGTGCTTCGTAAACTCTCTATTAACTGTGGTTCTACACTTGAAATTAAATCATTCAGCCTTAGAAATTGTTTTGTGCCTAGATTACATTTGGATTTGAAATTTGCTGCTCTGGGCATTATTGTTATCACCAAAACCTTCTTTTTTTACTCAAGCAATGGTCATTTTTTAAGTCTTCTAATTCTTGCTGTTGTAACTCTCTATGCATCTTCTGAAATCCTTGTCACCTACAAAATTTGTCCCACAGTTAATTCTGTTAATAATAACAATAATAAAAATATTTCGATATAGAACTCACTACTATTGTTGTAACTATTGTTTTTTTTATTTTACTATTCGATGCTTGCATGGCTTCAACACATTTATTGTACTCATTGGAAATTTTGTATGCCCTTTTTCTCCGAATACTGTTTGAAATGCTGTCTTAGAAAATACATGTAAAGCTGTTGAATATTACATTCTTGTATCTCTTTCTTTCTTTCTTTCTTTCTTTCTTTCTATTGTTCTCTCCCGCAATTTTTATTATTACTCGATAATAATATCAATTGACATACATTGTAATAAAGATTGATTGTAATGATGGTTGATTGATTGATGTATTGTCAGTTTAAAATATCTATAAAGCTATCAAGTCAAAGAGGAAATGCTTGAAGAACAAGTTTGAAATTTTTGATTGCTGATTTTAAAACAAAATGGAAAACCAAACCATATTTTTTCTAATTCTTCTCTACAATCAGTTACGTCACTTTCGAATTCAAATTCAAGTTCATTTTTTCATTCAACAACAAAATGTAGTTTACAAGTATAAGATATTTAAATACAATAATAAGAGTATGTTATATAAATCCAAAAAATCTGTTAAATGTTGTCAAGGACATGGTTTTCGAGCCCAGTGCTCTCTTATTGAAACATGATTACATAAAAATATCAAAGAACATTAGAGTATACAAAAAGGACATACAGGGTTATAGGTAAAAACATCTAGATTTCAATTACATTTTTAAAAATTTCGAATTTGGAAATACTTATTCTAAACAGTAACAAAACAAAAAGAAAAGAAAAAAGAAAAAAATGGGACAATCAAAATAGGTAAAAATGAGACGACACGGGTGATTTAATGATGAGATTTTCAGTAATTGTTTTGGTAAAGGGTTCAGGGCTTTAGTGTCACAATAAGGATTTTGAAAAGTTTTCAGTTTTGTAGTAACCATTCATGAATATATTTGTTAAAAAATTTTTATTTGACATAGAGCGAATTTCTTGTGGAATCATATGAGATGCAAGCGTATGCGCCACTGGTCATTGCAAATTCTAAACCACTGGCAAACAGCTGTGTTTTTTCTCACTCTTCAAAGTTTCAAAGTCGTCTTGATATGTATTTCATAAGTACCCTTTCCTTTTCACTTTATGAATGTTAATTCTTTACTGTGTCGAAATTAATTATAAGAATTGGTTTAACATTTATAAATGTTTTTCTCAGACAATGGAATTTTCCGCTAATGAACCCTGTAGCAGTGAGACTGAGACCCATGTTGAAAATACTGAAATTAGAAACGATCAACCTGATAAGCATACTAATAATATCCTCAACAATACCCTTATTAATATGAATTCTAGCATGGGATCTATGTCAAAATTGTTGATGCAACTTGTTGTCAATTCTAATCCGATACCGTTGTCGTTTCCCACCGGGTTTTCTGGATATCGGTCAACTGACCCAATCACAAGCATGTCCAACAGACAAATAGCAATGCAGCCCCCCGGCAAAATAGCAATGTTTCCACTGCAGCATTAGGCGGGACTATCAATGTAGATCCCAGATTTCCATCTACCCAGGCTGTGGATGATGATATTTCTGATGATGCTATAAGCATACACGCTACCAGCGACAATGAGGATGAACATTCCTTATCAGGAGAAGTCAACAACTTGCTCACAAAACCCAATGAGGGTGAATGCCTCAATTTTAAACTCCAGATGGGGGAAAGTTCTTGCATCTGATAAACAGAATCCGATGCTTGAAAAATATAGCCTCCCTGCAAACTGCATATGTCTTTTCCCAGTCAAGGTGAATAAATAGACATGGTCATGGTGAATAAATAGACATGGAAATGAAACCATTTTTTTTATTTCATATTCTGAATGCCTGCATTAAATTACCCCTTCTCTGAAAATTTTATCTTAAATGGGGTGAACGTGCCTGAACTACGGGGGTAAACGTAACAATTATTTTTCAATGAAAATGTGGCACCAAAAACCACCCTGTTAGACAAGCCTCGTTTCCAATTCTGTGACGTAAAGTTATGGATGCGTGCAAAATTTATTTTATTTCACAATGTTGATATCATTCTAGCTGCTTGTTGCAAAAAATCAAGGAGAACGATGGAGACCGATAAGAATACTAAAGCTCGCGTTGGTCTACGGTGTGTTGCAGGCACTCTAGACAATAAAAGCTGTTGTAATAATAGCAAAATCAAGGGAATCAACCTCCATCCTTTCCAAAAGATCCAAATATTAATCGACAGTGGGTTAAATTTGTTAGGAAGTGTAGGCCTAATTTTGACCCGAAACTATATTCCAACCCTGTCCTTTGCTCTGATCATTTTGAAGCAAGTTGCTACACGAAAAGTTTAGCTGGCCAACTTGAAGGATTCGACACTTCAAAAACAAAAAAGTTTTTACAGAGAGATGCCGTACCAACCATCTACTTGGTCTCTACCAATAAGGAAGAGAAACCGAAATCGCCATCGAAACGTGAACGAAGGAAGGTAAGCAAGAATATACACCTGGTTATATTTAATTTCATTCATCAAGTAAATATAGCATATCATATGTATAATGACGAATTAACAAAATGTATATATATGTGTTTATGTATTTATAGTACATCATATTCCATATCAGAAATCCATAAAGACGAACACATTTTATATTGTACCTATTCGTATATCCTCCGACAAGCGCTACACCTTTAAATTCGCAAACAAGGGCTGCCCTCTTATAAGCGCATAACTATAAAAGCAGAATTTTGATTAATATTATAAACAATAAGAATAATAAACTTTACGCTTGAGTCCTTCAATAAACGACTACAATCCTTTAGATGTTACGGCGCTTGTTAGAGGAAATGCGGTATTTCAGTGATATTAGATGAATATACAATATTATATACATATTTTGCAGCTTGTGATATGGCATCAAGCAGATCAGAATCAATGTTTCTTGAAGCATCATCTTCTAAAACTGATACATTTGAAGTGCAATCTTCTCAAACTAGCAGTGCACCTTAGCAGCCCCAGAACTGGATTTGTATGTCAAGACGCCGGTTGTAAACTGCGAAGACTGCAAGAAGAAATCAAAAGATTTGAAAAATATGAAAAGAAGATTAAATCGACAGCATCAAAAATTAAAAAAAAACAGAGAGCAAAGATAACCAGACAAGTGAATGTAAGTAGAGCTTATTTTATGCTACTTACCAACAACAAGCTTAGAAACATAATTTTAGAGAAACAATCAACACTTCTGTTTTTATACACTTGTAGGCAATCAATTATCTGAAAAGAAAAATAAAGCAGGTCAGGCAGCAGAAGCAAGCTGTTCAGGATCAAGTAAAGCCAGCGTATCACATGGACGTCGAAGAAGAAGACCTTTCCAATTCAGATGACGAAGTTTGCGACAGAGAAGTACCTGACAATGACTCTGACTGGTCCTCGGAGAGAAATAGATGCCGAATTTTTTAACGAAGAAGAAATTGACAGTGAGGATAATGATGATGATGAAAATATGAACAATTCCACAAGAGGAAACATCAGGTAAAAATATATAACTGACTAGCAAGGTAGTTATATGATTTTTGAAACAGTTGTCAAAAATGAACAAAGGAGAAAAGCACTCACCTTATTAAGAAGACATTTATTTTTTTCAGTGACTTGAACTACTCAGTTGGGACTGAGCCGAAATTTGTTGTCTTCTACTCGATGCTTGTGAATCTTTTTACAATGTTCTGTTTCAAATGCAAGACTGAAAATCCAAATGTATCCATGAAAAAGAATGGAACAATGGTAACAATCAGCCAGCACTGTCGCACATGTGGACCAAACTCTTTCAGTTGGAAGTCGCAGCCTACAATGAAAGGTGGCTTTCCAGCAGGGAATTTGTTGCTAAGCTTTGCAAGTCTCATGGCCCGAGCTTCGATCAGCAAATTGCTTCTTGTTTTTCGCCATATGGGATTATCAGCATATGCGGCTAGAACCTACTACTATCACCAAAAGAAATTTCTTTTTCCAGCTGTTCTCAGATACTGAGAGACTTATCGCTTAGATCTGATGAATGTACTTGCGAAAATAGATGACTTGGTATGGTGTGGTGATGGTCGTTTTGACTCCATGGGCCACTGTGCTAAATATGGTGCTTATTCTACAGTCGTGTGCAAAAGTTTAAGACCACTTGTAATTTTCCTGTCATATTATGGTACACTCAAAAAGTATCCCATATTTCTAAAAGAAACCAATATATATTAAAGTTTTACTAAAGTTTTGTGGACTTTTAGACTAAGATTTAAGAAACCAATGCACTGCAGTTAAAAAATTATATAAATTGGCAAAGTTCACAGCGTTTTTCTTTCATTTGACTTTTTGCAATCATGGGTAAAAGAGCCTCACTGACTGAAGTTCAACGTGGCCAAATTGTTGTTTTGCAAAAGCAGGGATTATCTGAACGCAATATTAGCCTAAAGATTGGTTGTAGCAAAACAGCCGTGCATCAAGCCATAGTTAAATTCAAAAATTTTGGGACATATGGCGATTTAAGGCGAAGCGGAAGACCACGCAAAAACCACAGAAAGAGACGACCATACGATTCGTCGCATAGCAGTACGCTCTCCATCAAGCTCCTGTAAAAAAATTCGTGGAGCACTCCTTTCTGCAGGTGTGAATATTCATAGAAGTACGATTAATCGTCGACTCACCAAAAAATTCAACTTAAAATCGCATAAACCAGCTCGAAAACCTCGACTTACTCCAGCTATGAAAACTAAGCGATTGCAGTTTGCTGAGAAGCATCTTGCATGGACCGAAGAGCAATGGGCAAAAGTATCTTTTCTGATGAATCCACAATTCAGCAGTTTGGTGTTCGCAAAATTAATGTTAGAAGACCTCCTGGGAAAAGATTTGATGAGCGCTACACCCAGCAAACTGTCAAACATCCTCCCAGCATCATGGTTTGGGGGGGTATGTCCGCTAAAGGAAACACCGGCCTGTTCTTTTTACCCCCTAAAACAACTATGAATGGGCAAAAATATCTTGAATTGTTAAAAGAAAAGCTCCAGTTCCACATGCAGGTCCATAATTGTGAAATCTTAATGCAAGATGGTGCTCCTTGTCATCGCTGTAAAATTGTGACCGAGTTTTTAAAGAAAAAACAGATAAAAAACTTGATTGTATGTTCTGTCCTTCAATGATGAAAATTGTCCATTTTGAGATTGTCCAGGTAAGATTCATCTGGAATAGAATCAAACAGTTATACATATGGTTCTAATGTTTCATACAAACAACATACTTTTTAATTTGTCACTTTGTTCTCACTTCTTCCTTTAACTTGGTTGTAAAAAACCCAACTTCCAGAGCAATTTCAACCTAGAAACGTTTTGCTAGTTTACAAATGAATGTACCAAGAAAGAGGAGCAAAAGGGCCACAGCACTTTCTTCAAGATATTTTATGACGCAAAATTTTATTCAACTTACATTTTTAGCAATGGCTGTTATTTTGCCCGATATTAAAGTCCTTTCAGCAGGGCACCATACTGTAATCTAGGGTGCAATACCCATTTTTACATTTATTAAAACAAATTTTTTCATTTCTACAGGCAAATCAGACCAAAGGAAGTACTCAGATGGAGCTGGAAGGAGTCAAACGTGCCTTTAATTTTTTGCAATCGTTTTCTGTGACTCTGCCAACTTTTATATCAGACAGGCATAATAGCATCGCCAAATGGTTAAGAGAGCAGCAGCCACTTACCAAGCATTATTTTGATCTCTGGCATGTCGCAAAATCTATCACCAAGAGGATCACCAGCATTGGGAAGGAGAAAGGGTGTGAGAAACTTTTGCTGTGGATCAAAGGTATCCGAAATCATTTATACTGGTGCGCAACATCCACTAAAGCAGGATTTGGAGATCTTATTTTGGCAAAATGGAAATCTTTCCTCAATCATATTGCAAACAAGCACAACAATCACGAAGATTCACTTTTCCCAAAATGTGTGCATGAACCAATTGCTGAACGCAGAAACTGGATTAAAATAGGTATTGTCCCAAGTTTTGATTGCTTTCCTTGTGTTGTGTACCCTTCTTCACTTTATTTCAACTTTTCAATGAAACAATATCATTGTCTCATATTTACAGGTACAGAGCCATTTGACAAGCTGAAAGCAGTTATATCTGACAGAAAATTGTGTAAAGCAGTAAAAATGCTTTCATCCAATGACCAAACCAGTTGCTTGGAGAGCTTTCATTCCACGTTAAATCAATGGCATCCAAAAATGTTGCATTTTTCCTGGATGGGCACCAATGTTAGGTAAGATGCTTTAACTTAATATCATAGTGCACTTTTCATAAACTTCTCAAATTAACACCTGGAACAAAAAGAGATGCAATCTATGAATGTAAACGTTATGAGTCTGCAAGTAAAAATGTGTGTACATCAGTGGCAACAAAAATCTGCAGTTTTTTCCTTTATTTATTGTTGTTTGGTTATAAAAAATCAAGGAGAATTAATAAAGCTATTTGATTTCGACAGCTACTGAAAAGCACTTTTCAACTTCTCATATCCAAAACGGTGCATGCATTTGGAGTACATTCTATCAATATCAACAGAATAATAAAGTCACCACCTTTTCTAGACATGCAATTGCAACTTTACATTTCAATGAAAACATTAAACGAAAAACAATGACATCAAAGACAGGAGAAGAATATATCAAAGTCTCTTATCCAAAATACAGACTGGGCGAAGAAATTGTCAGACAGATTCCTGTTGTGCCAACTTACGGTGAGTATGCAAAGTTATTTGTCCAAAAAGCTAAATCATTTATTTTTTTCATACTTTATGGTATATATCATATTTATTTTAAAGGATATGTTCAAGGAATCATGAATCTGTTACTGTCAGCAACAGCAGAAGAGTTGTCTGCAGTATCAGAAGAACATGAAAAAAAGCATCCAGGATCGCTTGTTGAACAGTTTCAAAATAGAAAAAGGAAAAGTGAAGCGGTACAACAATACAAAGAGAGACATGCAAAACAAGTCACATTGTTTCCATCAGGTAAATAAAATTTCTTATTTTTGCTTTGCTTCCAACAATTGAATGGTGCTCTGTAAGAAGATTTAATCATGCAAATCTAATGCTAAAAATGATGCATGTTTTACAGCTGAAGAACAAGAAGTTCTGTTAAAGAGAGCGGACGAGAGAAGAGCAGATTTGCTGCCTGTAGCAAGAAGACGACCTCTATGCAAAAAGTGTGGCAATCCAAGAAAAGGTCATCCAAAGAATTCATGTCCCTAAAATCATTTTGCTCAAATCAATTTTAATCCATATTTTTGTTATTGCTTCTATTGTATTAGATTATCTAGTCCTTGTTGAGAAATGTATTACTTACCTTATAATCAGGCATGAATAATTAAGATCCTACAAAATTAACTACCCTAGTTATATATTACTAATATATTAGTCAAAGTAATTCAGAAGGAACGCATTGTATATATAACACCATTACCCCGAAAAGAAAAAGCAGTGCAAGACTTAAGATTTTCATACTTCCATTAGGTTCTCCTTTCTGCATCTTTATAGCCCTGAGCAGCAGCACTTTGATATCTTCCACGGATGTTGTGATAGATACAAGCTGGGAGAGGACGGGAGTTATCCCATCCCATGTATCCAAATAGCCACCTTGCCAACCAACGATATGCAACTGCCCGCAAATATCTGAACAAAAAACTTTTTGTTAGAATATTTCAATTTTAAAAACCGTTTGCAAATTAAATGCTTAAAATTTAAATGACTAATGAAGGAATGGTCATAACATTGTTGGTATATTTACGTACTCACTCATCCCTGTCTTTCGACAATATTTTCTCCCTTGTCTGTCTTTTAACAAGGGGCCAACATTCTGAAGCACAGTTCTATTTGACATAGCATTGAAATCATCATGTTCTGTAATACATGATATTTGCTCAATGCTACCATCAAATTCAAGTTTGCCCTGTGCTTCGTTGACCTCGCTGCAACATCGATATTCCAGGGCCCCAACAAGATGTTCAACACTGCACCTTCCGCATCTACACCTGATATTGAAGAGAAAGATGCAGACAATTCACTGTTTATTTCAACTCATGCATACACAACACATGACAGATCTCGGTTGAGCATTCATATAAAGATTTCATTTCACTTTAAAATACACTTACCAGGAGCCGACTTCCACGTCCCCTTCGTATCTCTCTCTTAGTACTGCAGGAGTTAGGCCATCGTGGTTGCGGTCCCCAATATCATCTTCGCTACTTGAGTCACTATCTGCTACAGGCTCGAACTGGTATGGCCTGACTGGACCACCATAAACTGCAACCGCACCCTCCTCTTCCTCTGCCGATATTTCTGACAATGACGAGCTTTCTTCTTCCAAATCAGACATGATTAAACAAGTTCCAACCTTCCAACAGACTCACGATTGAGGGAATTTCTTCTTGCTTGTCCATAACTTTACGTCACAGCCAATAGCTCGTTCCCAAGCCCCTTTCTCAATTCTTATTGAAAAAATCTGGCAGTTTTGGTACGTTTCAGCGCTTTTTTTGCAGGCTTTCTCGTTAGATAAAAAATAACAAAATTATTTTTCTGGGTATTTTTTATTGCAGAAAACGATTAAGCGAAAAAAAAATTTGGTTTCATTTCCTCTTTAAGATTTTACGTAGAGTTGCAAGTCATTTTTTCAAAGCGTGCTCCCGCTTCTAGGGTAATTGGGGCTCACCCTTCTTTGATCAAGAATTTCGTGCCATGAAGAACAATGAATCTGTTGTTTTCCCAGCGGGAATAATCCCCTTTCCTAATCCCTCCTCCAATACTGAAAGAAATAGTTTGGTTTTTTACAATCAGCTTTAGCGAAAATGTCCTTAAGCTATTAGTATTATTCGTTTTGCTTGGTTGTGTACAATTTCTGTTTGTTTTTACGATAGGCTATTCAAAGGAGAAAATTCTTGGTTTGTTTCTTTGAACGAACACATTCGGGGACCCTTTCCTTAACCCTTCCCCAGGACTGAAAGGCAGGGCAATAGTTCTGTAAGCCTTAGCGAAAAATCCTTTAACTATTCGTATCATTCGTGTAGCTTAGTTGTGTATAATTTCTGTTTGTTTTTTCTATTTTCGAAGGAATACATTCTTGGTTTTCTTTCTAAAGAACACATTTGGGGGTTTGGGCAACAGCTGTGCTTATAAAAAATACACTCTTTTTTATAAGAAACTAAGATTTTTGTCAGTACTCAAAGTTTCTTAGCTTTTCGACAATTTTGGTACTGAAAGTTTCTTAGCAGTTTCTTAGCGATCCAAATTTTTTTAGTGCCAGAACAGGTAAGTGACACTAAAATTTTACAAATAGAAGAAGCAATACAATCCACGTATACATCAGCTGTTCTTTTGTAAAAATAGACACCTATGGTGAAACAGAAGTTCGTTTTTTGATTCTATATTTCTAATTCTAAAGATTGTTGAGATCTGCGAGTTTCTTATCATTTTGTGTCGAGTACTGAAAATTTTCTTAACCAATATTGATCTCAGTACTGAGTTTCTTATAAACGGGTTTCTTATAAAAAAGAGTGTAGTAAAGGCAAAACATGCCCTCATGGCCAAAGGCTACAATTGTTCTGTTCATTAAGCCGAAAAGACAAACAGAACAGAATGCTCGAATTCAAATATTCACATTGCTTGTCCATCTCACATCACATTGCAATAACAAATATTACTTATGCCCGTTTGACATTTCCCTACATTTGGCATGCTACAGACTTCACGACTTGCTTCGCTGCACAAAACTTTGACATTTCCGTACATTTGGATCCCCTTTCCTAATCCCTTCTCTGCAACTTAAAGGCAGGGCATTACATTGCAATTACAAATATTACTTATGCCCCCTTTTTTTCGATATTCGAAGGAAACAATTCTTGGTTCGTTTTATGAACGAACACTTTTGGGGACCCTTTCTTTATCCCTTCTCCAGGACTGAAAGGCAGGGCAATAGTTCTGTTTATAACAATCAGCTTAAGCGAAAAAATACTTCAACTATTCATATAGCGTGGTAGTGTAGAGTTTCTGTTTGTTTTTTCAATATTCGAAGGAAAAAATTTTTGGTTTGTTTCTTTGAACGAACACATCCTGCTACAGTGAGTGGGCGCATCCAACGATACCCCTGCCACATCTGTATTTCTGACATTCCTACTGGTCATAGAGCAGCTAATACGAAGGTTTCCTCTGCATCAACAGCACTTTCAAAAGGCAAGGGCAGAAAATTATTCTTCCAACATCAACCATTCCATGCCACACTACACCCATCCTCCACTTTCTCCCACAGCATATAGCTCTAGCAGCACCCTATCGGAAATATTCAACAATGGTTCCTCTAGGGTTGCTTTTTACACATTCAAGTACTATAAACAATGGCGTGTGCCTCTCCATTTGTTTGCCATCCAACAAACCTTTCCCTACACCAACAACAAACTCTCATTCAATGGCAACCGTTTACTCTTATTCGCCTTAAAGCACCTCCTCTTTTAAATGAATATCATCTATTGTACCTAATATTGTGCCTAACATGTGCTAACAGATGTGTCTGCAAGAGACATGCCTTACCTTCCACTGTGACGAAGTGGTATTGATTTATTGCTTCATTGTATCCAGAAGCTTACCTGCGGCTATGGTTGCAACTTATGCATTCAAGTTACTTTCCAAGATGCATCATTGCTACTCCCGACATTCTCTTCCATTCGAAACAAAATAAATCACACTTACCCTTCTCAACAAATATTACTACCAGATACAAACAGAGTATCAGTGCAACCCCTCTTTTCAAAGAATAATCTGCTGCTTGGCAACTTCTCCCATCTGCGCACAATTTCCGCATTTCCAGTATACAAGGAAACCTTCGGGGACAGGAAGCACTAATCTGAATTCAACCTTCTCATTCAACCCAACTCCCACTCCTTTATCTCCTTACTCTGCTTTCCCTAAGAAATGTTTTCTACCAATCTCATGTACTTTCCTTAACAATGCATTTCTTCACACATGAGCACTACAAGTTGCACGTCCCATGTGACCCGCGGAGCGCAAAAGCTCGGGGCAAGGGCTAGTCTTTATGAATACACTTGTTTCCCTAACGGCTTATCAAGTTACCCACGCATATTTTCGAAAGTTCTTTAACCTGCATTAACGCAATTACACAAGAAGGGTCATATAACAACAGCTTATCTAGATGACATTTACATCCAAGGTGACTCAATGGAGTCATGCACAAAAGCAATTATTGATGCCTTGGAGATCTTTACTGGCCTTGGATTTGGATTGTTCATCCACCAAAATCGGCTTTCATTCCATCCACAGAAATAAAAATGTTGGGGTTTCTACTCAATTCTGAATTATCAACTGTGCACCCAACACAAGACAAAAAGGATTCTGTGATAAGCTTATAACCTCAAATTTTATTACACATTTTGACTAAATCGACCATGGAGATTTCAAATCTGAGATGGGCCAAAAAAATTTTGACCGGAAGTTGACTTTTTTGCTTACGTCATCAACATGTGAAAAATGTACTTTGAACCCCTATAAAACTTTGCAAGTACAAATTATGACAAAACTAACTTGATATATGAGCTCTACACTGTCAGAGCAGTCGAACGATGTATAATTTTTTTATTTTACCAAATTTTAGATTTTATAGTTATGACGTCATCTTTATTTGATGACTTCACCATAGTCTTAAAAACAGGCAGAACAACAAGGAAAGATAACTTAGAATTAAGGTTTGAATGGATTTATATGTATTTCTGGGAGCTTAATTCAAAAATTAATGTCCCGATGCTTGAAAATTCCAAGAAAAGCGAATTACAGGCATGACCGGCATGGAATATACTGTATCTAATGCCATTATGCCAGAGGAACTATAAAACCCGTTTCATTAATTTAGCGATTAAGATTTGAGAGAAAACATACATAAATTGACATCCTCATTCGAAATATAAATGCTGCGAAGCCCGAAAATGCCAGGAAAAGTCAGTAACATTATGCATTACAGCTTTAAGCCTAAGGAAGAAATTGAATCGTGGATCAGAACATACACAATGCGTTTAAACCCCTTTCGCACCAAAAGCCTTTTTTGTGCATCATGACAGATGCTTCTTTGATCGGCTGGGAGGGACCGCATGTGAAGGATCCTACACCGGAGGCAATTGGTCTGTTGATGAAAGTGCTCATCATATTAATTATTTAGAAATGAAAGCTTTGGGTTGAAAGTTTATGCTTCACGGAAGCGAGATATACATATAAGAGTTATGACCGATAATACAACTGCAGTTTCTGTCCTAAACCACATGGGAACAAGTCATTCAATATTGTGTAAAGACATGTGCAAGTTAATTTGGGATGGTGTCAATCAAAAGATATCTGGCTATCCATTGCACACATACCGGGTAAACATAACACCTGTGCTGATTTGGAATCTAGGAAGACCATTAATACGTCAACAGAATGGAAGCTGAGATCAGATGAACTTCAAGACTGTTACAATAGGTTGTCATTCTATCCAGATATTGATCTATTTGCATCAAGGATAAATTATCAAGTAGACCGTTTTGTATCATTCAAACCTGATCCTGATGCCTTTGCTATAGATACATTCACCCTTGACTGGGGTACATTAAAATTTTATGCATTTCCTCCTTTCAGCTTAATTTCAAAAGTAATCAACAAAATTCACCTTGATCAGGCGGAGGGAATTTGTGTGCTGCCGGACTGGCCAACTCAACCTTGGTACTCAAAAGTAAAGGCTCTGATGAAGACTGCACCAATTGTAATAAAGCCAAACAAAAACCTCCTTTGGCTACCCTTGCACTGAGATCTGTTACATCCTCTTCATGCAAAACTGCAAATTCTAATTCGTCACTTATCAGCCAAAAATTAGCCCATTTTAATCTATCTAATTCTACTCAGCAAGTGGTTTTATATTCATGGCGCTAAGGCACCTTGAAGCAGTACAAATCTTACCTTACTCTCTGGGAAAAATATTGCTCTGAACTTCAAATAGAAATTTTTAGCCCAACCATTGAAAACGTTGTTGAATTTTTAACTGCTCTTTTTGGTTATAGTGCATTGAACACAGCTCGGTCTGCTTAATCGTCTATCATTACATTGAACAATAACCAGCCTGCAGGCAACCACCCCCTAGTTTGTCGACTTATGAAAGGTATTTTCCATAGGAAACTGTCTTTGCCGAAATACACCCATATATGGGACACAAATCAACCATTGGCTTATTTGAGCTCTATGCCCCAAATGATCAATCTTTCTTTGAAGGAATTATCTAACAAAACTGCCACTCTTCTTTGTCTGTTAACTAGCCAAAGATGCCAAACTGTTCATAAAATTGATACAAGGTATATTCAACAATTTTCGGATATGGTTTGTATTCACGAACCTCTGAAAACAAGTAAACCTGGGAAACACCAGGAACCCTTGGATATTATCTCTTATCCTCATGATCGAAATATCTGTGCAGTTACTCATTGAAATGAGTATATTACTAAAACCAAATCATTAGGTAAGGAACATACTAGTCTATTTTTAAGCTTTCAGAAGCCCTATAACCCTGTATCTAAACATACCATTGCTAGATGGGTTAAATCAACTCTATCATCTGCTGGTATTAACACCGAACTCTTTACTGCTCATAGCTGCAGCAACATCTGCTACCAAGACTGCTGGACTAAACCTTAGTATTATAATGAAAAGTGCTGGTTGGACAAATGCTGGAACTTTTGCACCGTTTTACTCGCATAATGTTTTAAAGGTCAATTTTAGACAATCAATTATGTCATAGTATAATCAATCTATATAACAGTAACTTTATGCTCTGTCCGACTTTATTAGATACTTGTTTTGTTTTATTACCATATTATAAATTTATCACTTGATTTGTTTTCTTCCTTGTATTCTGTGTATACACCTTATACACCTTTCGAAGAACAATATGTTTCATGAGCACAGGGCTTTAAAGTCTCATTGATTCCGTAGTGACGTAGCTGATTGTAGAAAAGAATTTAAAATTTAAAGGAGACTTACCTGTAAGTGTACGTTTGATTATAATTCTTCTCTACCATCAGCAGGAAAGAAGGAATCAAATGCCCGACCCAGGGTTTGATTTTTCCCACCTCTGGATTCCTTCATTCCTTCTTCTTTGAAATCAGTCTTGATGTTGGAAGCGAAGAAATTGAGATTGCCCACAGAGCGAGGAGAAGCAAAGATGGTAAACCTCGTCCCATTTTAGTCAAGTGCATGTCGCACAAACTAAAGGCAAGGTCATGAGGGAAAAGAAAATGGCAAAAAATGTGAAAATTGTGGAAGATCTGGTCTATGGTACAAAAATGAGTACCTCAAAGGAATTGTAAGAAGGAAGACTTCACTGGGTATTGAATCAGTTTGGACGTTGGACAGTAAAATAAGGTACAAGTTTTCAGGTAGTGAGCGTATTTTCACAATTAATTCTTAGGAGGATTATTCTAACCTCTTGTCAGGTAATTTTTCAGAATAGGTAGTATGCCAAGATGGTCTCGTCAAAGCTTATATCAATCCTTGTGCAAATCCCAATAAACCTAACCCTAAGAATTTAAACGCAAGAAACGATAAGAATAAACTAACTGAAAATAATTTCAACATCTGTTGTTAGAATATTAATGGTCTGAAAAATCGTAAGGTAGACAATCTGTCCTTTTTGAGTTGTTTTAAAGAAATTTTAGATAATAATGTGATAATTTGCCTTCATGAAACATGGCGTGACAAACACGATTTCGAAAAAATAGGTTGGGCTAAAGATTTTGTGAAATTCCATCAATTTGGAACCCATAACAGTGACAGAGGTAGAGCTTCAAGTTCTTGTGCGTAAGAACATTGAAAAACATTTCAGCATCCTGTCATTGACATCTTACAGAGTGTGATGTAAATTAAATAAGGAAAGTTATAGTTTTCCTCAAGATTTAGGGGCTGTTTATATGAGCTTGGTAAATGGGCTGGCCCGCCTAGTGGGCTGATTCTCAGCTGGCTTACCGAGACAAATAATGGCGCCTTTTCAGAATCACGTGGCAATTTTTGCGCGTAGTTGTAGTTGCAAATACAAGTGGCCTATCCAAAATGGTATCAGAGGTTCAGATAACTTTCACCAGTTTTTGCTTGGAGTTTGACAGCTTTGTCCTCAACAATGCTGCAGCTAAACGGTATTTTACAAGTGATTCAAATGGTCTTAATGAGAAACAAACAAATAATATCTGCCATGATGACAAGGAAGCACAATTGTTATGCTAGAAAGCTGAAGCGATTGAAGCAAAGATGGCTCTGAAGAAAAAATGCAGTACATGGTTCCACTAAGGCTGCATCTGTGGTGGCAAAATATACTGGTTGGAGTGTCACCTGTTGCGTGTTGGAAAAAGAATTTTTGTTTATCAAGAAATGATTTTTTCCTTTTGTTAAACAAAATAGAGCCATATTTATCACCCAGCCCAAAATCACCTAATTACAGGGCCTTGGATGCATGTACCAAGCTGGCAATAACATTGTATTACTTAAAAGGCACAGGGTCTCTTTCAATTACTGCAAATAGTTTTGGTATTGCGGTTTGCACAGCTTCTGCAGTAATAGCTCAAGTGTGCAAGACCATCTGTAGGAGAAATGGACCTAAGTATATCCACATGCCAAAAACACAGGAAGAGATCAGACATAAATTTCAGAGTCTGAGTCCAAGTATGGAATGAAACAAGCAGTTGGCTGTATGGATGAGACACTTGTTCCTATCCAATGTCCAGTTGAAAATTCTCAAGATTATTTTAGCTACAAAAGTTTTTAATCTATAAATGTACAAGGGGTGTGTGATTATAAAGGGGATTTTATGGATGTTGAATGCATGTGCCCTGGCAGTGTACACGATGCAAAAGTTTTTGCAAATTCCTCAGTCAATAAAAAAATGCGAAGCAACATTGTACCTATTGTGTATCAATCAGTGCAAGGATGCAAAATACACTGTTACCTTATTGGAGATCCAGCATACCCTCTGATTCCTTATTGTATGAAAGAGTATGCTACATGCTCAAATAACACTGAAGTTGTATTCAATAATATTCTGCGTTCTGCAAGGAATCCTGTAGAATGTACATTTGGTTGTAATTACAACCCAAGAAAGTTATGTAGTAATTGGAAATAAAGAAACAGAATACTATAATAATTGAAAATTACGTATCAATGATTTATCAAGTTAACAACTGCTGACAGCATTATTTGTCTCAGAAAGTTTTGTTCATCTCAAACTAGAATAGTGTGGCAGCTGAGACATGTGTGACCTATATGATCTTTGTGAATTTGGAGAATTAACATTATCATTAAGCTGATGAGTTTGGGTAGCACCTGGATGAAACATTTGGTCATTTTGGTAAAACAAATTTTGGTTGATTGGCTGATGTTGATTTGGCTGCATAAGTGCTTGTGCCAAGACTTCAATAGATCAGCAGATTCCAGTACCAATGTTATTCATAGCATTGCCAATTTCATTCACATTTTCACTCAAAGCTGCAGTTGATTCGCGCATTACATCACACATGTCTTTCTTGAACTGGGCATCATCCTTGGCTTCCTTTAACAATAAAATCATCTCTCTGAGTGATCTGTGCAGGGCATCATCTCTCTGAGCAGCAGATAGCCGTCTTCAAGGTGCTTCCTTTTCTCATCCACCAACTGGTTCTTATGGATGCTCTAGGGTTGTTGAAGAATTTGTTTAAGGTGTTGAAAGGCATCTATGGCTAGTCCTTTCCTGCGTTTGATGTCATTTTCAATGCCTAAGACACTACCAAGATATTTGCATTTTCTCCATTAATCTTGTGTTCTGCTTATGGCATATTCTTCTGTCTTCTCCATGTTGACATTTAGATTTCTTTTTTGTAACAAACAAACTCCGACACAATCTATTTAGAACTTGGCAGGATTAAACTTCAATCACAAGACACGTTAATATCTTAAAGTTTCTTCTCAGGTTAGAAACTCTCAGTAGCTTAGAACCAAATAGATTTGTTTGTAAGTCTTTTTAATTTCTTTTGAACAAGGCTAATCTGGGTGGTGAAAATTGGGTATCTAAATCACCTAGTTTAAGAGAAGGATACGGTGTTTTCCTGTCTGACAACGTCTGTACTATTAAATCTAAGATTAGAAACTACTTTGGGAATTTGATCATGTCAAGTCTAAAAGAGGAGTTACAACAAAATAAGAAGCTTTTTGCATACGCTCAAGTAAAATCACTATTTAAATTTGAAATGTATCTTGATGTTATTGTTGACTTCAAAATGTTGGCAGTGTTTGTTTAAATTCAGAGTGCTCACGATATAGAAATTGGGAGGTTTGGTAAAAACAAAATTCCCATAGCTGAAATATATTGCAAATTTTGCATCACTGAACGTAAAAAAGTCCTTGGTGATGAAATCCACTTTCTTTTGCTTTGTCCCATTTTTGAAAGAGAAAGAGTTAATCTATTGAGAAACATTGAAGATATGTATCCCTCTATAAAACATCTTAGTATTCTGAATAAATTCATTTGCTTACTAAGTCAAGAAGATACAAATTGTCTTCAATTAGTATCTTCTTTTATCACCAAATGTCTAAAAATAAAAAAAAGAATCTGTTTAGTTCCTCTATTTGCTTATGTATATTCAGCTGCCTTTGTTAATATCATTTCATTAAATCTGTGATTCTTGATCTTTGTATTTAATTTGCTTGCTATTTAACTTTTAATGTTTTAATCGCTTATGTTATTTCTATATTGATTCTATTGTTAGTAGGTTAGAGGCCTCTTGGCCTGAATACCTGATGAAGAGAAAAAAATATGGCACATATCAGTTTTGGCATTTGAGAAACATTTCATCAAAACTCAAAGCTTATTGAGCATAACAATAATTCCCAAAGCTGGGAACACATGCATGTAATGAACGTTTTTACAAGGATCTGCAAGCAAAAATTGAAACGTGTTGTGATTCTCAAATACAATATTAAAAACATCTGCTCTGGAGAAATTAAAAGTGTACGGGAAAACAAAATGTTTTTAGGCTTTGCAGGTGTTCTTTTTTCCAAAAAGTATGTTTTCAAGTATTTTCACAAAACAACCCTCTTAGCATAAAAAGGGTCCCACAGGGCGAGTAATTATTAGTTTTCAGAAGCATTTGGTTATGACATACATGATTTACATGAGCTTGATTTTAAGAAATCCTTCCCATATTGGTCTTTCTGTATTAAATTTTCATTTTAGTGTTTGTCATGATGGTATTCTCTTCATCAAACAGATTTGCATGTTCAAAAACTTTAAAGAGTTCTGAAGGTTTTTTCTGGAAACCTCTTGGCTGAGACTCAAGAGTTTTTACCTGATCTCGCTCTCCTCTTTTAATACCATACCAATTTCTGATCTAATCATAATAAAGTTTTATTAATTTTATTTACTGTATATAAACTTGCATTCCAGCTTGTCAATTCAATTACTTATTAAAGTGTCCAATTCAATTTATGTGGTCTGTGTGATCTTGTGCCTCTGTTGGTTGCACAGAGAGAGACTTAAGAATCTGCTCTGGAGAAGATTGGCAGGTGTTTAAGGAAATTGTTAATACAGTCATTGCAACTTTAGAAACCATTTTCCAAAGTCATGTGGTACAGCAGATGTATTTCAACAGTGGTTCCACACTTTCAATTAAATCGTTCATCTTTACAAATTGTTTTTTGCCTAGATTACTTATTGATTTGAAATTTGCTGCTCTGGGCATTATTTTATGTGAGGCTATATTAATTCGTCATTATCATGAATCTCCTCTTTTTTCCCAAAAAGAGTGTCATTTTGAAACCCTTCACATTCTTGTTCTCGTAACTCTTTATGTATTTTCTCAAATCCTTGCCACATACACAAATTTCCCCACAGGTAATTCTGTTGATAACGATATTAATAATACAATTTTTATACAGAGCTTACTACCACTGTTGCAACTATTGTTGTTGTAATTTTAGTATTCAATGTGTCAACTTAAGACGCAAAATTAGTAGTATCACTGCTGCGTAAATTCGCAATTCCCATCCTCAAAACATCGCAGACTTTATTTTTAAATGGCCTTCATGAATAATAAATGTCTCGCTATATCGGAACAATTTTCATTTTGTGTATTTGTGCTCTGAATTTTCAAAGGAACATTCAACTTGAAACCCGAAAAATTTATGGCGTCTTAGTAGCATTTCATATGCATTGAAACAGTAAAACTCAAAGTTTAGCATGGTGATTTATGGAAATAATCAAAGCAAGAACTCTTCTTGAAAACCGAAAGAATATGAGTAAAATTCCAAAATGAATTACAGTCTCCTTCGACGTCTTTGACCCCTGAAAAGGCGAAAACGTACTTACCAAAAATGCGAAACAACCCAAAATTGCCCAAAACCAGACAAAAGCACTCAAAACAAACAATAACTTGATTAAAAGCACCCAAAATCACCCAGAAATGTCCAATTCACCTGAAATCATCTATTAAGTGGCAGAAAATCCTTGAGAAATCACCAGAAACTCTTATGTTCTTTGAAATTTCATTCTTAACTCTTCAAAATCTACTTTCGTCTTGGGACTTTTATTGACATCAAAAGCTTTTACATCTCTAGAGTCGGAAAAGCCTTTTTTGTTCACAACAGTACTGTAGTATTGTATTTGAGCGTGAAGTTGAGAGATAAGACACAATCGCACGCTGCCAATAAATATACCGTTGGGAAAGGTATCCATTGTCTGGAAAACGTGTTTCATTTTGATTTCTCGAAATATCTTGTAAGAAAGACTACACCACAACTAAATCGTATTTATGTAATCACAAAGGATCTGCTACGACCGAAATGTCAGTATTTGTATTTATGGTCGTGCGATAATCGTACAAAAAGATTTTCTCATGTCTCACGACTGTGCGATAGTCGCACGACAGTTAAGATTTTGTATGGAATCCAGGCTTTTAAAGCCGCAAGTCATTGAATAAACCCCTGAGAATTGCACGCAAAAGATTCATTATACGTGTAGTGAAAGGAACATAATAGATGGCCGCCATTAAAAACGAATAATCGTAAGTTATGTTTTATTGATTTCATCTCACGATTCCAACTAAATATTAAACATATGAAGAGAATTTACAATGTATTACAGAATTATCTCGGGTCTGCCATTGTTTGTTTATTTATGTCATTTTGTTGTGTTGTTTCAATTCACTGGAGTACAATTTCAGCCTATTGTGAGTTTGTGCCCACAGGGTTTGTCTTCTTTAGTTCATGGAATCAATTCCTATTTCAAGAAATAAACATATTTGTTTACTTGCAGCTGTTGTGTCCTCTTAATTTGGACCATGTCCTTGAAACAATTTCACGATAACGACCCCAAATCAAATTTTTCTAAGTATGTAACAGGGGAAACATGAAATCAGGGAATTGGAGATCAGAAACGAAAATGGTTCTCAGTCTGCAAAATGCGGAACCCGGAATCAGGGAATCTGAGAATCAGACCCAAAATGGATCTCAGTATGTAAAAGGGGGACACGGAATCAGGCAATTGGAGAATGAGGAACGTAAATGGTTCTCAATCTGTAAAAGGGGGAACCTGGAATCAGGTAACTGGATTTCAGAAGCATGACGTGTTGTTAAGGGAATACAACAGTGTTAAGGTATTGTATTAAGGGGGTACATCACAAAACTTTTATATTCTACCTTTTCAAATTAAGGGGTACGCGCTTTTAATGCGAACCTACACCTTAAGCAGTTTTTCTTCCTGCATAGTTATTAACATAGAAATGTCTAATCAAGAAAATGGTTGAAATCAGACAAAGGGGTTTTGTGTTATGACCCATTAAAGATGGGAGTTTTGGCAATTTTTTTGTTATGCAGTGACCAATGTTCCCCTACTTGGTAGACTGGGTCCCAGAGAGCTGTGACGCACACCAAGGAACTAATTTTGTCTTGAGGATGTGGCCTAACAATGCAAGAACAACAAGAATAAAGAAGTCAAGACAAAAGTGGTGTAATTTTTTGTATGTTTTGTTGAGGAACATGCTGAATAGATGTGTTGTTGCAAGAAGTGGTCGAACTCCGAATCCTCGGAAAGGAATTATGCTTCACAGGATTCCTTTTCTTGGAAATCTGCATAAAGAAACAGTTAAAACATAGAAATGTTGGGTGACTTTGTCAACTCGAAGCGAGTGTGGAAAGATACTAAAGGTGCAACAACCTGTTCAAGGCATTTTACCCCAGAAAGTTTTAAAGGAGATTTCATAACATCGAAGGACAAGAAGAACCATGTGCTCCAAGACTGATTGATGATGATATTGGGTGCGCTGCTTTTCCCACAATAATTTTTCTGCCAGAAAGCCACAAAAAGAGGATCCCAGTAGGCCTGTGCAAGGACTATCAGCAACAAGCAGATAACCGCAATAGAAAGTAGCTCAGTTGAATTTTGAAGTTTGTTTTTGTGTTTTAAATGCATTCCCAAGCTACATGCTGGCTGCAGCACCATTCTTGAATCTACAATCCTCATCATGACCATGCGCACAGGGACCCAGATCAGCGACACAAAATTTTCTCATTTGCAAGGGACGCTTGTAGTGGATGGTTGCCTGGCCTAATTTTCCCAAACAAGATGGGTATCAGAAGTCTGCTGCCATATATTGATGCAGGGAAAGAGAAAATCGATCTTAAGTAATTGCGTGGAAAAGTTGTGGCCATCGATTGAAATATATGGTTGTATAAAGGTGCTTATTGTTGTTCCTTGCTCTTAATGGAAGACGTTCCGACAAAAATACACATTAATTTTCTTGTTTCGAAGGTGAAGCGGCTGTTAGATTTGGGAATAAAACCGATTGTGGTCTTTGACAGATTTTCTCAGTCCATGAAGTTGCCTATTGAGAATCTGCGTCAGAAAAGGAGAAAAAAGATGTTGGATGAGGCTAATGCAGAGCTGCGAATGCAAAGTCCTTATATGACAAATGTCAATTCATATTACAAACAATCTGTCTCGGTCTCCCACAAAGATATCGTGGAGTGTATGAAGGAGTTGAGAGAAATTGGAGTAAACTGTTTTGTTTCCCCTATGGAAAGTGACTCACAGTTGACTTATTTACAGAAAATTGGTATTGCAGACTATATTATATCAGAAGATTCAGATTTGTTAGTTTATGGTAACCCATCTTACACTAAAGTTATTTTCAAATTGGATTTCAACACTTACTTGGGTGAATTAATAGTCTTGAGTAATGTATTTTCTGCTCCTGGATCAAAGTTTAAAGATTTCACTTTTGCAATGTTGCAGAATATGTGTATTCTTGCTGGTTGTGATTATTTAAATTCTATAAAGAGAATAGGGATAAAGAAAGCTTTCAATGTAACAAAGGATTGTGTAATTTTGGCCGAAATAATTAAAAGTTTAAGAGAAAATGGTTATGATGTTGATGATAATTACATTTCGAATTTTGAACGATGCTTGATCATTTTTTTATATCAAGATGTTTATGATCTGCTGTTATGCAAGAAAGTACCTCTTCAACCTTTGCCAGCCTGTGTAGATGCCGATGTCAATGGAAACTTTAACCTGGAAATTTCAAATTTTTATTTACTCAATCTTGTTATTGATAATATGGTGCCCAGAAGTGGAGAAAAGTTTGATAATTTTGATTGAAAGACAACTATAGCTATAAATTCACATTTTGTTTTTCTATTCAAATCATGTCCTGATATGTCCTTGAACCCAGTAACTGATAGCAATGATGATCTTCGTGCAGAGCCTGATGAGCTACCTGCTGATCTACCACTTCCTGATGATAAAGTTGAAGCAGAGTATATCAAAAACTTCTTAGTTGTTGGAGGGCGACACCGTACACCTTGGCATACATTCTTAGCTAGAGCTTTTAAGCATTATAATGGCAATACATTCTTAGCTAGAGCTTTTAAGCATTATAATGGCAAGAATCCAATTGATGTGTATCTTTATCCAGAACCAGATAACCCAAAAGACCCCAATGCAATATTGGTGAAGTTTAATTATTCGGGAGAGTATGTTCCTGTTGGTTATATTTAAAAAGAAATGACTAAATATTTACTTCCTCCATCAAAGACAGAGTTCAGTTGGCAATAGAAATAATAAAAATGAAGATTGAAGTTTCTCATCCAGTTTGCTATGAAATTGATATAAGAATCACAAAGAGAGGAAGATGGATTTGATTTCAGTCATGAGCCAAGTATGTTATTTTCTTATCTGTAAATATGTTCATTCTTCTGCATGAAAGGGAAGAAACTTTCTCAACTGTAAAATCTGTCAGCATACTTTGCCAATGTGCATGTTCCATTATTTCTGTGAGTTTTCCCAATGCAAGTTTCTTCCTTTCAGAATTGTATAGTAGGTCATTTTGAGAAAAACACTCATTTTTAAAGAACCTATGATCTGAGCCTTTGTAGGATTTCTTTACTTTGAGCACCACAAGTCTAATCTGGCAAGTATTTTCACGTAAGCATTGATTGCTTTTTCAATTCCTAGTTGATTTAGAAGAATGTCTTGATTTTCAGAAAAAGGCATATATTGCTTCTTTAGTAAGTTTCTTAAAAAATGAGTGTACAATGTCATAGAATGCAATAACTTAAAGGTAAATGATAAGGTAAATGATAACCATACCTGCTACCACTGGACAATAATATGTCCATTTTCACTTCTTTTCCATCCAATATCACCAAGAATGAATAGTGAGTGATGTCAGGATGCCATTACTTCTTCTAGCCAATGGAAATATTTGTTGTTATTTGTTATATAGTGTTTGATAGTGAGTGAGATGAATTAATATTTTCCAAGACTTGCATATGCCATGAAAATCCTGTGGAGAATTTTTTCCAGTCAACAAAAATATTGCAAGGTTCTCAATAGTCTATTCCTTTTTCCAACTTTCATTAAAAAAAACTCTGATCTTTGATACACAGAGAAAAACGCATCCTCAATCAAACACTTTGTTGACTATGTTATATAATGTTTAACACTAAGTCACATTATCTATGAGATTCAGCTAAAGTCTTCTCCAGTGACCGAATGTAGTCATCAGATTTTTGACACTATACCTTGACAAATTCTAGCCAACATGAATCTTTGTTGTTAATTGTTATATAATGTTTGATAGTACGCAATGTGATTCCAGTGTTGTCTTCTGTACAGCAAGGAATGTGCAATTCTTTTGCACTTCATAGTGGTACAGGTGTTATTTTTGTGGGCAGCCCTATATCCTCCTATAATCTTTGTTGTTATTGGTTATATAGTGTTCGATAGTGAGTAAAGGGAGCGATCAGACTTATCAATCTCTCTTTGCCAGGATGCCATTACGTCTTCTAGCCAACAGGAATCTTTGTTGTTATTTGTTATAAAGAGCTCAATAGTCAGTGAAGGGTGCAATATTTTTTTTTTAATATCGTAGATACATAGGCCGAAATGGCCCTTAGTCTACTTAACAACTGTAACATGAAAATCTAACAAAATAACAATTAATTAATAAACCTAAAACTAAATATAACTAAACTTAACAATGATTAGAAGATGAAGGTTATTAACAAAAATTCATCAAGAATCACAAGCAAGAGATTATTATCTTAAAAACAGCAATAATTACAAGAAAATGATTGTGACTAAGACTACAGATAATATATAGATTATTATAATAAAAAAAAAGAGAAAAAAACATCAGAAAAGATTGATCTATTTTTTTGTTGTTAAGCTCAGGAATTTATCGCGATTACGAAATGAAAGAGTTACATTTTTTGCTAAGATTTTACCAGTTCAATATCTTCCTGACTCATCAACCAAATAAATAGATCTTTAGGACTTAGGCATGACGTATTTGGATATTTACCTTTTGCAACTGTCAAGAGTTGATGTCTTTCCTCAGCATAAAGAGGGCAGATCATTAAAGGCCCTGTTACACGATGAGTTTTTACGTGAAACTTGCTTGCAACGGCATTGCAAGATAAGTTTCAGCTAACATTGCACCGTGTAACATGTCTTTGAAATTTTGAGCAAAAGGTCCGGAACTTGTCTGGCGACGTTGATCACCAGACCCCATCAAAAAGCGCGCCAGCATTTTAAATTGAAACTAAAAAATGGCAGGCACCGAGTGTAGAAGAAAAAACGTGCAATTGCTGCCTTGTTGCTGTTCACAATAACAGACGACGAATTTGACAAGCCAAATCCACGCCGAAGAAATCGTATTTTTTGGACAAGAGAGTGGATAGCGAGAAGAAAATCGAGAGGCGCTTTCCATCAACTTTCAAAGGAACTGCAGCTTGAAGATGAAGTGGCCTACCGTGAATATTTTCGTATGAGTGGACAGAATTTTAGATATCTTATTGATGCTGTTGGCTACGCAATCCAGAAGCAAGACACAGATGTGAGAGAAAGCATAAAACCAGATGAAAGACTGGCAGTGACTCTCAGATATCTATATGAAACGTTCAAGTCGTTGTAATATAGTTTTCGTATTAGCCGAACATGCATCTCCTACATCATTGCAGAAACCTGCCAAGCAATATTTGATATATTAGGTCCAGAATACCTAAAGACACCATCGACTGAAGACGAGTGGATTTCTGTGTCCAAGAGATTTGAAGATCGTTGGAACTTCCCAAATGGCATTGGAGCAATAGATGGGAAAAGATTTCTTATTCAGCAACCTAGAAACTCTGGCTCAAGGAACTACAACTACAAAGGCCATAACAGCATCATTCTGATGGCTGTATTCGGTGCTGATTACAAGTGTCTTTGGGCAGATGTTGGAGCTAATGGACGTGCATCTGATGGTGGTGTATGGCAAAGATGTGACCTAAAAAGGCTATTAAGTTCAGACAACAATCCATTACATCTACCAGAACCCAAACCACTTCCCAAGAGATTAATGCCAGTTCCATATGTGCTAACTGGAGATGATGCTTTTGGGCTCACTGAGTACTTAATAAAGCCTTATCCACAAGCAAGCATGACCCATGAACAGAGAATATACAACAATATGTTATCTCGTATGAGGAGAATTTCTGAGAATTGCTTTGGCATTCTTGCAGCCCGCTGGAGAATATTTTGCTCACCCATGCTACTCGAGCCAGAGAAAATAAAGAATGTTGTTTTGGCAACACTCACCCTTCAAAACTTTCTGATAAGGTATAATTACTTGAAGTGTATCATATAATATATAATATAAGATGTAATAGGCAATGGTATTTTAAATATAATATTTGACAAGTTTGTTCCTTTTACCCATAAGGACTGATACTTCAACCAATTCTGTTGACAATGGAGACAAGGTTACTGGTGAGGTAACACTTGGGAGTTGGAGATCCCAATCTCAGACTCCTTTGTGGCAAGATTATTTTCCTGAATGTAGCAACAATTACGCAAATGGGGCACGGAAGATACGAGAAGAGTTTAAAGAATATTTTAATAACGAAGGTGTGGTATCATGGCAGTGGAGACTCCAACCTTTCTATTTGTTTTGTGCCTTTACATTTTCTTTTCCTTGAGATTGGTTCTGATTCATCTATAGAAGCACTAAGTGTGCTTGTAGATGCATCAAGCTCAACATTCCCCTTGGTAAACATCATGCTGTCATAATCCTTCCATGTAGGTATGAACACTGCATCAGTGCCAGCTCCACTCTTTTTGCTTGCCTCGTGTCTTGTGCAGTTTTTGTTGAACTGCACTGTGAGAGAATGCCACTGTCTTTTTATTTCTTCTTCTGTTTTGCCACTCAGCAGTTCACTGAGCTTTCCCAATGTCACTTTCCTCATGTCACGATTTCTGTAGTCTTTCAATTTATGATCCCATAGAGATGTGTTTTCTTTATATAAACTTATCAAAGTTTCAATATCCTCGTCTGACCACTTTTCCTCTTCTTTGCTGACAAGAGACTTCAGAATCTCATCTTTCATGAATTCCATCGAACCTTATAAACTCCATTTGGGCTTATAGTCATTATTATCTCTGATTCTTTTAATCTCTCTCGTCATAGACGTTCGCAGACTGTGGAAGGTTTTCTTCACGGTCTCCGATGTTGTCCCATAGGATTTGGCAAAAAATTCCATAGCATTGTTCCTCTTCTTTTTGTTGTTGTATTTATTCAGGAGCTCCAGTATTCCAAAGGTATGTGTGCTGTTTCACGAGCTCAAGCAGTTTCTCTTTCTGTTTTGATGACGAAAGCTTCTTTCCTTCCTCGAAATAACCCTCTGCTACTTCTACTTCTTCTAAATCGCTGTCAATGTTGTCACTTTCCCCCTCCGCGATTTTCTTTATTTGTTGAGTGAATACACAGCTCTGATTGGTTAGTGCCGTGAGGCGTAGCAAAAAAGTTTCGAAGTTCAGGTTTCAAGGGGTGTTACACGATAATTCAAGAGAAAATCTCGATTTGATTTGTTGCGAGGCGTTGCCTGAGTAGAAGCAGGTTCTACTTTTCATGAAACTGCAACGCAACGATCGCAACAGAAATTCTTGCAATTTGACATCCAATTTTGGGGTGTTACACGGTGCAATGACAAGCTGAAACTTATCTCGCAATGCCGTTGCAAGCAAGTTTCACGTAAAAACTCATCGTGTAACAGGGCCTTAAAAAGTGAAATTCATCCTCTACATAGGAACTATTAGAATCAGTTTTACAATAGACGCAATATCTTTCTTCCTTAGGAGTGGGGTTTTTTCCATATCTAGCTGTTTCTATATGTAGTGTATGAGAACTAAGTCTGAACTTACACAAATTACTCCTTGTTTTGAAATCAGTTATAACATCCAAATACCTTTCAAATTTGAAAGAGTTTTTAAATAATGCATACGTTCTCAATTTTTTCTCACTATAAATATGACTCTGAAGTTTATCCACCATTCTCGATGCAAATGTGTCTTTAATCTTTACTTTGATTTGGGTCTTACTATCATTATCAGTTATAGCGTAAGATTGAACTAGATCTTTAGTATTTGAAACCCAGTTTTTAACCCCCAAATTTGCATCATTTGATAACATTTCAAACGCCATTTTAGCATAACGCTTTGAATCTAAATTACTTAATCTTCTAAAAAATTTAATAATATCTATATGTCGTAATGTAAGTTAAGTGATTATAGAGCATAATCCACAATACTAATTCCATTTGGCGTGAAACATGTGAAACCGACAGAGCAGGATTGATTAATCCTGCCATTCAATAGTGTAAAACCAGAACATTTGCAGAAGTCGAGGAGTGAAAGACCACTAGCATTTACTATACTGTCTTTAGACGTTCTTGCAGTAATATTGGAATCTAGAGTATAATTAATGTCAAAGGGAAGAAAGCCATCAACTTCCGACAAAACACCAGTTCTTGCGTTGAAATCACCCATAATCAGAACCCAACCTTGTTGCTCATACAAAGCACATTCTATCTGTAAGTTATCAAAATCGAAAGCTATTCCTGACTTAATCATATTTGAGTCATTTGGTGGAATATAACAAAAACAGATATACAAATCAGAAGACCAACCAAAGGACTTCTTTTCCACTTTACACCAGCATCTATAGCTATCTATACTAACTAAATTAACGTATTTAATTAACGAATCACGAACAAACAACGAAAGGCCTCCAGATGATCTACCATAAATTCTCATCAGTAGATACTATACCATCAGTGAGTGCGCGAACTTTCCTACATTTAAAGCCGTTAATATTCCAGAATGCAATTTTAAAATCATTTTGATAATGCTGATTGCTGTTTTTCCCTTGATTGGACCATTTCGGCGTAAATCCTATTTATTTAGAAGGAAATCGTAATCCTTAGCGGATCTGATTTCATTAACACTCAAATCATTAAAGAATTTAAATTTTATTTGTCCATCAATTGTCCAGATTTTTTCCAAATTAAAGCGATCTTTATTTGTATTAAGAAACTTAAGGCGTTCTCTTACCCCAGCAGCAAGATCTTCCAAAATTTTTGATATTCGTGGCCTTCTTTTTGTTTTTCATTATCTTTTCTTTAGACTTGTGCGAGATGAATTTTATAAGAACGGGGCGTGGAGAATCATTTGAGTTCTGTTGCTGACCGATCCTATGAACAATATCTATGTCCAAAGGTTGAATATCTACATCCATTTCCTCCTTCAACTTTGCTATCACAACTGCTTGGATATTTTCTCTTCTCTATTATTTCTTCATTAGCTAATTTGTTAAAACTTGCAATTCCCTACAGTACATTGTTATTTCATGTCTAGTTCCTTTTAACAGGGTTCAATGCTGTATGTATATAGTTTTGAATGTATTCAGTTTGTCTGCTTTCTTTAAGTGCAAATTTTTTCAACATATAGAACTGATACTTCATAACTTTGTGATTAAATAATTACAACCATAAATTTATACAATTTTTAGCTATAATCTTATAATATATGAAACGAAGGGGTATGATGATCTTGATGCGTATCATGATATTTTACAGGCATTTATGCAGTGAAATCAAAAACAGCAATATATGAAACAACATTTTAGGAAAAAACTCCTTCCTTTCATATACTTTCACAATACCCATTTCCTTTTTTAGAAATGTTTTATAAACCTGTATATCTTTGCTGGCATTAAGCATTTATTTTGTCCTGAAATGTTTGCATTTCATTAGCCATGAAAGATTTAACTCAATTTTTTGTTTTCTTTGGCACTTGTTTCTTTGCTTACAAATTTGGATCGGGTGGGTCTGGCAATGCATCTGTTACTTTGTGAAATTTTGTTCTGATGGTCAATGAATTCTTGATTGGAAGATCAGCCGATAAAAAGATGCCAGGGTCAGCTCTCTGAGATATTTCAACTCTGTCCAATCTTTCCATACCAGAACGTGATGGCCGATTAAAATCTTGCAACAGAAAATCTCTGAAATGCTCTTTTCGTCCAGTCCAGTAATATAATTTCCACTCAGGGCTAATCTGTTTGTTGAATTCTACCAAGATTTTGGGATATTGCTCATATAATTCTTTCAAATCAAAAATGCCTCCCAGCATTTCATGCAAAACTGATATAAAGCACTCAACATCATCATCACCCTTGGATGTTCTTGAGGTATCCTTCTAGCAGTGTATTCCATTCTTTGCAACTGCAAACTTGTCAGGCTAGCAAGCAAACCAACAACAGTTTCACGTGTCAAACCCCTTACCTCCCCATTTGCTAAACGACGAGAGACATCAAGGTTTCTGAAATCTGCTGCTTCACCTGGAACTTATCCTGGCAAAAGATCAACTAAAATCCAATCTAACATTTCTTGAACATAACGTGATCGCAGTGCCTCACCGACACCTCTACTATCAACAGCTTTGTGCCAGTTGAGAACCATTTTAACAAAATTTGCCTCTTCCAAATATCCCTTTGCCTTCATGAAGTTGAGAACTCCCACAGAGAAGAGCCTTTCACAGTCAGGAACACTTTGCTTCCTTTCACCTGTTTGTCAATCCTGTTGTATGATCACGATGTGCTTCAACAAACCGCTGTAAATTCACTCCAGGAAAATTACCCATTCTGAAGCTGGAGCAAAATTTCTTCAAAAGATGTCCATGATCCACTCACTCGTGAAGTGCTTCACCATTCTGTTGGATCTCTGATGAGTAGCCCTACTCTATCAAATTTACACCTTCTGCATGCAGATCAATAACTTTTTTGACATAGATATACTGGGTTAGAATAGATTTGAGGCAATTATTAGTTTTTTCTGTCTTCACAGATTTGTTCCATTTATGAGGTCCATAGCTAGGGGGAAAAATCGTTCGCCTGAACACAGAGATTGCAGAATCAAATGTTTGACTAGGGTCTTTCTTTATGAAGTCATGCAGCCATTTGACATCACTAATTGGAATAGCCGGGTGTTCACTAAATGGAAGATTTGTTTCAGGATCAATTGTGAAATACTTCTTCACTTCATTAGCCTTCTTTGATTTTGCGTCACACACAGCATCTCTTTGAAGCTGAAGAACTGAGATGGCATGCTTGGATCGTTGGGTCCTAATGGAATTCCACTCCCCATTTGTAGCAAAACCAACAGTCACCAATCCCTTTTCATTCATCTTTTCCACAAGCTGGTCTCTTAGCTCTCTCACTTTGGCTAAGAGACCAGCTTGTGGAAAAGATGAATGAAAATGGCGCACCTTTCTAAAAGATATATACTTTTAAGAAAAAGCGTACCCGTATATAATTGCACATGAGCAAAAATCGATTATATTACTTTACTTTGTTGAAATTTTTCGTTCAGAATCAAGTTTTCTACAGTTTTTTCCTCATGCTCGAGAAACTCCTCAAAGCAAATATGTATAAATCAGAAAATAACAAGTCCATAGTAAATTCAGGTTACATGAGTCACTTAAACGCATGTATTCATGGGCAAAAATACTCGTTTCACAACGTTAACCATGGAAATGGATCTGATAAAGCATCACATAGAACTGCTTGGGGCATATTGCTTTCCATATCCTTTCAAGCAAAGTAATAATTTAAGTAACTATCAAAATTAACAGAGTGACAGAAGACATCTAAGATGTTGGAGAAGTGGGATTAGTAAAAGCAGGACAATAGGATTAGAACTTTTCAATTGTTCAAATCTAACATAGAGCGGAAATGTTTATGCCGCTGGCTAAATGGCTCTTGCAACTGCAAGGAAGGGTCAAAATGAAGAGAGGAGGGATACATAAGTATAGAATTCTAAATGCAACTCTAGAAAATGAATACACTTTTTTAATAAGCAACTTGACTTTTGTCCAGCCCTCAAAGTTGCTTAAAAGTTGCTTAACATTATTTGTACCTAACAACCACCCCTGACTTTGCAGGTCAAAATCGTCAACTGCTGGCCTACAACACGACTTTTGGGAGACAGAAAGTGGAAAAACATTAACGAACTTCAACATGCAAAACATAAGAATGAGCAATTTCATAACTGCAAAAAAGAGTATAAGCTTGGTTGTTTGACTTCTTAGTTGCTTACAATGATTCAATGGAGCTTTCAAGTTGCTTAATATTAAGGTCAGTTCAGCCCTAGTTGCTTATTGAGCGTTAGCTTATTAAAAAAGTGCATTACAATTAGCAACAATTACACCAAGGAAAATGGGAAAAGCTACTACTTGGCTATGGGCTTTTTAAACTTTATCATTACAAATAAGTTTTAATTTGCATTTGACAGGAATGAGCCCAACAGGGTTATTCAGAGATCTTTTTAGATAGAATTGCTTGAAAGCTTTTTTTAGTTGTTGAACTGGTTTTCTGTCATCTTTTTATGCTCGCATTAGACTCTAAAATATGCTAATTAGACTCTAAAGTGCTTCAAAAGCACCCCAGTCGCTAGCTGTTTGGCTGCATAAAGTACACCCAAGCACACAATAAAAACTCTTAAGAAATTTCAATTTGGTGTAGCTTTAAGTCACTTCGTTTCCCTTTGACTTGTACGGTATCCACTGAGTCCTTGTTTTGTCAAACAGGAACAGAAGCCCTTTAATTCAATGCCCTGCTAATTATCGTTCATCACACCAGCTCTTCTTTCAATGACTTTGTTGCATCTTTCTCTTTTAATGCTGTTACTATTTTCTCTGTTACTCTGTTTCCTTGACTTCTTTGATGAAAATCTTTCTCTAGGTATTTCTGAAATTTTTTGTTGGAACCGGTTGCAGCGAAGATGAAATTTTAAACCATAAATTGTTCTGTTTATTTGTCTACCAACCAGAAAATAATTGGCAACGAAATTTAAACATGTTCAAAGATATATATTGAAATAAATTTGTACTCGCAATGTAGCGTTTAATCTAGCAAACCAAAGCCATGTGTGACTGCCAGCAAGGAAGAAGCCATTATCATATCAACAAACATAAATGCATGGCACGAAGGAAGGAAATGGCGGGATTGTGTGAAAACAATTAAAGCAATTGTCTTTGGTGGGAAATGTACATTCCTCAAGTCGCGGGATCACCTTGGGGGCAATTGTTTGTTGCGGAAATACTGCATTTTAGGGTGGGGTTTGACCTTTTAGGCACAGTTTGACTTTTCAATCACACTGGTTTCAAACACGTTATCAACTGACATTGCTACCTTGATTAAGACTCACAAAGTGAGAGTATACTTTTGATATAAGGACACGGGATATCAAAGTCTTTAACTATTTACACATAGACTATTTTCTTGGGAGAGCCAATTTACATTTGCAAAAGCAGCATCATTGAAAAGAAATAGAAAAAACACCTGGAAACATACCTATATGGCTCTACATTATTAAGTGATTCAAGGTAATGGAGAAATTTAAGAATCTTAACATAAAATTGAAGCTGAAGCTTAATATTACCAAGTTTTGCATGGACTGCATCCACTGACTTTTGGTAATTTTGGTAAAATTTTAGTAACGGGAAGTCTCCACAGCCTTTTAAACACATCAAGCACAAACATCAAAGGAATACAATAACTTGGATGGAAAAAAGATTATCGTCTGAAGGGAATCAAACCACTGGCCCAGCATTGTAGCTCACAACCCAAGGTGCTTTAGCTACTGTGCTATAATGCCTTTACACTATGAGAGGATGAGCCTTGTATAAAAAGCAATTGGGCGATTGTTTGGTGATTGAATAAAATTAAAGGTAAAAGTAAAAGGAAAACTGAAGTTAAAGTTCTTAATTTCAGAAGGTAGAAAGAATGGTTACCGTTACTGAAGTTAAAATTCTTAATCTCAGTGTTAATTGATGAAAGTTGAAACAGACACTGATAATTAATTTTATTTTTACTCTTAATATTCATTTGTAATAAATCTCAGTCTTATCAAAGCTTAATCTTTATGTTAATATTAAAAAGCCTGTGCCATGAAAAAACTTTTTATTTTAATTTCTGTCTATTTAAAATGACCTGCTGAGTCTGATGGTGTGGTTTTTATCTTTAATTGGGGAACCCTTTTGACGATATTCAACTCAAACTTCAGAAAGTTGGTTCTGAAAAATTTTCATCAGGTGACAACACTTGATAAAGCAGCTTCATTCGATTAGCAATCCAAGTGCAGAGCTAATGAACAAACATCACAAGGTAAAAAACATGGCCGAACTTGGACAAGCAGTGACTATACTTGGACTGGTTTGAAAAAAAGAGCTTGTAAGCACCCCCAATAAACCCCCCCTCCAGTAATGATCCTGCCAATATGGCGAGAAAAATTGCAGAAACATAGTTTCTTGACAGGGATCACAAAAATCTTTGGCGGGGAAAGAAGCAAGATACCAAATAATGTATCTACCAAACCCAGGACTTCCCAGAAGTGAACGAATCATGTTCTGTCTGGTCTAATGCTCGTACCTGATGCTTGACTATTTTATCTTGTATTCTGAAATGAATGATGACCTGCAGCACACCACAGGGTGATGTCATATAACCAACCACAGTGAGATGCCTGCTCTGCTATACTAAAAGAAATTTGCTTCCCTTTATATGGTTTCCATAGCTCCATAGCCGAAATACTTGAATAACTGTTAAAGTAATCCCTAGAATTGTGAAATTTTGTTACATACCAGAGTTTTGTCTGGTAAATAACATTCTAGTTATCAGGAATGTTCTATGCTCAACAGGCTAAGAATTATGTTCTGATGTTGTAGTATAGAGTAATGAATTTTGTTTCTAAACATAAAAAAAATTAGCATTTTCATTATAATTAAATAGTTAAATTGACAAACAGTAGAGCAAAAAAGGTCTATTCATGATCCATCTAAGCTTGAGAGTATACTTTTGTTCTTACCAATAGGAGCACCTTTTTGTCCCATTTATACCACAAAATATTTATCTCAACACAGATAGACCTGTAAACCAAACCAAGTTTCAATTCTGGCACAATTGGAGGGTAGTCTCAGCATGAGTAAAACGGTGGACCGATCATTAATAACAACATGGCATGGATAAAATTTTCAATGTGAACACTATGTCATGCCAAACAACAACTTTTTTCACGAATAGTTAATATGTATCTGTGCTGTGCCAGAACTTTCTGCTTGGGAAACAGGGTTTTGATTAGCCAGTAGCTTATGACGATACTTAAAAAGATCAAGTCACTCACTGAAGTCTAGTTCATCATCTGGCCCATTCAATCGCCTATACCTTTTCGCTTGCGCTTGTCTAAAATAAACTCACATTCTTCTTCATCAAAATTTTCCTTGGGGTCTTCAGCCATTATGTCTTCACCTTGTCCCTTGTTGTATCCAGTGATTTTCTGTTAATTGATCTCATTTTTTGAGAGCAATGATTCGAAATTCTTGCTTATCACTTGATATATAATATATCTATAATCTTTCATATCTTCTAGTAAGGAAAGGTCACATTTGAATACTTCTCTACCTGTGGTCACATAAAGGTTCATTTTCAAAACAACGATTTCGTTAAATTCATCCCTGACTGTGTCTTTAAACTGCATGCTTCCTACAATCCATTTTGGATCTCTCTCGAACTTAACTCTTTCTCTGGTTCAAGACATCTCAGTGAGAAAGTCTCCGACAATTATTGTTGTTCCAGACGATTTGTTTAAAGGCACTGCTATAGATACTTCCAACAGTACGAAGTTCCTACCCAGATTCCCCTGAAAAGAACAGCACCATTCTGGTCAAAAAAATTTTCCTTTTCTACATTGGTCTTGTGTATGAGAGTCTCATCTTGCACGCAAATCCCTTGTTTCTGTAGCATTTGGTCGTTTTGAAGATTTTGAAGCTCTGATATTTTGGCCTGGTGGGAGGCTCTGCTTCTATGAAAACTAAAAATTGTAGGAGCTGTCCTATATTGTCTTTTTTGAAAATTCCGCAAACTTTTCATAGACCTAGATGTCAGAGCCATTCCTATTTATCCAAAAGCAGCTTTAGCTTCATCTGTCATAACTGCATTTTCAACAATGGAGGTAAATGGTTGACAAAATGAATTTGTCCCTATAAACCACGCACCTCCGCAGCACCTTTCTAGAAATGAGGGAAGAAAGACGCTGCGGCATTCTAAGTAAAATGGAGCATTGAAGATGGCGGATGTAGACCCAATTTTACCAAAGCTTGTTTTGAGGCAAGTGAATGAACGATTTGCTTCCATTATGTTGCTCAACTTTTGCTGGCAATTTAGAAATACCGAAAAAAAATTGTAAATCTCTACAATACTGTGAACCCGGAAATGTTTTTTTCATGCACGGTATCACACTTTTAGAAGGGTAATTTAGGATCCAGAGAAATCAAGACTTTTGCGAGGGCGAGTATCCTCACTGGAAGAAGTAGGCTCCGTATCACTGCTACCACTACAGCTACCACTTTCTTTGCTGAGGTCACAAAAACCACCTTCCTTGAATAAATAATCTCTGAACTTTTTTAGATCAGACTGAGACGAAGATTCTTTCGACTTGGGGTACAAAAAGTGTTTGTTTTTCACGCCACCATGTGCCATTTTGAAATTTTGCTTGCTAGCCTTGTTTCGCTTCCTAGCCTTAAGATTATGGCAGCGTCCTACCGTCGTCGCTTATCGCTTATTGTCTTTGACCTTCGACAACAGTAGATCCCTTAGTGCATTAGATAAGGATAAAAAGCGTTGCATTTTTGCTTCGAATCATGACAAGTTTAATGAACAAGTTATGCTGAATAACTGTTATCAAGGATCTATGCCCCGGCCTTTTTTTAGCAATTATCCTCAAATCATGTCGCATCACATATCAGATAATAAATATCAAATCAATTTTCTATTCCCACACATGAAGTTGCCCTTTAAATCAATTAGATGAAAGGCAACTGGCTGAATGTTTCGTTTTTTTGCTCTCAAATAAATTATCTCCATGAGAAAGAAAAGTGGTGAATTCGTTAGATTTGGGAGAGGAATTACATTCTGAGGAGCACGTATTTAATAATATATAGCTGCGCAAATTTGGAAAAATTCCAAAGCAGAGAATCATTTTCAGATTGAGTCATGAATAGCTTTCATCAGGAGAGCGCTGGTAAAGCCAGAGTAGACCATTGGGTATGCAGTGCGGAGAAGCATCCAGACGGTGCTACTCATTATCATATGGTCGTGAAGCTGTCTCAGCAGAAAAGATGGAAGTCTGCAAAAATATTTCTAATGAAAAAACATGGCGTCTCGGTGCATTTCTCTTCCAAACACGATGATTACTACTCAGCGTACACATACGTTAAAAAAGAAGATAGGCAAGTCTTGGAGAGCGATCCGCATCCAAATTTGAAAGATGCTCGATCCCTGAAAAAGAAAAGCCTGTACGAAGGCCCTTCACCGTAAGTCTGCCCAGAAACAACCTGCTTACCCCAATGAAACGCATGGTCAATCTGGCGTGAACCAGACAAAACAGTCGAGGAAGCGAAGGCTAAGCAATCTTGAAGTATCAGAAATTTTATTGACAAATAAAATAAAACATGATGTTAAGCTACTAGCTTTAGCAAACAAGCAAAAGGGCGAGGGCAAGAAAGACCCGGCGGAATTTATACTTGCGAAATCCGAGAAAGGTCTGCAAGAACTGATATCAACAACATGAAAAATGAATGCAGCCAATTCAACAATCCAGAGAGAAAGCCGTTCCAGGATGGAAATCATTAGGCAGAAATCAGTGAATGGGGAGTGTGCTGAGGGCTGTGAAGGTGAGTGGCTGAGGTGTGCAAATCAAGTACTTAGGCGCAATGACATACATCAATACGTCTTTGCCGCAGCTGTAAGAGACCTTATGCAAAAGGGTCGAGGAAAATTCCACAATATCATAACCGTTGGGCCGGCAAACTGTGGAAAAACATTTCTGCTATCACCATTTACATGCATTTACTAGGCATTTGAAAAACCAGCAACAACAAGCTATGTCTGGTTGGGGGTGGAAAAAGTGGAGATTAAATTCCTCAATGATTTTCGCTGAAGTAATGAGGTCATAGCCTGGAAAGATTTCCTCATACTTCTGCAGGGCCAGCCCATACATTTCCCTGCTCCTAAAACAACCTATGCGCAAGATATTTTTCTGCAGAAAGATACCCCTATATTTGCGACAAGTAAATCTCCCATCACATATGCTGGGAAATACAACGTGATGGATGAAAGAGAGAGCGAGATGATGGCTGCGCGTTGGAAAGTTTTTTTCATTCAGTCACCAGATTCCTCAGGAACAGCAAAAGGACTTGTCTTCTGGTGGCAAATTCTTTGCAGAATTGGTTCTTCTTGGCCAAGATCTTTAGATTTTGACTTTTCACATGACTGTTTATGGATGTTTATGGACAAATAATAGCTTAACTGAACTGGTAGACAATAGCTGGAGTAAATCCTTTTTGATAAATACATATGTATTTGTAGGGGTTAATTGTCACAGTTAACCCACAGTTAACTGTACGGTTAACCCCCTGGTTAACCCCTCTTAAATGTGCTCTTCCACAATGATACATAGGTAAAAAGGGCATTTCAACTGTTAATCCCTCTTGTTAAGAAAAAAGTGAATATACTTTATTTTATAATCTGACGGTTGACCATGGTTAACCTTTGATTTTCATTCAGTTTCATATTAAATTGGCCCAAAACAGGGGTTAATCATGGGGTTAACCGTACAGTTAACCGTTGTTAACAGTTGGCTTGATGTTGGCGTACTACATCTATCATACAGGCTATATGTGTACAATGTCTATGCATTTACAAAATGCTGTTTTTGAGGGCTGAGATATGGCGAATCAATAAAGAGATCAACAAAAATACATGAAGTGGGGTGAATTGGTTTTTTTCTTCGTCAAGTATCACAACTTTAACAATTATCAGAAATTATGCCAGAATGTGGGTGTATATAGATAAAGTTTCACAGATAGAACAAAGTCGATACACTTAATACAGTTAGTTGTTAATGCATGATATCAAATGTAGAAATAAGGAACCTCTTAAAACAAGAATGACTTACACTTAACTAATACAAAATGTTCATATTTAATACTTAAGGCATTCCCCGCCACTTTCTATTTTCTTGTGTAAGCGCCCATTCATAGACAAAATGAGTTTCTCGTTTTCTTTTCTTGAAATCGTCTTTGGTTTCCAAATAAATACTTTGTGAAATTGCTTCCTCTTTTAACTAATTTTTAGCAATCTTAAAAAGGTTTTCTATCGGATTCAAGTCCAAACTTCTTGGCGGAATCAAAAACTCTGAATTGACTTCCATTTGAGCCTGCTTTGATTTCATTCAATTCTGGGATGGGTCCCAATCTCGAACCCAAAGCCTTGAACCCTTGCCAGATTTATCAATAATTGTTTGGAAATTTCTTCGCAAGAAGTTAACGAAATATTCACAATTCATTTTCTCTTATGTTTCAATGAATGTTACACCCTTCCCATGAGTGATTGTTACTAGCATATGAACCTAATTTCTCCTTGTACCACAAGCGCTGCCTTTAGCAATACACCCTGCTGAAAGTCCTTCGCTCTTTTGATGCCAGACTCTGCCACTTGGAGCCAAAGATTGATCTGCTGGATTGTGTTTATAGTTGAACCCAACTCCATCCAAATAGAAAGCTATTTTCGGGGTCCAAATAAGATCGGCTTGATTCATTAGTGTTTTTATTGTCCAGTTAGGATTCTGCACTCTCAGTTTTTTGATCAAGCAAATCACCCTTCTTTCATCCCAATCCACTAACTTCTTAGGCGGCCCACCAACTCCTTTTCCTGATTTAGATTTGATGGCATCGGGTTCCTTCCATAATCTGTAAATATGTGCTCTAGACACTCCTGTTTCCTTAGCAAGCTCTTTAACGTTAGTATTTTTCATAAATCTTATAGAATTGTTTCTGATTTGATAGCCTTTCGTCCAGCCATTCTCTTTCACAAATGAGATTTTTTAAGACAACGCATAAAATTTGATAAAACATGCTTTCTTTGCTTATTAAACAAGTCTTTTCCTGACAACTTGACTAAATAAATAACACTGAAATGATAGTTTCATAATGGTTTGTTGTGAGTTATTAGGACAAAACCATGCAGAAGTGAGAATCTATTCCAATTGATTATAGAAGACAATCCCGGAACAAAACTCACGAGACTAACAGGAGAAAATGCTCTTCTTGCCCAAAATCGTCTCCCCCCCCCCCCAAATCAAAGTTGTTATGTCTAAAAACAACTGAAACTATAAGAACTTCTATAAAACAACACAGAAACCCAACATTGATTATGGGGGGAGGGGAGAGCTTCATTTTTTTACTATTTTGTAAAGATTATTCTTAAATTGATGAAAATTGACAGAAGTCTCATTGAGTTTTGTCCGGAATTGTAGAAATGCATTGTTCACAAGGTCTCGTATCACAATTCGAATTTCTATACACGTGTTGATGCTTGTGAAAAACAGTCTCTGCAAAAGCATCTCGATTTGGAGATGTCTTGATCTCCATAGCCTTTCTTAAACAATGGTTGCAACTTGTTGTTTTTGCATATTTATAGACTTCACTGAATCTTTGTTGAACTGTTTGAAAACCATAAGACTTGGTTGAGGAGCAAACTGCAATTGCTAATGCTACCATTTTATCTAGAAGATGAAGCATGAATACTTCTGCTTGTTTTACCCAGCATGGTTTTCTTCTTTGAAAAGCTTGATAAATCTTTTTAGCATATTTGGTACCCATCTTGACCTAGTTCTAACACTAATTGATTACTTATCTTGGGACTAGTACCATATAAACTTCCATTGTACTTCTCAGTACCAGGAGCAATTGCATCTTGATCAATTATCATTGTGCAGAACAGCACAAGAGAGTCATTAGACATACGCTTTATTTGTGTCACAAAAGGCAGTAACTCATCCTGATCCTAACTCATATCTTCTCTCTTCAACATAGCAAAATCAATCACAAGCAATCTTGATGATCTAGATAACGAGTACAAAAGGATCTCAAGTGTTATAAAGGCCAATGATTATAAACAAGAAGACATATGCAAGGTCAAGAGAAAATCTCAAAGCCCCGACAGAATACTGAGGCTGACAAAGAGGAGCCTAAATGTTCTATGAACCTACCATACATCAGAGGGACAAGGGAAAAAATCCGCCGATCCTTGTCTAGAAAAAATATAAGGTGTGCTTTTTATTCCCTTAATACACTTAAAAAGTCGCTTTCAAGGCCAAAAGACAAAGTTGAAGATCTCAAAAAATCAAACGTGGTATATATTTATCAAAAAAGATGTAGAGATAGTCCTAAATCATATATAGGTCATTCGAAAACAGAGACAGGAACTAGGCTCAAAGAACATAAATCAAATGTGACCCAAGGTCGAATTGATGGACGGAAAATCACTGTTGGACGGAAAAACACCAGATGGATTGGGATCTGGTCACAAGTCACAACTCCAAGCTTGTACCAGCTGGTTACCAAATTTACGAAAGAAATTGAAAAGAAGTCATTCTTTGTCATTGCAACGAAGATTTTAAATAAGATGTAAGAGGTCGATGTCTGAAGGTGAAAGATATGAAGAACAGCTTCCGAAAAAAACTAGAAATTTGCAATGACAAGATAATTCAGAGAAAAATCAAATGACCTTGTTCAGGCCCTATTTTAGTAAATATATTCCCAAGTAGACTGTTTGAAAGCACAAACATGACGCACGTGAACAATCTCATCACCCTAATTGAGAAGCAAAGAGAATTAAAGATGTTAAAAATGTTGTGTTGATTGCCGACGGGGGGCCAGATTGGTCAGTTAACAGTATAATCAATTTTCTCTCGCTGGGATTTCTGTGGATGAACTCTCAGCTTGACACTTTAATAGTACAATGTTATGCACCTGGACATTCTAGGTTCAACTCAATCGAAAGAAGTTGCCGCCACTGCATTCAGCTTCATGAAGATGGAAATAATTTTTACAATTTAATCCAAAAGTTTGGTGGTAGCTGTCCAACACCAAAAGAGAGTAAAGTTTACCGCGGGCATGACTGTACATTTTTAGAAATGGTAAAGCACTGCAGCTCGCCAAATTTGGGACAAGAAATCTCGAATCCAACACAGTTTGCAAGTTGTGCTTAGGGTTGCCATTATGCTTTCTTTTTGAAAGAGGACAAAAAATGTCATATGCAATTAATGAAACACTGAACTGTGCATGATTTTACTTTTCGGCTGTGTTATTGTAATTTTTCTTTTTGTTTTAACTTCATTTTTATCAATAAGATCAGAGAAGTTTCAGAAAACCGGTTTAGATCTTCAGATTTTATCTGAATTTCCTTAGTGTATCTCTTAAACAGTGCCAGTAAAAACAACAATGAGGGAGTGGCAGATCACCAGGCATTTCACTCTTCCAAACTGCCTTCGCAGCTTTTCAAAGGAGTTAAATGCCCCTTGTCATAAATCTCTTTCAAATACTAAAAGTCTCCTAAATCTCATTCAAATTATGAGGGGGGTATTTCAGTCGGTTACACTCCTCCAAAAAGCATCCGTATTCATGTTGAAACGAAAGGATTTTCGAGAGACTTCTACGAAAACAATGGAAGTCCAAACAAAGGTTGTAGAAGATTGTACAAGATTGTCAATTGCACTTCGATCCGGGGATTTCGTGGTTTTAAAAGTGTGTTGCATTGTTTAGTACGGTCATGTAAAAAATCATTTTGGTAGACGGCGGACAAATTATTCAAAATGCACAAGATACCTATAAAGTTTTCCATGCAAAAATCTTATAAAGCACCCAAAACTTAGTCTACGTAAAAAGTTTCACTGTCCTAGTGCTTATGTTCTTAATTTTGTGAGTATACAAAGTTCTCGATTTCATAAAGGCTTTGATCGCAAAAATGACTTTGGTGAAACTTTTTACCCCACTCGGTCCAAAGCCTTAAAAAATCGTAAACTTTGAACGCTCATAAAATCGATAACACAAGTGCTGACTTACAAAAACTATGCTAGATTAATTTTCGGGGTCTTTGTATGATTTTCGCAACGAAAAATTGACACGACACATTATTTCATCAATTTATCTATTCCCAATCTTATGCTTCTTGGTTTTTTTTCGTGATTTTTTCATATTAGGTCCCTTGCCAGTTTCTCAAGCATGCAGTTGCTTTCCCCTGTCTTTTCCTGCTGTTGTTTTCTTCATAGTTGTTGTTTTCAACAAAGCTCCTGAGATTTCAGACATTTGCTAGCCACATTATCGATTTTGCAACTCCAGCCCTCTCATTTAATTTGCGTTGAACTGCATGGATATTTAATTTGAAAAGGCTTCCTTGGTGCCTTAAACCAGGGGCAGATCCAGACTGGTGCGACTGGTGCTCAAGCACCAGTCAGATTTTTACAGAATGACCATTAAAAAAAATATTTCCTTTTGCTGTTGATATCAGCTGATTTTCTTTGGTTGAAATGTTCTTTTCGAGCAAGAAAGCATTTATCATGCCTCTTTGAATCCTCTTTGTTGACATAATTGGCCTAAATTTTCTTTGTATTCTATCAACAAATCACCGTCTTTCTCACGCATAGAAATATGGTCTCGATATAAATGAGTTAATGACGTGTTTACTTTGAATGTATTCGGGAAAAATGCAGACTGTTTTTGCCAGAATGACAAGAAGAAACAGAATTTATTTGTACAGAGATACGTCATTGAAACCTTGAGCACCAGTGACCTGCATTTTTATAGTAGTAAAATGAACTTCCACTGGTGCTCAACGTCACTTCCACTGGTGCTGAGGTAAATAAACCAATCAAAATGCAGGGCTGACTGGTGCTCAACGTCACTCGAAAATGCAACGTCACTTCTGCTCTCTCAGTGACATTGCGGAAGAAAAGAGAGTTTTTACCAACACAACAGTTGCCATCAACCTGTAGAAGTTAGTGACGGTGAATGTCTCAAACAAGTTGAGTCGAAATCGTTTTTACAAAGAAGAAAGAAGAACTCGAATGAATATGTTGGGAACTTAAGATTCAACTAGTAGTGTAAATAGGTACAACAGTTCGTCTTCGTGTACATACAGAACAGACAGAAATTTTAGGTTAGGCCTAATTCAAACAGTAGATTTTGTTAGTTATGTTAAAGTTCTAGTCATGTCAGGAAATTCTTTTGTCTGTGTCAGCCTTCTCAGGAAGCTTAATAACGCAAGATCTTCTTTTTGAATTAGGCCAAGCCTAAATTTTTTCCGTTCTGCATGTACACGAAGACGAACTGTAATGCTATCTATTGAATTCCCAACAATAAACATTTGAGTTCTTCTTTCTTCCTCGGAAACGATTTGTTTATTTAGTCATTCATAAAAATCAGCAACATTAGTACCACGCCCCTCGGCCACGCCCATTATGTACCCAACTGACCACGCCCATCGGCCGCACCCGTTTGTTTTTGAGCACCAGTCAGATTTAGGGCTGGATCCGCCCCTGCTTAAACATTGTCACCCCTAACCATATAATGATTTTTACAATGCATATTTGCTTCATAAGACACTGGTGTATAAAAACGTGCATGAAGACAGTTGTTAAGATTTCATTTCGTTCAAAAGAAAAATGAATGAAGTCTATCATGTTTCATGATTTGCGCTTCTTTTAATCTTTGTGAACTACCGCTTTTCGCTGCTACATCTATTATGCCACATGTTCACATGTTTTTACCTACTCAACTGCTATGTAAGACACTATAATAGTTGAGAATAAGTATATCTCTTACATTACGGACTCTTAAGTGAAGCCAGAGAAAAAGCGATAACAACACTGTCTGAGATCTTCAAGAAGAAAATGAAAGTGCAAGCGTTCAATCCGAAAACTAAGCGCTGGCTGTTGGCAACCGTAACAGAAAATAAAGAAGATAAGTATAAGGCTTCATGGTCTGGCTATTTAAAAGCGTATGACTGCTGGGTAAAATGTGAAGACGTTGATTGATGTCAAAAAATGCGAACAACAAAGATTATTATCATTTACGACATCATCCAGAGGAGCTCCAGCTTGGCGATATCATACATGACATAGTCAGGGACAGGAAATTTACTGTGGCAACTAATGTTTCATTCCAGCAACAGGTAATGTTAGCCGATTGTTATGCTTACTCTGTTTATTCATCAAACTTGATCTGAATTTTCTATTCATACAGTACTGCAATTATTTTTGAACAGTTGAGAATCCATTAAACTAATTCTATTTTGAGCGAAGTTACACAGCTTTCTGCTTGGTTTTCCGAAAAATAGTAAGCTATTACTCTTTTATAAGTTTCAAAAAATACTCTCCACTTAAAGTAAATTCAGTAGCAGACCGACGTACAAATACTGTATGTAGGCTATTGCCTTTTTTTACTTAGTAGCTATTCGCATCTCTTATGAGGAAACCTAACATTTTCAATTTCTTTGATGGCAATTTCTTTTATGTAAGAGTACATCAGAGAAGGTGTTGGAAATAAGAACTAGAGCGATGTAGAAAAATCATCTGACGAAGAGAGCAGTGCTGTGGAAACAGACGAGTATGGAGCGGCAGGGGGGTCAAAAATAATCCGTCGTGACTTCACTTTGTCGTGGTGATAAACTGATGTCGGCGGCGCAATCTTATGTCGGCATCGCAGCCTCGATTCTATTTCAGGTGCCCCTTTGTCAAAGCGGCGTCGCAACCTTGATTCTATGTCAGGTGCCCCTTTGTCAAAGCGGCGTCGCAACCTCGATTCTATTTCAGGTGCCTCTTTGTCAAAGGGGGGTCGCAGCCTCGATTCTATTTCAGGTGCCCCTTTGTCAAAGCCACGTCGCAACCTCGATTTCATTTGTTGTGGTGTTTTGGAAGGCAGTGGTTCTTGCGCATGTGGCTTGACAAATGCAGCTATGGCAAAAGACCTGAGAAAGTCCTTGTTGGAAATAAAAACTTTGATATCCAAAGTCGAGGAACAGATAACTGGAACTTCAGTATCAGCAAAACCAACATCAACACCTGTAACAACGACGACAAGCGTTCGATCACCATCATCATCAAGAGCTTTGCAGAATTTTCAGTAAGTATTTCAGTTTATGAATATAGTAGTAAATAGTCTAAACTAACTTTCCAATCATTCCCTGGGCTTGACCAAGTGAAAGTGTACTCTGTTGTGTTATATTAGCTAGCTTATCTGCATTGAAAACAAACAAAATGGGATACTACATTTCTAGTATGATATACAGTAGAATATAAAGCTGTAAAGTATAGCATTATATTTAGAATTTGCTTGTTTTTAGCAAATAGCATATCTCCTTCTTGACCTATATTGACCTTCTTGCTTTCAGATCGTCATTTCCCTGGTTGTCTTCAAGAAATATTAAGCATACTGACAACCGAAAAATGCTACAGCAGGTGCCATTTGTGGTCAAAGATTCATGGACACATGAATTTTGCTGCATACCCTACCCAGACCAGCAGACAACACCAACTAGTGGTCAAACTGACATCCTAAACAAAGCTGGCCTTGGAAAAACCAAAGTTGTTTTCAACAGCAGAACTGCAAACCATGAAGAAGTTTGTAGGAAATTAGAGGAAACATTTCCCAAACAAAAAGAAGCCGGGGGATATACACTATTTCGATCCAAAACAGGTGGGCAAGGCCGGCCTCTCACTAAGTTGAAATGCAACTGGTACAATATCAGTGACTTGAAACAAGAAATATCTGCATCAGCATGCATTTACATCAGACCTTTACAGAACAGGCTTGATACCAAATGCGAAAGAAAGGTATCTATTAATTGTAAATTTTAAATGAAACCTGCTTTTGGAGAACTTAAATGTTATAAGTTGTGTACTTCTGGCTTGCCTACAGCTAAATGAACTTATTCTGTCTTTAGGAGACTGTGGCTGTCAGTGCACCCGATGTAACATGCCAACAATGTGGCAAAGTTGTCCAGACAAATAAATTTCATGAGCACCCTTGCAAATATGGCAGAAGCATACCGAGGTATTGCTACTACTCTGCTAGTTTTTTCAACAGCATCGTTTTAAGAAATAATGGTCTTTTTATAGTAAAACATACTCTGTCATTTTATTTGCAGTGGTGCATCATTTAAAGATCTTGTAAATCTTGTTGATGAAAAGGTATTATGAAAACAGAATATGGACAAGTTCTTTTGAAATATTGTGCATACTTTTGAATATAGCTTAGAGAACCTTGACCTTATATAATCACAATGTAAGCATTTTTGTTAAAAAATGGTATCACCCTGTTTTATATAAACCAGCAACAAAGAAATTTTGATTGAGGTTAATTGTTCTCCAGTTTTTGCCTTTTTTGAACTTGAAATGTTTATATTCGGCCAATAATCTTAGGACTTATGAAGAGGCAAGCCATTACTTGCTCTTACTTTGCTCTTAAAGTTTGGGCAAAATCCAGGCTCTAGTTCTTATAAAATTTTTCATAGAAAAAAAACCAATTGAATGTTATATCTGAGGTGGAGCCTATCTTCCATAGGAAGAAATCAGTGACAGTGACTCTCTGGAAGATTTCGATCCTGACCAATTTTTTGTCAATGGAGTTGAGGAAGGAAAGCCCATCATTGAAGGAGACATTAGTAATGACATCATATTTACAGAGGAGGAGATCAAGGTCAGGAAAATAAACATCTTATTTATGTTTTCAGAATATTATGATGCAAATTTAGAACCTTAACAACACCGATGCAGCAGCATGGGGATGAGCCCTTCTTTTGGTTTTGAGTTTTGTGCAGATTGAGCGATATTTTTCAAATTGTTGTCAGATAAGTTCAATTCCATAAAACATTTTTTTCTTCAGGAACCTAATGGTATTGCAGTAAAGGGGGGAGAAAAGGAGAAAGAGACATTGCTTATTGAACACCAAAGTGTGGTAAGTAATTGCATAAGGTTCACATTTCACTTATAGAGTTTTCTTGGGTAAAATAACAGATCTCTTTACCTCTGATGTGTGGACAACTTATTTTTTTTGTTCATTTGCCTTACGATGTTGTTATGCTAGATGACTGTTGTAAGGATGTCTAGAAATTTGAGAAAATAGTTGTACTTGATGCATGAAATACCTCTACTCCTCCGCTGTTACACAATTTGAGAGGGCATACATTCTTAAAGACTGGATTTGTTTTCTGCATAAAGGGTACTTTTTGCTTGAAATACATTAAAATTTCCGTGTACAACTAATGCCTGATATGTCTAACAGTTTAGGGAATCATGCAAAAGGAAAGTACACTCAGAGCCAGATAATGGAGATGAAGCTATTCCCATAAAATTTCGACTTCCAAATGGGGAAACTGTTGCAAGAAGATTTGCAAAAAATTCAGATATTGAGGTTTGTATAAAACCTACAAAATATCTCTGGCCCTGGCATTCACTTTTCCTTTGCAGAATCTGATTCAAACATGTCTTCTTTTCTGTTTTTCTTGTTAGGTTATGATTACTTTCGTTTGTAGTTTGGATACGTCAACTGAAAATTTCCATATGATGTCCCCTGGGTCCAAAACTATAAATTCCAGTGAAAAGAGGCAATCGTTATCAGAATATGGTATAACCTCCCCTTCAACCATGAATGTTGTTTGGGATGGAGATAAAATAGAAGTAAGTTTCTAGAATTTTTTCTGATTTGTACAAAGTTAAAAAAAAAATTTAAACAAGAGAAGGGAACAGACTGATATTTTCCTTGTTTATCGCAATTCTAAATAAATGTCTCCATGAAAGCAAAATAATAACGATATGTATCAGTCACAATGTGTGATTTATTATAGATCATAGACTAGTTGTTTTATTGTTAAAAAAGTTGTTACAGTGTTGTATTGCAGAGATGATCAAATTAATGGTTTATTTACAATTGCTTTCTGTGGTGAAAATTTCTTTGACTGATAATTGTACATACTACATACATGTCCGTAGAACTGTGTCGTTTTCTCCATTGAGCTGTTTGAATTTGCTTCTTCTACAGGGTGAAATATCTGATGATGACAGAACAAGCACTCCATTGATGGACGACTCAGAAACACATGGTATTGGCTCAATGTGGGTACATTCGTATTGTTATCGCAACACTTCTAAACTAATTATTTACTCATTGCCCCTAAATGCAGATGTAAAAAAAATTGTTTGCTTAATCATCATTTTCTCTTAACAGTGAGCAGCTTGAAATCAATATTAGACGGACATTGGTGTTTTCAGACATGGTGCAAATATTCCTCGATGCGACAGTTGTGGACAAGAAATTGTTACTTGTAATAACCAATGAAAGAGGTGTCAGAGAAGAGCCCGATGACCTTGGTGGGGTTATGCGAGACATTCTTTCGGCATTTTGGAACGAGTTTAAATAAAACCAGTTTTACAAATTTTGCATTCTGGTTGGTCATTTCGACAAATTGAATCAACCTGATTGGTCTAAGCTGGTTTAAATAAAGCTGGTTTTGAAATTTCAGTGTGAAAGCAGTATATGCTTACCTTCAAATTACCATTCAAGTCATCACCATTTACCTGCAAAAATTTTTGTATTGGTGTCATCTTTTAGATTGGATTAGTGCTAAAAGATTCACAAATCTCTTTAGGGCTGTAAGCCTGACAAAAAATTTGGATTTTATTATTACGAAATCCTAAGACTTGATTTTTACTAGCGGAGACCTGGGCCCTATCTATGTTCCAGTGTGGACAATTTGTTTGGCCCCTGTGGCTCAAATCAAATCATTGTGGAGGATAAGGTTCTCCTTCCACCAGCATAGCTCGACTAGAGCTTCCAATGTCTGAGAGAGTCAGGAATCGAATGTTTTTTAACCTCATCCTCCTTCTCAAAAGGTTCTGGAGATATCTGACCTGAAGAGGGGCCGGTGAGAAAGCTTCTGCAGTTGATATTGACATCTCTATGAAACTGGCAAGCTTCCTTGCTGATATTGTTGGGCTCTGTCTTACTTGCTGACAAAGTTGGATAATTTTCTCCCCTTTGGTTTCTGGGATAGAGAATGTCATGTCCTCTGAGTTGACTATCACTCCTAGGAATTCTATGATCTTCCTTGGGGTCACATGTGACTTCTCCCAGTTTATCACAAATCCCAGTTTTTGTAAAAGAAAGAGGACTGTGTCCCTTGCTGCTTCTATCTCGTGTATTTTTTTGCAAATAAAAGCATGTCGTCTATTTATATCACTATTCTGATGTTTATTTTCCTTAAAATGGTTATGGAGACTTTTAGAATTTCTGTGGACACCCATGGAGCTGGTCCCAGTCCGAATACTAGAGATGTGTATGCGTACAGGTTTCCACCCAACATGAACCTTATTATTTTCCTGCTTTCGGCTTTTATGTTCACTGAGTAGAAGGCATGCTTTAGATTTTAGGGCAGTCTGTCTTCCTGATTAGTTGAAAGAACAAGCGATTTGATGATGAAAGAAAAGATTGAAGATTATATCATTCCGAGACTTCATCTTATTTTCCTTTTTTGCACAATATACAGTTTTTTATCTTCATTCAAGCAAGGAACAACATAACAGAAATGAAATTGGGGGGTAACAAACTGCCTTTGAGATGTTTTCCTGATTTAATATGTAATAAATGTTTGATCACTGTGTTGGCAAGATATCAATCTTAAAGATGAACTTTATGACAAGACGTCCAATGGTTTGAAATTTATCATTTATCATAATCATAATCATCCTGTTACAATGGAAAGTAATTATTTAGAGACAATTATCAGCTGATTCTGGACTTTTAGGCATGAGCAGAAAATGCAAATGACATGTTACTGGTAACATTTTGTCTCATTTTTTCTACCAATAATATAATGTACGACCATTTTAATTTCTTTAAAGTGGTTATGACGCCAAAATTTTTATTGGCTGATTTTATGAAACAAACATCACTGATAACGATGGTGTAGTTTGTTTTTTCATTTACAAATTATTTTATTACAAAATGTGGGTTTTATTACACCCACTCTACATAAAAAGTGTCCCAAGAAAAACGCGGTCAGACCGCTGCGTCCCAGATCTCTGTGACGTAAAGTGTTTGTGTCGGATCTCAGCATCAACAGAGAAGCCTTAGAGGTTCCAGATTCCAAGGCTTGTTTACGCCCGTCAGCTGAGCAGAAGTTAAAAAATTTTAACTTCAACCTCTGTAACAATGTTTTGATATACCAAAAAAGATTTTTCCTTATTTTTTTATTTTGTCTGTACGGCAAGAGAAGCCTTTTCCCAACAACACTCCTCTTGAGTTCAGCGAAGGTAAGTGCCAAGCAATAATCTGATGAAAGCACGCTGAGGTTTCATTGTTCTTTCTGATGTTACAATTGTTTTTCTGATCTCCATGAACTGTTTGAGTTCAATACTCAAATTACATTGACATTCAATCGAAGAAAAGTTATGAATTTCAAGGAAATACTGTAAAGCAGAACAGAATATCCTCTCCACTGCTGCTCTTATAAAGTGCAAAACAGACATCATTTCACGCGAAAGTCTTAAATTCATTATTATGAAAACATTCTCTATTACTAAGAAAAATACTCAATTTTTTCGTTTTCTTTTCTAAGAAACCTCTTATAAGAAACCAATAAATAACTAAAAAGCCCTTCGCCTGAAGTCGAAGAAACTCTAAGGATGCCAAATAAAATCAAGATATAATTTTCAATATTGTTTCCAAATATTTATAAATACATAGTATTTCTCTAAAACTCGTCAAAGTCCTAATAAACGTTTAATGAAGATATAATTTCTCTATCTTCACCAAGAAAGACACCACAAAAGATCTTGTACGTGAAAATTTAACTATAAATAATAAAGGTGCTGTCTAAGAGTAAATTATTGCAAAAATTTTTTTTACACAATGTCTTGCTTACAATTTAGGTTTGTTTACCTATTTTGTTTTTACTTATAACATTTGGAGTACCTTTCATTGACCGCTCGTTTTTTGTGAGATCAAGATGTGAACCGACGGGCGCTTGATTAACTTTAGACATAATTTTTTTTGAAGAAAGGATTTCCAGTTCTTATGTTAAATAAAGCTATAATTTTACTTGCGGTTTGTCCAGAAAATGAATACTTCCATATTCTGGGTCGAATAATAAATAAGTTGACTTCAGCCTACTCCACTACCGTTTCATCCTGGATGCACTGCACTGTCAGCTTCTTCATGAAAGTTTACGAAAATATCAGCTTCATATGGCCGCTACAGGCGTCAAAAATAGCCTAAAGCTTTCTTCTTGGTCATCTGCTTTTTATTTTGTTCCAAAAAGTGATAAATGTTGTTCTCGTGCGATTTTCTTGTCAAAATATATTCCATTTCTTATTGCTTGCCTTTGCACTTCCTCGTCGACACAAACACTTTATGTCACTCGACCCAGGCCGCTGGGACACTTTTTTGGAGGGGAATTCGAGTTTGAAACCCCGATTACTAATGAAGTAAGGATTTTTGAGATTGTTGATTTCGATTTTCGTTATCAGCATACTCAAATTGACCATAATCAAGAAAAAAAATTTTGGCGTCATAACCACTTTAAGCACTTTCCTTGGTTCAGAAGTCCTGTTTCTAAAAAAAATTAAAAACACGTACTTGGAAGTCTGTGGAAAAAGTTTGTTGCTTAAAATTTTTGCTGACCAATACCCTAATATAGGCAGGAAATTTTCCATAACAATCTGACTTTCAACCTAACTTTTAATTTTATTACATATTCTGGGTAAATCGATAGCGCTGATTCCAAATCCAAGATGGGCCCTGTGAAATTTTGGCTGGAAGTTGGACTTTTCTATGACGTCATCAAAGTGCCTTTTTTGCCCTTTGACTGCAATATCTCTCTACTAGTGCATCCAAGAAGGTCGATAAGTACAAATATGAATTCTCCTGACTTAGAACTTTCGAATGATATATAATGAGTTCGATTTTGCTCATCTTTACTCAACGCAAAATTTTTTACCAAAATGAGAATTTTTATGATGATGACATCATCGTGATGACATCATGATTTGGGTAAAATTTAGTAAATTGAATTCAGTTATATATCATTCTTGAATGCACTAGTAGAGAGATATTGCAGTCAAAGGGCAAAAAAGGCTCTTTGATGACGTCATCGAAAACTACAACTTCCGGTCAAAATTTTACAGGGCCCATCTCGGTTTGGAATCAGCGCTATCGATTTACCCAGAATGTGTAATGAAATTCAAAGTTAAGTTGAAAGTCAGATTGTTATGGAAAATTCCCTGCCAAATAAGGTAAATTTGATTTCTCTGAGTTGATGTGATAAGAGTAGGTTGTAAAGAAAGGCCCCTACTATCAGGCGGCTCCTACTATCAGTGACGTCATCAGTGACGGCATCAGATCGCGCTATAGCGCGACGGTTTGTAGCTGGTTTTTCCAACCTCGTTTTCAAGAGTCCCAGATCCTAGCGCACGCGGTTCATACTATCAATAACGTCATCAGATCGCGCTATAGTGCAACGGTTTAATCTAGCGATGGTTTCTCCAACCTCAAGAGTTCTTACAATCCTTGTCTGAAACCGCTAGCCTCGTTTCCGATTTAACAATCTAGAAGTTTCCAGAATGTTCCAGATGACGTCATCAAGTCATAACACAGATGTCTCTCTATACTAAAATGGTAAGTGCCATGGCAACCGATTTTGTAAGAGTCGCTCCGCCGACGTGGTGAGTGGCACGACTTTCCCTCTTTTTCGCTGCTCTGCCGACCGTGGGGTAGGCGTGTCATCACCCTTTCATTTTTTTGCAAACTTCTCTCACTTCTGGGGTAACTGGGGCTAACCCTTCTTTGAAGTGCGTCATTGGTGCCTGTTTTAACCATCGCCCGATTGTTTTCTGTAGGAGGATTACCACTAAGTCGCAACAAGGCCCTGTAGCCCGGTCGGTAAAGCGGCGTGTCTCGTGAGCTGAGATGCGGAGTTGGGAGTTCGACTCCCCTAAGGGGAAAATCTTTTCCTTTCGAATTTTTTTATTTCGGTTATTTTCGTGTTGAAATGTTTTCCCAAGGCCGAGGAGACGTCTGGTAACTAAAATTTGCTTTTGGTTTAATTTTTAAGTTCCTTAGACATAATTTTTTAACGTGTTTTCTCTTGCCCTTCCATGAATATTAGGTCCACTAGGAAATTGTTGTCCACTAAGCAAACGCCTGTGTAGCCGAGTGGTTAAATGCTCGCATGCTACCCGGAATGACTGGAGTTCAAATCCCCTCAAGGGCAAATTTTTGGTTTTTTTGTTTTTGTGTTCTAAATTGTTCAAAAACTTTTTCAATGTCTTAAAGTCACTTCCTAGAACGCTTTTTGGAATGACTCAAATCTTTAGATCTATTTTTTCTCATATCTTTTCAATTATAAATTTATTTTCAATTTATCTCTTGACACTAAATTTCATTTCCCTTTCGTTTTTATTTCAATTCTAATTTCATCTTTGATTTAAAATTAAAGTTTTATTGAAGCTGGAGAATTTAGAATGCTATTAGAATTTATTTTAAATTAAATATTAATTTCACATTAATTGATATTAACATTAACGTCAATAATCTTAGGTTCAAAATAAACGGGGGTCCAAATAAATAGGGGGGGTTAAAAAATTTAATATTAGCAGGGGGTCTTCCTTATAAGGTCCCAGGTGGGGGGAAAATTTATAAACGTAGTTTAACCCTTTCACAAGCAAAAACGTTTTTTCGAAAATTAATAAATTGGGGATCCTAATAAGGTCCAGGGGGTGGGGGGGGGGGAATCAAAGTTAGTAAATGGGCATCTAACAGTATGGAGATTAATTCAGATTATGATAATGTTTGAGATTGAAATTATTGCATGTGGTGATAAACAACAACATTAACATTAATTTTCAGTTTCAATGTTATTTCAGATTTAGATCAGGATTAACATAAAGGTTCAGGTTAAGCTGATTTGAAAATGAGCTTCATTTTGCAAATTAGGAATAACTTTAAATTTAAGTCAAAAAATGAGAGACTGGTACTTAGACCAAGACTAACACAAACTAAGACTAATATTAAGATTGATTTAAAGATTTACTGTATGAAGATGACATTATTGCATGTGGCGATTCAGAACAATATTCACATTAATGACTTATTTGAAAATGCGCTTCTGTTTACAAATTTAGAATTACTTCAACTTTAAGTTAAAAAATGAAATACTGATACTTTAACCAAGACTAACACAGACTGAGACTAATATTAAGATTGAGTTCAAGATTAACTAAGACTAAAATTAAGATTAAGATTAAGATTAAGATTAACATGAAGGCTCAGATTAAGGCTGATTTGAAAATGAGCTTCAGTTTACAAATTAAGAATAACTTTAACTTAAAGTTCATAAATGAAAGATGATGATACAGTTTTAGATTGATATTTTTTGCATGTGGTGATAAACAACAAGATTAACATTAATTGTAAGTTTCAAAGTTATTTCAGATTTACATCAAGATTAACATAAAGGTTCAGATTAAGACTGATTTCAAAATGAGCTTCAGTTTAAAAATTAAGAATACCTTTAAGTTTAAGTCCAAAAATGAAAGATTGATACTTAGACCAAGACTAACACAGACTAAGACTAATATTAAGATGGAGTTCCAGATTTACTAACACTAAGATTAAGATTAACATTAAGATTAAGATTAAGAGTAAGGTTAAGATTTAAATTAAGATTCGGATTCTGATTAAGATTAACATTTAAATTCAGATTAAGGTCAACATTCCAATTCAGGTAGAAGTTAAGATTAAGATTCCATTTAACTTGAAGACTAAGATTAAGACTAGACTCGCATTAAGATTGAGATCAAGATTTTGATTAACAGAAAATATAGCCACCTCAATGCACAGTGTCTTTAAGGTAGAAGCTCTTATTGGCGGAGTTCATCAGAGGCGGTGGTCCTCATGAGGCGGTGGTCTTACACGGGCAAGAGCTAGTCTTATATACTAATTTTGTAGTAGTCAAGGCAACAATTTTGTCAGAGCATCTCCTCCGAGGCGATTTATGTTACAGTTCTCAAACCTGCACCCTTCTCTGCAACCCATTCTGAAGTTGAGCCATCGCTTGCCATATCTTTCCTAACTGCTACCGGTTTTGGGGTAAACGGGGAAAAAGCCCCCTCCTTTGTCAAGAGGCATTGTCTTGCCCCATTAAAATCTTTTGTCTACACACCAGACGTAGATTTCTTGCTTACTGAATGTTAAATTCTTCTTACTTCACAACGATGACAACAAGTAACGAAGCTGACTGAATATATCTACTAAATTTCATGTATACCTGGATTATTTACTGGGAAATAACAACTTTTCTAGATCTAAAAAGGTTTTAACTTAATGTTTACAGGAAAATTCAGTCAACCGGCTTGAATCGCATTGTGTCAATGCTTTTACCCCTTTCAATTGAAACAAAATGGCATTACCTGATTTCAAATGCTTATTCAAAATTGCGTTTCATTCAAAGCAAAACAAAAACCCTTTTGAAAACGTTTGTGAAGAGTGCATTTGAAAGCAAACAAAACCAAATGCCATCCTGAAGTATAAGCTGGCTGGATAGCAGTATCTGACTATGCAGTATGAAACAGGACTATCAAACTACTAAAAGACAGTATCCTGCAGTAAACCAGAGTTCCTGACACGGGACCGATCAGACGGAGAATGCGTTCAATCTTTTTTATTGCTACGCTTTTATCAAGGATCATTTCAGAGGGAATGAAACAAGGATGCCTAGAAACTAAAACTTTCCACAGAACGAAAAAATGGATTAACCAACAGGCTTAGAAACACGCCGATGGACAGAACTAAGGAAGAGGGCTGAATACTGTGAATAGTTTCAGGACTGAGGAATAGCCCTAAGGAATGCGACTTAAGACCGAGTAATTTCAGGACTGAGGAATAGCACTAAGGAATGGGACTAAAGACCATGAGTAAATTCAAGAAAGCACGAGTCAGATTGCAGGAAAATAAGCCCAGAAGAGTCAGACAGTGAAGAAAGCCAAAATGGATCCAGAGATGAAAGTTTTTATGGGGGAGCGTCTAGCAGTGAGGATGAGAATCTACCATTCAATGGAAACTCTGCAAAGTCGTCAATTCTGTGTTCCGACTTGCACGCGCATCTGCTATCTTGTTGCTAGACAACCGCAGCTGTAGTGAAAACAATCTTTCGAGTCTTCTGAATCTGTATGTTTCACACGATGTCTTCATACGATTATCAAAAACTAGATGGGCTTTCGAAGTCTAGATACTTGCTGAAGCTGAAAACTTGTGGTTTGAAGGATTGTCCGTATCTGTTACCTGCGGATTCATGGTTAAATGATCCTACGAAAATGCCTACATTGGAGTGGCCCGAAGTCTACGATTACTTAATAAATACACCTGGCGTTTTTACACGGGAAAAGATGAAGAACAGGAAGAGTCTTGAAGCTCATAATCAATTTAGAAATGGGTGTGTACGAACCGTTTTTCATATTGACGTCCCACAAAATGCAACAGTCGTCTTGAAGTCAGATGTTATGCCATCACAACGATTAAATGAAGCTCCTCATACACCTTGGATTACCATTTCACAAAATGATGGCACAGTTATTGCTGCTCATTGTACTTGCATGGCAGGGTAAGATACTTTTTAACTTTTAGATCTTCTTTTAAAAGTCATTATTTCTAAAGCATTCTCAATTTTCAAAGTTGTGTTGCACAGGGGCAGTTGCTTTGTGCCTAATGTTATTTATATATCTTGCATAATTCAGGATAATATTTATGAAAATCATCGTTTTATTTGTCTTTCTTCACTAAATACGTTTATGTATGATTCTAATTACTTTTTTCTCTTTTAGGCTGGGTGAGTCATGCTCACACATTGGTGCCCTGCTATTCAAAATTGAAGCTGCAGTGCGTGCTGGGTTTACAGCAAGAGCTTGCACAGATGAAGCCTGTCAGTGGAATAACGATTTCGTTTCTGAAATTCAAGGTGCTCCATTGGCAGAAATAAAATTTTATGACGAAACAAGGGTGAAGAAGAATAAAGAAAAGAGAGGAGGTAGTTCATCTGAGGCAGTAAAGGAAAAGGGACTACCAGAGCATAAGAAGAAAGAATTCCTTCAAAAGCTTTCTTTGTTGGATAAAAAGCGAATAACCCTACACTGCTTCTTAGAACACTACCAGAGCTATAAACCAAAATTTGTCCCTACACCTAGAGGGAAAATACCAGCATCCTTGAGGACTCTTTACTCGGAAAATGTTTATACCCAAGACGACCTCAAGAAAAAGTGCTCTGAAGTTTTCCAGAGTATTGTAATTTCAAATGCAGATGCTGAATATCTGTATCAATCTACAAAAAGCAATCAAAATCATTGGCATGGAAAGAGGTTAGAGTTGGGAGACTCACTGCTTCTGTTGCTCACAAGATTCTACATACAAATAAAGATAATCCTTCCAGATCACTCCTAATGAGAATCTGCAATCCAAAGGATTCTGAAGTGAACGCACCATCACTAAGATGGGGAAAAGAAAATGAAAAGAATGGCATTAAAGATTATTCTTTATGGATGAGTCAAGAGCATGACAATTTTGAAATAAAAGAGTGTGGGCTCTTGCTTTGCAGTGATGCATCATTTATTGGTGCAACACCAGATGGCATATTCTCATGTAAATGTCATGATATTAATAGCCTGATTGAGGCCAAATGTCCCTATAGCTTAAGAGAGACTTTAGGTATTGAAGAAGTTGACCGCTCGAAATTTTTCATTGATGAAAATGATGAATTGAGAAAGGGTCACAAGTATTATGCACAAATCCAGCTGCAGCTGCATGTCCTTGCTTTTGACATTTGGTTGTGTGGGTTCCAGAGTGGATAATGGTTGTTCATGTGACAAGAGATGAAGAGTTTATAGAGTCGATGCTAAGTACATTCGGAAATTTCTATCTGGAACATGTTATCCCAGAACTGCTCACTAGAAAAATCGAAAATGAATTAGTCCCAACCTGGCACCAGCACTGTGACAAATAATGTTAAGCTTTACTGCTATTGTCAGTCAGCTGATGATGGGGAACAAGACTGGATTGGATGCGATGCTGTTGGGTGTAAATTTGAATGGTTCCACCAAAAGTGTGCAAAGATCAAAAGACCACCTCGTGGGAATTGGTACTGCAAAGAGTGCAGGGCAAAGAAAAGAAAGCAAAAGTAACATTTATCTCCTATTTCCTTAGGAAATGATTATATATACAGTAAAGTGACATTAAATGAGACACTAAAAGAACATTGAACTTTATGTAATTATTTTCTTTGTTATTTGTTACAGTGTTCACTCATTATAAACAATTCCATTACCAAGATTCACCAAAATCGCACACACTGTAACGATCTTATCTATTGATGTTGTCCCATTTTCTAGAGTTTCATCTGAAAGAGATTTTATCATTGTAAGTGGAAGAGGCCCACTAGATAGGATGTTGAACCTGTTTTTCAGCAATCCAATGACCCGTTCAATGTGAATGCGTATAGACGCAATCTGTCGTGTGGTTTCTACCTCTTTTGCACTTAGTTGTTTCTTTCCTTTTGTGAATGCAGGTATTATCAATTCAACACCAGCTCCAGCAGCAAATTCATCTTGAAGGGTAAACCATCTGTCAGCCAAAATCTGGTCTCCTGGATGATGATATGAGCGACCGATGAAACCACATCTTTTTACCAATTCAACATCAGAGATTCTGCCACCCAAAGCTTTTGACAAGTAAGATATAGCTCCTTGAGGGGTGCATGCCACCAGGAATTTCAATGTTGAATGCTTTTTGTAATTTGAATATACTTGTGCACGAGCTTTCAAAGACTTTGGACGATGAATGAAAATTTCGGTGCAATCAATTATTCCAGTCAGTCTCGGAAAATACTGCCGGAACACATGTGGAAGAGTTTCCATTGAAGCATCATGATAAGGCCATTTGATCAGAAATTTGAGCTTGTCATACAATAAATCAACCCATCGCCAAAAAACATCATTTACTGTTGTGCCAGTGTTTCAATTTGCAGATTTAGTCTCAGCCTTAACAATGTTAAGAAAAATTGATTCTCTATGCAAATTTTGCTCTTCCCAACTTCAGGGAAGTATGGTTTCAGTGATTCAAAAACTGCATCATACTTTTCAACATCAATTCCAGTAAAGTACTTAAATTTCTTTGGATTGTCCTTTAAGGCAAAATATGACAATGAAATTTCTTTTTTTAACAGTAATGATAGTTGCACTTTGGTTTCTTCAAGCTCTTTCCTCAAGACAGTAGTTTCTTCCATGTGCTTAGCCTTTACATTGTCCAGCTCCGATTGCAATTCCTTAATTTCATGATTTCCCTCGCCCTCATCATTACTTTTTTCTGGCAAGATGCCTTCACCTCCATCTACATCAACTTGACCAAGCTCCTCCCCTGCGACATCTTCTTGGCTAAGTTGCTTTCTCTTTCTTGGGCTCTTTCATATAGCCTTCTGAGCATCTCTCCTCCTTACTGCATCAAATCTGGCAAGCTTTCTCTCATCTTTTCTTTCATTCGTCTTTGCATAAATGAATATCGTTGGAACAAAATCTGGGTGTTGCGGATCGTTTACTGCCTTTCCTAAATGATAAGAAAATAAGCAAAATGTTAGTTTAGTCTCCATACCTTCAAAGCATTCAATATTTGTTTAGAAATAACATATGTGTTGAGGTGTATGTAATCTTTTTAGTTTGTTTTCTTTGGTCTATGAAATAGGAATAGCTCTATCGGCTAGCACACAAGGTTGAGGGAAAGTACTGAAATAACTTCAAAGTTAACAAAACTGATGTGGGTACAGATCTTAAAACATACCTGTTACAAAATGTTTTCCACAAAGAAACACATTCTTGCCATTTGGATTCCAAGAAGACCCATCTTCGTTCACTCTTTTGCAAGCAGCGATCCACTTTTGTCTGCGTTCTGGATTATTATTTGGAAAAGGATGAAAAGAAGGCTTACTCTCCATTTTATTATGGCTATGGCATCCATAGGCAGCACAGCTCAGAGGCATTTTTCCCGCTGAAAAGTAAAAAAAGTAGGTAACAAGTCCGCAGTTGCAGGTTTCGTTGTTTTGAAGAGGCCGCCACGCTGGTTTGTTTTCACTACAGCTGTGGTTGTCCAGCAACAAGATAGCGGATGCGCGCGCAAGTCGGAACACAGAATTACAATCAAAGACCATGCTAGCATACTTATTGCTTGTAACATCAGGCATAATATTTTGTATCAAGCAATCAAAGGTCTGCTATTTGTTATCTCTGCACACCTGCCAACACCAAACCATTCAATGCAGAATCTTTCTGCATTGAAAAAGTGCTTTGCTTCTACTGAGAGAGGAGTTTATCCTGAATATTGCTCTGCTTGTTGTAGGACCTGGGAGGACCTGGCACCAAAATGTTGTCCGTGAGCAAACAATTTAAAATGCAATGGAGTTTTTCATTGAATAACATGTTCTTATTCTGTTTATTTGTTCAATTTTCAATTTTTATCTTTGTAGATCGAGTTCAAAGATGAGAATTGTGACGTTTGCATTAAAGCATCAACCTAATGCATACAGTCTGGTAAATAGAATGAAAGCTAATACACACCTGTTGAATGAATCACCATGCTTATTATCACTACTCTAACTTTTCATGCTAATTCTCATCAAGTACACCAACGTACATCAAGTGCTCCACTTCCAACTTCTCTAGCAATAATCCACAAAGGTTATGATCTTAATTCTTAATAAAGTATTTTATTTCATTTCAGATTAAAGCTCCATAATATCCTTCCCTTTTTTTGAAACATCTCATTCCAGATGTGAATCAATTGCAAGAAGAAGGTATCAATTTCTGTTTTTTTTTCTGGAAAGAAATCTACGTTGCATTGTTTCAAAAATCAATTGGCGACCAAAAATAACATGCATACACTCAATCAAAAATGACTCTGCACCAATCCTTCCTGATTTAAAACTGAATCCTGTTACTTATATAATATAAGATTAAAAGCTGGTTGAAGAACTTTCTGTTTTGTTCAAAAACATTCAACCAATTACACTACCAGTGAAAATGTTTCGTCAGGAAGAGGATCAGCCAATTATTACCCCTATAAACATGCAAAGACCACTGCTCTGTGTGAGTCAGCAATTTTTTAAGAGATTCCCTTCATGCATTTCAAGAAGACACAATTGTAAGTAAATTCCAATTAGTTACTTTCTGGCTGTCTAGAAATTATTATGCTTGGAAATCTATACACATTTGTTTACAAATTAGTTTAAGAAAAACGACAACTGAATTTATTTTGTAAGACATGTTTCCGATTCATCATCCATCTTCAGTTACAACTAACAGAATTTATGATGTGAAATATTTATAGGGATAAATTTGGTGGTTTACATAAACTGTTACAATTTAAATTTCAAAATTGAAAATACAAACAAAAAGACCATGATACAAGAGTACAGGGAATCCAAAGTAAAGCATAACAAAATGCGTGCAAACACATGACAAGACAAAAACAGACAATACACAAAAAATGCCCACTGGCAAAGTTACAAATTAAGACCTAAATTAACATGATATAATTTTCCATTCAAATTCGGTTTTTCCCAGTGAATGTGAAGGGCCTCCTTGATCTTGGGCTGGAAAAATGTTTCTGCAGAGTCCAGAATGCTGAAGCAACCCTCGTTTGAGAGTGTATGACATGATTCATAGTTTGCAGATGCTTGTAGACATGAGAATTCTTATCCCTAAATAGATTCTCACGAACTCATATATTCCACATATTGTAGTAAAAAATAACTATCATTTGTACTAATCTTTGTAATGTGTATATGTTTGTTAAGGCTAAAGCCTACCTATCACCTTTGAAGCATATTCAATTGATTTTGTTCAAAAAAACATTGTAACGGGGGAGAGGGGGGAATTCATAGATAACAGCAGGACTATTCAGACTTTTCCAATATATTTTGTCCAAGATTGTAGACCTGGTTTTGTCCAAGATTGTAGATTGCAGCAGCTCAGAAGTTAACGCCAATAAAAATTGAAAAGAAGAATAGCCAATAACAAGCTGCAAAACAAGATATTGCGCCTGGAAAAGAAGTTTCCTCCTTTGGCTCTAACCTGTGGGATCCTTTAGACCCAATGCGAATGGAAAAAAAGCTGTACTGAAAAAAACTTATGCACCGAGAAGATCCAAAGAATTGTCCAAAAAGTGTAAACAGGTGCCGAGAATGCCTTGGTGGTTTCACCATTGTTATAGTAAAGACCACTGGCATTAGAGAGTATACCAATAAAAAGATTGGCAAGTGAAGAAAGCAGTCAGGTAATATTTACCTCCACTATTTAAAACAGTGCTTGAAGAACTACTGTAAATTTAAATTTCAAGAAATTGTGGTGTTAAAGGAAACCTTGAAACGCCTCCCTGGGACAGCTATTTCAAAGTTCCGAGTGCTTGAATTGCAAATCAAAACTGAAATGAACTTAGTTATGCCATTATTTTTACACATGATATGTTGGACTGTGTAAGTTTATGTTTTTCATGTTAAATTAAAATTACCGCCCAACCTCTTTGTTGTTATCTATACAGTAAATGTGGCTTAAAAGCTTGAGACTGACAATTATTGAAAAGAATGGGTTTCATTACCGGCTGAAAAAATAAGTGGGGGTCCACTTATTTGGCACCTTAGAGTGACCAGTTTGAACAAAATAGTGTTAAACTTGCTTTCCGAGATTCTCCTTTTTAATTGGTTGTGTAGTTAGCTAGTAAAAATTGACAGAATTCTATAAATTCTACTGTAAAAGGATGTATTGGTTTAATCATTTTTTGACTAGGACGTGTTGCTTTAATCATTTGTTGACCCTATTATCTTATTGTTAACATTTTATGTCCTTTATTTTCCTTGTTAATACCAATACATCCTTTCAACTGAGAGCCTAGTTTCCAAAATGTACGAGAATTTTTTCGTACAACAGTTTTGAGGAAAGATTTAGATTGAGCACCTTCATTTTAGTGTAAAGGGAAATTTTGTAAAAATTTGCCTCAATACTGAAACGAAGATGCTGGATTTGAGTCTGAAGACAAATATCTAAGGAGAGCAAATTTTCAATTTTTTTGAAAACGAGGCATTGCAAAGGTGTATCACATCTTTATTGAGAGTTTTTGTAAATATATTAAACATCATGATTTTTACGAATGATGCAAATTCAAGCTTTTTCTTCATACAAATAATTTTTGGTGAAAGACAGTCTATCCAATTTAAAAGGGGTCTCTGGGCATGAGGGATCATAACGATGGGCGGTTTTCCAGGTTTTTTGACATTTTGAGAGCACTTTTAACAAGGGGCAATTTACTCGTCAGAAAGTTCTACGAGATTTTTAGGAAAAAAAGGATCTCCAAGAGATTTTTGTGAAAAAAATAGGTTTTCTAGCAAAGGTGTACGAGGTTTTCAAAGAATGAATCGCCCCTCGGTTTTTTGGTTTTTCAATTTGTGATTTTAGTGTGATTTAAAAGAGTTTTAACATGTAGGTCTACGTTTCAACTATTTTGGCTACAAAAATTGTTTTTACGGTTTTCAAGCCGCTCCCTCCCTGTGCCCCCATAATGGAGTTTCGGAACCAACATGTTGACTAAAAGAATTTAGCGTTAAACGCAAAGTTCAGAATAAAAACAAAGAAAAGGCGAAGAAATTCAGAAAGCCCCTGGTTATTTATTTTAAAAATGTACGCATAAAGTTTATACACATTTTCTATTTTAAAAGAAATCTGGCTCGGGGCCTAGTTCTAAAAGCTTCTTAACAGTTTCTTAATTACATGGAAATGAATTGCAGTAAAAACGACAAAAAACCCTCTTTGGGATAAAGTATTACTGACAGCCACACTAGTGCGAGAAATTGCACGCAAATGCTTGAGAACTAAGTACCACCTCCACAATTGTGAAACCAGTCTGTTGGAAAACTGACACAAAAATTTCTAAAGTTTCTTAACTCCTTCCTCGTAGTTCTAAAAGTTTCTTAACTTTTCGGGTTTCTAGTTGGGTGTATAAATGGGCATTTGTGGCAGAATGGCAACAACCAAATATCTTTAATGAAAATAGACTCCTATCAGGAAATCATATAAAGTGAATCAATTTCAGCTCCAACAGTGACTTTTTCAACAGATTAAGAACAATACCTTCCCAGAGGGATGGCCGCTTTGATACCGACGCATGTTCCTATTGTAATAAGAACAGAATGCGACAATGCGTAAAGAACAATACAAATCCCTTGACCTTAACACTTCGTTGCTAAGATAGTAGGTGGTCTCAGGTTGTTTCAGCCTCGATTTCAAGTTTGACGGCTTGTTTCAGATGGTTTCAGCTCGTTTCAGGTTGTTTCAAATCGTCTCACTGTTTATAAATTACAAAATCTAACTAACTATTTTTCAATTGTTACTTTCTCTACCATTTCAGAGTCTGGCTGGGCTTCTTATAGAGAGTGTCATGTAGTCAAATTGCGGCTAGCCATGTTCACATCAAGAAACCACAGTTATAGGCATGCCAGTTTACTGCTTAACTTGAATAAATCACATGTTGCCTCTTACTCTCGAAATAAAGAATTAAGAAGGCAATTCTTTTTTCATAGATATCACTGGTGGATGAAAGATTTTTATCAATAAGGCTTCCAGATTATATTTTACGAATGCCAGTGTCCCTGAAGATGAACCTTAACAATCTTATAGGTAATTAGCTCTAAAATTTGAAAAGATCTCTTTTCTCACATTAAATTTCATAAATTTCTCGCAGTATTTAGATTGATTTCAACAGGAAGTGTAATTTTTTCTTTCTATTTCAGCATGCGAGTACTGAAGCTGGCTGTTATATCACAGCTTACATTGCGTTGATGGTATATTACCAGCTGACTTCTTGCTTCATTACTCTTTACTAGTATAGAGCATGCACTTACTTTTGAGCTCCCAGATTGAAGAAATACAAATTGTTAAGGCTAACCGTTGTTTGACATCATTTTATGAAGATTTCACAAAATTATACAGTATTATTTTGATTATTACATCATTTTAGATAGGAATTTGATTCTATGGGTGTCAGAGCCTCATTAAAAGTAACGAGACAAATCAATTTCAATTTTTCATGTCATTGTTAATGGATTCCGCCACTTTTCATGGGTCTCTGGCATCTAGGGAAGGAATTCTATTTCGTCATCGGCCCAGTTTCCTTTGCAGCTGTACAAGAGTGTGCACAGCGCACACAAACCAGTTGTGTGTACGTGCGTAGTGAACCAGTCACAAAAAATTTTGCAGTACAATTGTCATTCTACTTTCAACGTCATTACACTTTACACAGTCCTCATTATACTCCATTTATATCTTCAATTAACAGGAAAAATTTCACCAAGAAAAAGGAGGAAATAAAAACAAAGATGCACCATTTTAGTTAGCTTGCATTCATCGTTCTTATCTAATGAAATCATTGGGAGTGCTGTTTTCTTCTAGATTATTCGAGCATTTTTGGGTCTGAAAAACTCTGTCTAATGATGGATAACACGGAGCTGACCGAAGAAGCTAATAACCTTGTATGTCGAATAATGTCAACTACAAATAGGTGAGAATAAGCTTTGCCTAAGACTTTTTTTTTCAGTTGAACTTACAATGTCCTGAGATGATGGATCTAAATGGAAGATCTCAGGAGAGTGTGTAGCTATTTAAGCTAAAACGTCTTTCGAATTCCATGAATTGATAAATTTTGTTTCCTGTTTGTTATTAATGTATTTATACTTTTTAGACCGAGAAAAACAGCCTATGCTGTGCAATGCCAAATGGTGGAAAAAATGACATCAGGGATAGCAGCAATGGAAACTTCACTTTCCTTGTCTTTGTTTTCAAAACCTTGCCAAATAATGAAAGATATAAAAAACCAAGCAGGAACACCGCAACGCAGAAAACAAAAGATAAACTATGGTTTCGAATTAAAATATATTTTTAAAAAACTAATCTTCCATTTAGATCCATCATCATTAGTTTCATAAAAAATAAAAAAAATATTTTAATTGAAACCATAGTTTATCTTTTGTTTTCTGCGTCACGGTGTTCCTGCTTGGTTTTTTATATTTATCTCTTTGCCGCAAGAAAGACTTCTACACGCAGCAGCCAGTTAAGTGGTCTTTCCTTTTTCAATTTAATGAAAGATAGCCAGGTAGTTGTTTTGTTTTACAGTAATTCTGTTTTACTTGCTTTGTCCAAACAATAGTTTATGGAGGCTAGCACATTTTTTTACATGCACTGTCTAAAAGTGATCAGGGGTGCACATCCAAAATATTTTTGGAGGTGTAAATGTCGACGGGACCAACCAATATTTTGTGAATCGATTGGACATTCAATTGTACAATTACTTTTACCCAAAAGGAAAGACAGTATATGAAATCAGGCAATCCTCAATTTAAGAAATGTTCATAACTGCACAAAGCAGCACAAATTGCAATTAGAGGTCCACAAGGATGTGGAAAAAGGGTGCGATTTGAATTCATATTGCAAACAGAAACCTTTAACTGGAATGCGGACAATGGTTTAGGGCTGGAGCAATGACAAGGGGATGCAATTTCTTGGTACCGTACTGTTTTAATGTAATGTAAGCAAAAAAAGCTAAGGGATTCGGGGGCATGCTCCACTTGAAAATGTTTCAAATGCCAGCCCTTGTTTGGTTTAGATTGGCATTTTTCATTTAAGTTACAAAAAAGCTGTAGTATTGTGTCAGAAAGGGCTTCAACTTAGTAGAGCAAATAGATGGCTTCAACAAACCCCGACATAATTACATAATGGTATCAATGTGAACAATTGCATGCAAACAATGGTTTAGGGCTGGAGCAATAACAAGGGGGTAGAATTTCTTTGTACCGTACTGTTCCTACTATGTGCTGTAAGCAAAAACCAGCTGGGAGGTTCAGGACATGCTCCATGTTTCAAAATACCAGCCCTTGTTTTGCTTAGATTGGCATTATTTCATATAAATTACAAAAGGCTATGCTATTGTATCAGAAACAGCATCAACGAAGATGAGAAAATAGATGGCTTCAACACCCCTCAACATAATTGCATTATTGTATCGATCAGTCTTTAAATTAGGCATCTCAAAGTGCTCAACACATTCCTATAATGATTACTGTGCATTGTTTTTGTCTAAATGCTGTGTAGGTCCCAATTTTCTAATTCAATTCAAACTGAATTCAATTTTAAAGTGCACCTCCACCCAAAATTTTTTTTTGTAAATCATTAGAATCCAATATGCACATTAGAAAAGTGAAAACGGAAGTCAAATCAGGGGTATATTTTTTAAGTTAGGGCTATGCATTGTCTGATCTTCTGTTCCGACGAACTAAATCTGATTCAAATTGTAAATCATGTATCTTGCAATATTATCAATAATATTATTCACTATTCATTTACCTATATTACAAGAAAAGAGGAGCTTAGCTGCTGTACTGAGATAAACAGTGTATGGACAGACATTGGAGAACGACGAGCTGGTCATTGCAGACATTGGAGAAGGGATCAAACTTTAGTATTACTGAACATCCTGGTTTTGCTGATGTCTGCCTTGCTAGATGGAGCCCCAGGGTTACAGCAACTAGATTCAAGACGAGAGGGAACCATAGATATCGTCAAAGAGAATCAGAATAAAAGTATGTAAATATATGTGAATATGCGTGTTTCTTATCGCCAATTCACGAGACTTGTGTATGGAGTGATTGAATGAAGAATGATTGCTTTAACATCATGTGCCTACGCTGCAATAAAGAGGCAATTTAATTTGAAAGATTGTGAAGCATTCACTGGTTTTGAAGATCCTGACGAACTGGAATAGATATTTTACAGTAAGCTATGAAATTTATCAGTTATGTTGGCTATATTATATAGCTAGCATAACTGATATATTCCTTGTAAATCATTTGCTTTTATTATAATGGTGATTTTGGCTTTTAAACTAATCAATACCAATTTTCAGACAAAACTATTTACAAGCAGTACATACTCTATCACTACTGGTAATAGTAAGCTAAGTATTTTTCTAGACTAGGGTATACAGAGGATGTTACTTTTTTCCAAAAAGGACCAATATGACATTTCCTTGCAATTAGGAAATGCTCTTGGTTTTTGCTTTTTCCTTGTTCTTTTATTTCTTCATCTGAAGAGCAAACAAAAAAATATTTATCACTGTTAGATTATACATGACTGTGCATTGTTAACATTTGTATAACTTTGAAGATGCCTTTATATAAAATAAGGTTTTACCATTTCCAGTAGCAGGAATATCTGAAATCACCATAGACTTTCTTGCTTGCTGTTTTGCCACTGCCTCTTCCCTATCCTGATGATGAAGCATTGTGTTTATTTGGGCCGGCTCCAAATCGTTTAGAAGTTGTTCTTCCTGTGCAAGCTGGTCAATGGTTGCTTTTCAAGCATCTTTTATATTTCATGAACATAATCTAAACTATGATACATATCACCTGAGGCATGATTTGAATAATAAAAAAACTTTTAAGACTTTATCACAATAAACTGTTACTTACCAAAGTTTTGATGAGTCTTGACATCTCTTATTTTTGCCTCACCATTCAAGAGTTTTGGCCACACAACTTTTATCTTTTTGCTACCATCTGAGTTTCTGTGATCTAAAACTCTATTCAAGTTAAAATTTAAATGTATGGATGCCAAAATATGCCTAGAATGTGACAATTTCTTCGACCACTTGATTGGTTTGAACAAGTTGCTCTCACTTAAACCTTTGTTCCTGTCTGCCTTGTTTCTACAAGTGGATTGTCAGCTTTGCAGATAAAACATAATTTAAATAACAACAGTAGCTGTGACAAAAAGATTATGTGCTTTGGCTCTTTAAGATCCTCTTTTCCAGATGTGAAATTTTGGCTGCAAGATACAATCGAATATTGATTAAACATCAATTCTCATAAAGCCATATTTGGTGAAAATACTATTACCAGTACAGTGTTACAGTTTCACATTACACACTTCTCAGCATCCACTTCAGAATCAGTATCACTATCAACTTCCATCTCAAACTGTTCAGGCTCATGCAGTTCTGCATCATAGAAATCATCATCATCATCATCATCATCATCATGAGCATCTTCTTCATCATAATCGTCTTCAGTTATTTCTTCATCTTCACTAAAAAATTTGGAACACAAGATGGATCTCCTTCTGTTGACAATTTTTGACTCAACTTTCTCTTTTCTGTGTAACAAAAGAAATAATATGGGATTCCGACCTGCGCGCGCGGAAAACAACAACAACAACAACTGCTGCAGGGAAAGCAACCAGCATTCTTTTTTATTTGCCTGCACGAAAGTATACCGCTAAAGGAAACTAACTGCGAATCGAAGTTAATTCTAGCAAGAAAATTTATCAAAATAGTTATTTTAATAATTAAACAACATCATGGTTCTCAGCTGTGCTGCATTTGGGTGCTCAAACCATAATCGAATGGAGAATAAGCCAGGTTTCTATCAGTTTCCAAATAATAATGTTGAGACAAAAGTTGAGACAAAAATGGATTCAGGCATGCAAACGTATCAACAAGGATGGCTCACCTTGGAATCCAAGGGGACCAAATGTATATTTGTGTGGAAAACATTTTGTTACAGGTAATAAATAGCAATTTTATCATCATCATTAGTAAACTCAATCAACCAAGATCTCTCTATTTGGACCCCTCATTTTTTCAACAATATCATCTGGCCAGTCCACCCTCACCCACCTTATACTCCCTGCAAAACTTAATATTATTTAATCATAGCAAATTTTGTAGAATCAACCTGTCAAAGATGATCCTTATCATCCAGATTATGTACCATCAATATTTAAGTTCACCCAAAAAAGTCCAAGCAAGCACAAAAAAAGGCTAAGTCGATATGAGGCTAGGATGAGAAGAATCACCAAGGTTCAAGACAAGGAAAATTCAGTGCCATTGTACCCATCCCTGTTTGACCTAACATTCAGCAATACAAATGAGCAGCCAGGTTTCAATTTGCAGCCTGATGTGGTTAGTAATGATCCATAATCTATGCAGCATCCACTCGAATCACTCAGAACTGATAATGATTCATCAGAAGTACCACAAATACCAGAGTCACGAACAAGAACTGATGACGAAACAGAAATGCAAGAACCAGATATGACCCTACACGAAGAGATGGACATAGCGAGAGATAAGATAAAAGAACGAGAACAACGAATCTTATCATATGAGACATTGGTAAAAAAAGACAATGAAAAGTTTAATTACTATACTGGCATTGGAAAGGACATGTTTGATATAATATTTGAGCATTTGCGACTGTCATTGCCAAAAAGATGTCAAAGTAAACTGAGTTTCAAAAATCAGTTTCTGATGTCTTTGATGAAATTGAGACTTAACCTGCAGTTTGAACATTTGGCAGACCAGTTTAATTGTTCCAGAAGCAGTGCTGCTGGCATATTCAAAAGATGGATTGATTTGTTATACAATAAACTATCATTTTTAATTCACTGGCCAGATCATGATGCCAGTGACAAAACACTCCCTCGTGTATTTCGGCAGTACTTTCCTAGACTCACAGCAATCATTGATTGCACAGAGATTTTCATTGATCCGCCACGAAACCTTAAAGCAAGAGCACAAGTCTATTCAAATAATAAAAAACACTCAACTGCAAAATTTTTAATTACTTGCACTCCCCTCGGCTCAATCTCTTTCGTTTCAAAGGCATGGGGTGGCCATGTATCTGATGTAGAACTGGTCAAAGTACGTGGCTTAATTAGCAGAAAATATCACCACCATGGTGACCAAATATTAGCGGACAGAGGCTTTACACTGTTTGATGAATTTGCAGCTGGTTGTGGTGTGGAACTTGTCATTCCAAGTTTCACAAAGGGACAAAAGCAGCTATCTGCAAAAGAAGTTGAAACTTCCAGACAAATAGCTTCTGTCCATATTCACATTGAGAGGGTTATTGGACTTGTGAAGAACTGATACAAAATATTAGATGGATCTATATCCACGCTTACAGTGCAGTGTTTGTCAGATCAACAAGCTGAATCAGATGTTTCTGGCATTGATAAGCTTTTCACAGTATGTTGTGCCATGGTCAACCTTGGTGAAAGTATTGTTTAAAAAGAGCAATAGAAAAGAAGGGACAACATAAAGCATAATTTTAGGTTATAGTTTTGCTATTAAGCCATTCAAGTCAAAAATTGAAATCAACATTTAAAACTACTCAGATATGTATTATTTCAAAATTAAATACTGTAAAAAAAGACAAACACAAAACAGTTTGTAAGAGTTTGTAGTAAATATGAAAAATGAGTATTCAAATATGAAAATTGTTCTGCTAGTTCTGTGTTTTTCTTTTTTTCCTTTCATTTGCCTGATCCTTCCGACATGAGGGACAATACCACTCTCTATTCCCCTTGGGAGCTTGTTTAAGGTTCACACATGACAGATGAAACCACTCTCATGTACAGGTTACTGAATCACATCCAATCATCTCCTCATCATTTTCGTCCTCTTTGGATTGGCAGTAACAGTACCCTTTCTCTGGGCTATGGCTACTTTGTGGTTCAGATGTGTCTGAGTTCTCTAAATGTCTTGTCAGCAGCTCAGGAATGACATGCTTGATATAGAACTCTTTAATGACCAATAGCATGTCAGCAATGAATGTGTCATCTCGCAGTACAGTGGTGCACAGAAACCAGTTAGGTGTCCAAACCACAAAATTGCAATGCTGTTTTTCCCAGACATACAACTGAAGTTGAACCTGAAAGAAATAATTCATTCATCAAGCAATTCATCAAAGTATGAAATACATTATGCAATGAGTTCAATGCTTGAATGACAATTATAAATTTAAGTTTTTCAAGGAATGATAAGGTTACCTGTGTGAAGTACTTGTGACTCCTTTTCAATTCATGATCCTTGTCAATGCAAAATGATTTTTCTTGTAATGCCTCTTGAAGAGTATTTGTGAGCCTCATACTATAAGGGCATTTAACTTCTACAATGCAAGATTCCTAATAGCACAAACATTGAAACACCCCATCTGGTAAAGTACCAATAAACGACAAGTCACAATGAAGACGAAGTCCATGTTTTGTTACTGTGAAATCACTGTGATCATTCGCTTTGAATAGCTTATACTCCTCTAACGCCACAGATTAGTTGTCCAGGCCCCATTTTAAAGAAGGGATTGTGGTACTTGTAACTTTAGAAGGCTTGCATATACTCAATAATATTGAGGGGGCTGGAGACTTAATGTTTTTTTTAGCATGTCATGAGTTTTAGATGCTGTTATTTGTCCAAATGTGACTTGATGACATATTGGAGAATCAGACTGCCTTATTGTTTGTTTTTCTACGTATCCAACAACCTCTGGTGTAGATATCAGAGACTGAAATAGCTTTTCGCCAGTAGACTGTATTTCTTCTTTAGTTTTTAACAAATTATTTGCTATATCATTCTCTTACAATGAAAATGGCACCTTTACTATTTCAGGAGGCTTGCATTTTGCAACAAAGTCTTGGCATGTTTCTGAGTATGTACGCAATACTAGAGGTTTTTTACACAAGCTTCCTAGATTATGAATAAATTTCTCTTTTCTCACTAGAAGTTGCCATACTACTGCCAGTAAAAGTATCCAAATATTTTTTGCTGCTTTACGCTTGGCCACTGTATTTTTTGTATAAAAGTTCACCTTTGAAATTGGCACTACTTTGACCTTTTTAACGAAATCATCATTCCATTTGAATGCTACATCATTGCATGCAACTTTGGTGTAACCTGCTCTAACTGCAGCTTCAACTTTGAACAACAGGGAGGCAACCTGGGAACACGATTCTCCAAGTCTAGCCATATAAGTGCAGTGGGCACAAATAATGTTTGTTGCACATGCATTAATTGCAACCCATGGAGTGTGTGGGTTTTCATTTCATCTTTGTGAAGGCATAACATCAGCCTTCAATATCACAAAGTTTGCTTTGTTAATCTTATATGAATAAACTGTCCTTACCCAGCCAATTACAAACTGATTATAAGCTTGTAAGCTTTTTCGATTTTTCATTGCTTCTCTTGTGTAAATACCTGGGCTGCTGATTAGATATTCGCTGACTTCTGGCCATTCCATTTCAGGCCACTTTGTAGGATTGTCTGACCAGGCATCGGCTGGCAACTGCATGCCAATCAAGACGAGTTTCTCCCGATAACACTGTTGAGCAGCTGGATCAACATCAGCTATATTGGATGAAGCCATTTAGTTATGAAAATAACTGTTTTCTTGAGAATTCTGTTAAAAATTTGCGTTTTATTTTGATAAATTTGCCTTCTACACTGTCTTCTCTGCATGTAAATAAAAAAGAACGCTGGTTGTTTTCCCTGCAGCTGTTGTTGCCACGGCAACAAACACATGCGCACGTGTAGGTCGGAATCCCGTATTACACTAACTTTTTATGAAACCAGGGGGTCTTTTTCTAGTACATATATTGCTATAAATAGTTATTATAGATGTTATACATACTGGATGAACTCAACTTTGCCTTGTTACTCATAATTTTCAATTTCGCTCTTAGAGATACCAATTTCTTTTTCAACACTCTGTTTTTTCTTCTGCGGAGTAACACACCTAACACAGTGCTTCCTTTGTGTATATTTTTCCTGGATCTTAACCAGAGAAAATAGTCAACACCAATTAAGATTATATCACTAACTTTTTAGGTTTTATTACAAAATAGCTCAGATTTGTTTTTACAAGGATGTTTACAAGAGAGATGAGAGAGAAGATGATTGGTACTGAATATAAAAATTTCAGTTTCCTATGAAATAAAAAGGGTCTAATTGAAATTTTCATCTAACACACCAAAGCCTCGTCTTCCGGCAATTCAGCACTAATAATATCATCGCAATCTGACGTTATTGCATTAACTGGCAGCAAGTTATCGGCTTCTTGAGCAACATATTCAGGTGCAGGCAAAACATGTTTTATAACCTATAATCAAACAGTTAACTATTATATTTCAAAATATGCTACCATTAAGATCATTAAATAAAGCAGAAATCATTGAATAAGGGTAGCTGCAACAAAACTAAAACTAACTCGTCGATTTCTTCTTTTCTGGGAACATGTAATAGTCCCACAGTCACTGTTAGAGCTAGGCCCAGCACCTTCATCCTTCGGCTTTGAGTGTATTGTTGGCACTGGAACAACGATGATTTCATCTTGGATGAGCTTTGTATGCATGGATCTGCCTGTCCTTCTATGAAAAAAATATTGTCATGTAGTCTTCTAGCTTAAAATGCGCACTACATATCTTTGGGGCTGATGTTGGTTCCGAATGAGTATGTTTGGACTTTACAAAGTTCATCCACTGACACCGTCTTTTTTTGCGATTGGGTTTTCACTTCTATAAAATGAGGTTGTGTGAAGAACTATACCTTGTTTCACATCTGGTTAATTGCTGGAGTTCGCTGCAGTGCACCTATTTGGCATTTTTTCCGGAAACAAACGAAAACACTAAGTAACAAGAAGGCAAGACCTAACAAGAATTAAATTGGTTATCACTTTCATTGTCCATGTCCTTCATCATTAATAGATAGTCTATCTCACTAAATCTCGACATTTTGTGTTTGAAGTCTGAATTTTTACTAGAGCTCTTATAGCTTCATCAAAACAATAAATAGGCTATCTCACAAAATGTCGAATTTTTGTGCTTAAACCCTAACTTTTTAAAGAAACCCAAAACATTATAAGCCTTTGAGTTTCGTGAGTATTTGTTTCCATTGCATGCACACAGCACAGTGCTTTAAAGTTTTCAACTGCATTTTTAGTGGAAAAATTTTAGACAAAACTCAGAGCAAAAACCAACTCTTACTCTTGGGATTTCTGAAAGTTATCAAAGCAAGAACTCTTCTTGAAACCCGAAAGAATATGGGTAAGATTCCTTGTAAGATTCCAAATGAATAAACTCTCTTTTGACCTCTGAGAAATGTTTTCCCTCTGAGCAGAAGAAAATTCTTAACATTTCTTAAGGGCCGAAGGCCTAAAAAATTGTGATTTCATCATTATGAAATCTTAAGATTTATTGGCATCAACAAGGATTTCTGGTCAAACTAAGGATCAGGATTCTAGTATTCATCGTTGCTGTTTAGGGGAACGATTTGTAAAAGAGTAAGAAATAACACTGCTAGAGAAAAACAACTTTTTTATTGTGTCATTTCCATAATCATGAAATAAATTCTCTTTTTTTGAATAGATGTACATCATAGTCTTTTGCTGTTATTGTTGGAAGTTTCCTCTTCTTCTTCCTCGAGAAGTACATTCTCTTCCTCTGTTACTGGATCCTCTTCCTCCTATGATTATAATAATGCAGACTGTATTCACTAAAGCAGGGTAGGTGGGTGGGGATTAAATCTTAAGATTTTATAATCATATAATCATGTCACTGCATGCAGAATCGATTACTTTCATTTCAGTATTTCAGGAAGATCTAAATATTGCTGATGCAATGATGGTAATTGAAAGCACAATAGAAGGTCTACGCAGAATCAATGAGGATGAGGAAAGTATGACTGCAGAGATTGAGGCTGGAATCCAATTTACGTCAAAGATGGGTGGTGATGCTCATATTGAATTCCAAAGGAAACACCGCCGACGTAAAAGGCCCAGACGAATTGAGGAGAATCCTGAAAATGAATATGATTTTGATATCATTTCATTTTATAGGAAAGAGTTCAAGGCAGTCCTTGACACCTAGATTCTGCAGTTTGGAGAGAATCTGTCTCATTGCTTGCAAACAGTCAAGCCATTAGCTTCTGTTTTGCAGCCTCCTCTAAAAGAACCAAAATTTGAAGATATTGACAAACTTGTCCAGCTCTTTCCCCTAAATTGCAAATGGATTCACTGTCATTTTTAGCCGAATTCGAGAATTTCGTTGCGCATGCTGAGCTTGGTAGCAAACAATTCAAGTCACTTGCAGAAGCTGCTCAGTTCTCTGAAGAAATGAAAGCCATATTTCCGCTCACGAACAGAGCCTTTAGATTACTACTGACGGCACCGGTCACTGTTGCTAAAGATGAACGGGTATTTAGCAGGCTGAAGCTAATCAAGACGTATCTTAGAACAACTATGACTGATGCAAGACTTGAGTCGTTAATGATTTTATCCTGTGAGAAAGACTTGACTGATCTGTTGACTTAGATAATGTCACCAACGTGTGGGCTGAATTGAAGAGCTGTAGAGATAAATTCTAATATGCTTTTATGACTTACATCTTCCGATTTCCTTCTCGGTTTTGATGCCAACTCTGCTAATTTTATCATATTATGGTAAAGTTATCAAATTAGCAAAACTTCCCAGTTCTCTTGTGTCTTACCCATCTGATATTTAGGAACTGAAGATGTTTCAACTTACATTTTGAGTGACATGACTGCTCAATCCCATGTCAATCAGCCACGCGCAAGCATAACATGGCGCCCTCCCAGCAGAATATAGAGAGAGATATACACAAAATAGACAATTTATCGATCAGAAGTTCTTTTTCATTCAAAATTCCACGACTCCTGCAACCCATGGTTTATCTAATATATTTAACTTCATTTGCCAAAAAAATTTCAGTTCAAGTTTTAGAGTTACAAAATATGTAAATAAAAGCGAAACTCGCTCCTTTTGCTGCTGTAGAAATTTCTCTTTCACTGTAACAGTAGTATCTGAGTTTTCTCTCAGATGATGGTTATAGTTTCAAATTTGATGAACATGATTAAGCTGACAAAAATGACGAGGCAGCCATTCTCCATTGATCAACAGACGACAAGGATTCCTGTCACACCTTGCATGCAACGCATGTGCATGTGTCGTGTCCCCACCCAGCGACCCATATCTCAATCAGAAATCAACAGCAGTGAGCAACGGAGAAGATTGAACTGTCAAAGTATGGTACAACACAATAAATGGCCACCCAATCCCTTCCCTTAGCACAAAGGTATCAATAATAGGTTATAATGTGTGAAATCATGACTAGAAAGTGAAAATAAATTACCTCAATGGAATTGTGGAATAAAAGAATTCAGTAAGCAGGAAATTAAATATTCAAATGGGAAAACTGAAGAAACAATGTGAGGAAGATTTTTTAGGGCAAACCTGGTGGGGAAATAAATTTTCTTGGCAGGTGATCATTTTACCTTGGCGGGGAAGCATTTCAGTGGCATCTTTACTGCGGGGTGTTTGTAAAAATAGGCAAAAAGGTTTGGAAGCCATGAATGTACGTAAATTGGGCTCCTGTTCCTTGTGACCAGGTTCAAATGTCCAAAATCGGGCACTAGCTCATTGTCGGTGAATTTCATATTCTCTAACCAAGCCCCTTACTTAGGCCTGACGGACCAACAAGAAAAAAGGAGGAAAGAAGAATAAAAAAGAATGACTCCATGAGACAAAGAAAAGTAAAAAAAGACAATGACATTTCAAAATTTATCGTGAAAAAATTTTTAATAATATAGCATGTATTATAGGCACCAAAATTTTAACCCTTGCTTCTCTACTAAACTATCTGTGTATGTATGTTGAATTCAATCTAACAGGCCTAGCACAAATGACTCTAACCTTACAAATTCCAAGATGGCCTCTGACTTAGAAATAAAACAACTACATTAATTAGTAAAAGTTAAGGTTCAAGGTTAATAAGAAATGAAAATTATTTTACAACAACAATCTGTGGAGAAACAACTAATAGCTACAGTTCCCAGTTCAATACCAAATTATTAAATGATGAGTAACATTAATGAAACTGATATACCAATAAAATACTGAGTAAAACTGTATTCAAAATTTTAATTATTTTTTCTTTTTAAAGCATTTTGCAACAACGGATTAAACCAAAAGAAGACTCGTGGTGTCTTCTTGGCTTAGCATCCATATAAATCTATTATGGGTAACAGATGGATATGAAACTTAGATGTCTTCAAATGCAACTCTTCTGTTGTTCCCAAAGAATTGGGCATAGCATATGCAAATGAATTTTGTCTCCCAGTATTTTATTACCGATAGTGGTGCAGTGTTTACAGTATCTTTGGGACCTTGGAATTTTGTTTCTTCCAAATCTTCCAGCCTCAATTTCTAAGTTATGAGCACTTAATCTTAATTTTTACAAACATTGCCTTTAAATGAAATCAAGATAAAATAAAGAGCACTAAGATAGTCTAACTAAATCTGGTTTATTTAGGTACTTTTGCTAGGCCATTTTGGTGCCTTCCCCTGCCTTGATTCTAAAAAAAATGACATCATCTTGTTTGTCAAACTTTGGCGAGCATATTCGAGCAATGCCCTGAGGTTTGCTGCGATTTTTCTGAGTGTACAGACGCCCAAATGCAGGGCACTTTTGACCACTTTCATTAAAAATTCTGAGGCAAAGTGACAGAGTAAAAGAACGAGCAGACATGCTACTGGAAAAACTGAATGAAAACTTTGAAAATGCCCATAGTGAAAAATCGATTCCAAGATTTTCTTGACTCCAACAAAGGTGGGCCTTTGAGCCTTGCCCGAGCTGTTATTTCATCTGATGGCAATGCCATTTTCCAGGTTCTTTAAAAACCCTATAAGACTTTGGAACTTTTCGATGAAGATGATAAGTTTGATATAAATGCTTTGGAGAACCTGCTGGATCTTTTGATTCCCATCACTACTTCTGTTATGGTGTATAAGGCAACAACTTCCAGGAAACGCATTAGAAAAGAGCTGAGAAAAAAATTTCAATGTATGACGCTAGAATAAAGGAATATGAAATTAATCTTGACAATGAACAAAATGATGAAATGGAGGTTGTATCCTGGATCAACGAGAATGCTGTAGATGAATCAGAAACATTAATGCATGAGGGATTGGGCGGTGATGAAGAGCTGCCTGACATTGTTAGAGAGAGTTGGAAGAAGGACAAACTAGAGTGGTGTCGCCCTGAAATGGAAAACTTTTATTTAAGCTACGGTTTTAAGTAAAGATAATGATTTCTTAAAAATTTTCTTACAGTTTATATGTTGCTCAACATGTACTCTGGACGCAGTAAAAGAATTAAGCTGCTGTGCACACTTGTTGTTCCACACGAGCAGGTTCAACAAGCAGCAGTTTTTGCAAATGAAAATTAGTCCCGTCAGCCTTTTGGAACACAAAAAATTTGCTAAAAGCGCCACGGCAGAGGTCCGTAGAGTTGCCTAGTTTGCGCAGCGACTACTTTGATTAAAATTTGAATTAATTAAAAACTTACAATATTTTTGCTATTATAAAATCAATATGGTGACAACAATATGTTTCTATCTTCTTCAATTAATAAATTAGTTCAATTTCTTTACATAAATGATTCTAAACATTTCAATGATTGAATTCTGAAGGAACCAAAATAAATCAAACCAAACTAAACTCTAATCTTAAATCATAAAGGCCATTTGTCACATGTCTTCGAAGGCTTTATATAAGATTCTTGAAAATGGCAGCAAAGGCATCCTTGAAAATAACACCCGCTAATAAGACTCCCACTCCCTATCAATTGACATCAAAACAGATAATTTATGACTGACTGACTTTCTGTTTGATGAGCACTGTTCTATTTTTGAAAGACAAGAACTATCTAATACTAGTACCAATTTCTTTTGTATAGGTTTTATGTTAATGCACATGGCAAACTAATGTGTACGATGTGTACTTAACTAGACTAACTAATGCATACCAAACTATCAAACTGAGGAAATGAAAACTTTTAAAAAGGTTTCATTGACAACTTGGACAACACCAATCAGCATTTTCATTGATATCAAGCTCGAGATAAATCAAGTTTGTGCAGCCTATGTGATACCATACAGCACATGAGTCACATGAACCCATCTTCATGACTAAATTTGCATTCTCCGCACTTCACCAATTCTCTATCTTCATCTGCACAATTTTTGGTGACAAACTGCAATTTTCTATTCTTTGTTGGTCTTTTCTCATGGTTTTTTCTTCATTTTCTTTGTTCTCTCTGTTAATATATTAATATTTTTTACCTTTTTTATTGTTCTCTTCTTTTTTATTGATTTTTTCTTGATTTCTTTCTTTTTTTCTTTTTTTGATTTTTCTTTCATTTCTTTCTTTTTTCTGCTTATCTCCTTAACCATTTCATTACGTCTCCTCTCAGCATCTTGTAATTCCAAAATCTTCAGCACTGCATCTGAGGTCATATGCCTTGGAAGCCGGAAGTTTCTTTTTTTCATTTTTATATTTATTTTAAATTTCAGGATACTTCAAGATGTCAGAAAATAATAGGGCACAGATCATCATCAAAACTTGAAACGGATATGGACGCCTCACTTATTTCTTTTGCAATGATGTTCTTTTCTTTCTTAAAATCTTCCATGCCATAAAAACTGCATCATCTTCCACCTCATATCTTTTACTTAGCCTTTCCTCAAATAGTCTGACTCTTGGAACACCAGCAATTTCTTCGATTTTCTCCAGACATTGGTAAACCATGTGGCGATCATCTGGTTTCTTCTTTATTAGCGTTGACGTCTTGGGAATTTCATCTCTTTGCTCTGTCAGCGTGGCTGAAACTTCAGAAGAAGTAGAAGTAACAGCAAATGGAGATGGACTGGAGTGCGCAACATCGGTAGTTGGAAGAGATGCACCAGCAGTTGCGGTTGATGTCTCGGAGGCTGTGTTCTTGCCAAACAATTTTGATGGGGCAAATGTCGATGGACCAATGGCATGGCGATTAACAGGCCAGACTCCAGAGCATTTGAAGGAGGCTTTCACGACATCAGACCTTCTTCCATTCACCTTTAAATACATTGAAAAAGCCCGTGTCAGCTGGCTCCATAACATGTGAAGTATGCGGTCGTAGTCTGAAAAGATGAATTTCATTTGCCTTGCAAAAAAGGGACGTGTTGTAGTCAACGTGTGAAAGATGACCTTCAAGAAGCAATATAACAGGGCGTTTTGATGGGATTTGTTTAATGAAATAATTTGCAATGCAGCCATAAAAGTGATAAGTTTCCATCCATCCATTGTCCGAAAGTCCAAGAAAAACATTTTTCGGAAAACCTATGCACAATTCGGGATTTAGAGACTTTCCAAGAAAGTATACTGCTGACGGTAATACAAAGCCACTTGCAGATATGCATTGAAGCTTGGTAATTGAGGTCTTTGACGAATTGGACAGGTGGAAAGCGCGCTTCACCATTTGATCTACACACACCTTTTGCCGAGAACAAGCTTGTAGCGGGAAACCCGCTTCTTCACAATTAAATATCTGATCAGCGCTTGTAATTCCCTCTTTTAAAAGAAATCATGCCAAACCCACACTCTCCACTCTCTCTAACCCATTCTGCCAGTGCATTTTCTTCGTTCACGGTCAAAACAGTGTCTTTCCCCAATTTGTTTTTTATTTTTTTCTTTTCTTGCTTTATGAATCGAGCAAGTGTCGTAATCAGTAGACCATTTTCTTTACTTGCTTTTCTTATTGAGGCACCATACTTCACATCTTGAACTACTTTTTGTATTTGCTCTTGAGGGTGCTTCTTATATTTCTTTTCCAATTTTGGGTGTGTTCCGGGCATTGAGAAGGACTGTGGATGAAGACAACATCATGAAAATCTGTTACGGAACGTCATAAGTGCGGGGGGGGGGGGGGGTTAAAAACCGTAAAATGGCCAGTTTTAGAGCCAAAAACCGCATTGAAATCACCAATTTGAAAATTCGTGAAACTGAACTTTTTAAGGTAAACCATAAAACCACTCTGAAAATGTTGGGAAACCGCAAACCGTCATGCCTAACAACCTCCCCCTCTATTACGGATGGAAAAGGGGGCCCTGAAAAGCTCATAGGGGGCCCTGAAAGCTTAAAAATTTACACATAAGCACATAAATCAAATTAGGTAGACTCATTTTCCATTGGCACAGGGGTTCTGGTTCTTGGTAGCTACTTTTTTGACCAGAATTTGTCTAATGATTTTTTTCAATGAGTTAAAATAATTTTTGAAGGACATTCTCCATTTTAAATTAAATGAGAGGAAATTCTTTATTATTGCCTTTTACAAAGATATAATATTTTTATTTTTATTTAAAAGATCCCCTTCACTGCTTAATAGGCTAGATTTAACACCCGGTTTTGTAAGTCACAATATTTTCTCATTCACACAAAGAATCATGAAACCACTCAGAGCACGAGAGAGATTCACAGGTGTTCCAAAAGGGCGACACTCGACCAATCATAGTGCCTTTCGTAAGAAGTCCTCCGGCTCGAAATAATATGAAAAATCTCTGAACTGTGTTGTGAAAATTATTGTGGAACTGTTATTTTACTGACTGGAGCCATAAATCCTTGTTTGGGTTGAGAGAAAGACATGAAAAGAAGAAGACAAGTTAAGTAGCAAGAAAAAATAAATGTAAAATTCAAAGCTACTTACAAGTCAATTTTTGGTGAGTTCAATTAGAAAAATCCGGAAAATTAAATGTTCGTCAATATGAAACAAAAACAAACAAAAATAATGAAAATAACGTCAGTGGATTATTTTGGCACGCTTTTTGAAAAACATTAGGCCCAATCTTCTGTTATTTTTTAGTTTTTTTGTGGTGCAGGCAAAACCTCTTGCTGTTGTCAGTGTTCCATTTAAGGGCGACACCACTCTAGACAGAAGCCAATTCTATAGAGATCAATTCAAAAACCAAGGTAGACAAATTATATTTAATTACAGATAAGAGATATTCTATTTCTATGCAGCAAAATCAAACTCTAGATGTGTTGTGGATTGTCCCTCAAATCTAATTTTGAAGTTTGTGTAAACAGTGCGAATTCCCAACACCCCCACTTTTCCTCCACTCTGTGAATTAGCAAGTTCAATACTGATAAATTCAAAGTAAAATTTGAAAAGAAAATATCACATGCACACATGTTGTTTATTCGTATAAAGTAAATCTTAGCGCTTGTTTGCGTTCTGAACCTCTGCAATACAATATTGAATTTTTGCTGAAAGTATTCTTTACTACCAAATGCATTACGAAGCACATTTTCTTCTTATAGGAACGAAGAATAAAAACGGACATCACTGGAGAATGATAACATATCGTATTGGTGAGCAAAGTCGTTTTGGTATGATTAAATTTGATGCTTTCTTAATATCCACCTTGGCTTGAGGTCCAATGCTTTTCTTCCACTTAGAATAATAATTGTATACAAACAAGCTAGTTTTCAAAGGACAAGAAATTATGGGAAAACTAAACATTAAGAGCAAACTATACTGTTTTGCAAGACTCCAAAATTTACTTCAAAGTCAATTTCAAGAAATTTTAAATAGTAGACAGGTCTCTTCCCGGCAAAATCGGAAAAATTTTCCAGTCAAACTTTTGAAAACGGAATCCAGGTTTTCAAACATGCTGAATTCGAATTTCACCTGGGAACTTTTGAAATTTTGACCCGAAGTTGCCTTTTTTAATGATGTCACAAACACGTGATTTCGGTAGTTTTCAAGAATATAATCTCAAGCATTCCATTAAGTCAAATAATACATGCATATTCGCAGAGAGGGCAAACAGACCTTTTGATTGATATATAATTTTTTCATTTTTAATGAACGTTGAATTTTCACTGATGTAGTCATCAGCTGCTACAGGCAACATGGTAACACTTTCCAAGTGCAGTGTAACTTTATCCAAGGATTGAAACAAACTTTTGGGTGAAATATCCATATATGACTGCTAAAGGGGCAACATGACCTTGCCATTTCAAATTTTTTCATATTTTTTAAATACAGTATAATTTTTCGTGTGTGATGTCATCAGATCTAAAGGCATTATAAGTAGTATGCGCTTCTATGGTGACAAGGAAACACAGACAGTTATCTGGCCCTCTTTGAGAACTTTGAAGCAAAGTTAAGGTATGATTGGTGAAATATGGAATCTTGGAATGCTGGAATTTTGGAATTATGAATTGTGGAATGTGGAACGTTAAATAGGAAAATTTTGGTTGCCAAAAACATTCTTGTAGTGTCTGTAATAATTTTATATGGCAATTCATATGGCAAGTTTTGTATCACCAACAGGCTTTTTATAACTAAACTAACCTTTGAATTATGGAATCTTGGAATTATGGAACATTGCGATGGGAACGTTTTACAATCATATATAGTATATGGGTACTTCTTGCTTCAAACTGCAATGAAATTAGTCGAATAACAATCTAAAGTATATAGCCATATCAAGTAAAGACAGTTTAAAGTCATTATCAAATATATTTTTTGGTCCCTTCGTTCCTATCTTGTAGCTGCTACAACCTATCTCTTCTAGTCTGCAACTGCAATTTACAGGCTGCAAGGGAAGCAATTTGTATTTAAAGTTTGGTCTGAATTAAATTATTTATTTTCATAGAAAAGGCATCTGACTACTTTTAGAAAAGTGGGGTTTTGGTATATATTTTTGTCAAAGAAACACTACAGTACTCACCTTTGTCCAAAATTTAGATCTAGTTGTTGCTACATGGGACATATACACAACTAATTGAAGACAAGGTCAATTAATCAACGTCTGTAATAATCATTATTTGAATGAGAACGGAGCACATGCAGAAAAGCTCTTGTTGCTGGAGTTTAATTTCATCAACAAACGAAAGTGACTGCCTTAGTGCGAAAGTGACGGTTATAGTGACATTATCACTTTACCTGAAACCCCTTCCTTTTCTGATTTTTTTAGTATCAGAATTCTTTCAGCAATGATTTTTCGCAAAAAATTCGGCATTGAAGGATACCTAGACTACTCTATACATACACGTGTAAAGTTGCTAAGGTTGCTTGTTATTCTTTTAAAGGGTTTAAATGAGGAATGGTTTCTATGGAATTTACTGTCTTCGAAAGTATATTTTTCTATTTTTCCCAATCATTGTCCAAAAATGCCTTTAAAATTGAAAACACTTTCAAACTTCCAACGGACATTCCAAGGTTAGTTTAGTTATAAAAAGCCTTTTGGTGATACAAATCTTGCCATATGAATTGCCATATAAAATTATTACAGACAATACAAGAATGTTTTTGGCAACCAACATTTTCCTATTCAACATTCCACATTTCACAATTCCCAAATTCCAGCATTCAAAGATTCCACATTCCTTAATTCTTACCTTATTTTTGCATCAAAGTTCTCAAGGAGGGCCGGGTAACTGTCTGTGTTTCCTTGTCTACATAGAAGCGCATATAACTTATAGTGCCTTTAGATCTGATGACGTCACATACTAAAAATTATACTGTATTTAGAAAATATGAAAAAATTCAAAATGGCAAGGTCTTGTTGCCCCTTTTGCAGTCATATATGGATATTTCGCCCAGAAGTTTGCCTACGTTGCTTGTTTCAATCCTTGGATAAAGTTACACTGCACTTGGAAAGTGTTACCATGTTGCCTGCAGCAGCTCATAACGTCATCAGTGAAAATTCAATGTTCATTAAAAATGAAAAAAATTATATATCAATCAAAAGTTCTGTTTGCGCTCTCTGTGAATATGCATGTAATGGAATGATCTAATGGAATGCTTGAGATTATATTCTCGAAAAACTACCAAAATCGCGTGTTTATGATGTCATCAAAAAAGGCAACTTCCAGTCGAAATTTCAAAAGTCAAATCAAAACTTTTTTTCAGCAACAAATCAATTAATTACAATATACATCAGGTTGGTTATTGAGATACAGAATATTGATTACAATTGATGGAAAATTACAATTAACAACAGTAGGTATTATTAAGATTACGTAGCTGATTGACACATGGAAAGAACTCATGATTTAGCTCTAAAATAGACGAAAATTTAGCTCTATGGAAGAGTTGTATAGGCCACTCTGGAATCTAGAGCTGTACACTGGACATGTCCGGCGTACACGAACGATTCCTTGCATCGATCGTACACTTTGGCGAACAGTTTGCTCAAATCGCCAAATGGCGTACACTCTGACGTACAAATATTTTGCGGTGTGCATTTCTTAAAACAAAAAAATCGAAAGAACAAGAAACGCCTTGAAATAAATATATCAAGTAAAGACAGTTTAAAGTCATTATCAAATATATTTTTTGGTCCCTTCGTTCCTATCTTGTAGCTGCTACAACCTATCTCTTCTAGTCTGCAACTGCAATTTACAGGCTGCAAGGGAAGCAATTTGTATTTAAAGTTTGGTCTGAATTAAATTATTTATTTTCATAGAAAAGGCATCTGACTACTTTTAGAAAAGTGGGGTTTTGGTATATATTTTTGTCAAAGAAACACTACAGTACTCACCTTTGTCCAAAATTTAGATCTAGTTGTTGCTACATGGGACATATACACAACTAATTGAAGACAAGGTCAATTAATCAACGTCTGTAATAATCATTATTTGAATGAGAACGGAGCACATGCAGAAAAGCTCTTGTTGCTGGAGTTTAATTTCATCAACAAACGAAAGTGACTGCCTTAGTGCGAAAGTGACGGTTATAGTGACATTATCACTTTACCTGAAACCCCTTCCTTTTCTGATTTTTTTAGTATCAGAATTCTTTCAGCAATGATTTTTTGCAAAAAATTCGGCATTGAAGGATACCTAGACTACTCTATACATACACGTGTAAAGTTGCTAAGGTTGCTTGTTATTCTTTTAAAGGGTTTAAATGAGGAATGGTTTCTATGGAATTTACTGTCTTCGAAAGTATATTTTTCTATTTTTCCCAATCATTGTCCAAAAATGCCTTTATAATTGAAAACACTTTCAAACTTCCAACGGACATTCCAAGGTTAGTTTAGTTATAAAAAGCCTTTTGGTGATACAAATCTTGCCATATGAATTGCCATATAAAATTATTACAGACAATACAAGAATGTTTTTGGCAACCAACATTTTCCTATTCAACATTTCACAATTCCCAAATTCCAGCATTCAAAGATTCCACATTCCTTAATTCTTACCTTATTTTGCATCAAAGTTCTCAAGGAGGGCCGGGTAACTGTCTGTGTTTCCTTGTCTACATAGAAGCGCATACTACTTATAGTGCCTTTAGATCTGATGACGTCACATACTAAAAATTATACTGTATTTAGAAAATATGAAAAAATTCAAAATGGCAAGGTCGTGTTGCCCCTTTTGCAGTCATATATGGATATTTCGCCCAGAAGTTTGCCTACGTTGCTTGTTTCAATCCTTGGATAAAGTTACACTGCACTTGGAAAGTGTTACCATGTTGCCTGCAGCAGCTCATAACGTCATCAGTGAAAATTCAATGTTCATTAAAAATGAAAAAATTATATATCAATCAAAAGTTGTGTTTGCGCTCTCTGTGAATATGCATGTAATGGAATGATCTAATGGAATGCTTGAGATTATATTCTCGAAAAACTACCAAAATCGCGTGTTTATGATGTCATCAAAAAAGGCAACTTCCAGTCGAAATTTCAAAAGTCCCCAGGTGAAATTCGAATTCAGCATGTTTGAAAACCTAGATTCCGTTTTCAAAAGTTTGACTGGAAAAGTTTTCAGAGTTTGCTGGGAAGAGACCTGTCTATGGCTAATGTTATTTTTATTTTCTAGCCTTCTTGCTGCCTACTCTGCATTGAAAAGCTTCAAGATCCTGGAGCTGCCATCAACAAAAAGTCTCCAGATTTTCACTGCTATACATAACCATGAGCCTGGCATAAAACAGGATTACCTAGCTGAAAAAAGGCTGACTATGTTCTGTTTTTAGAAGAATGTATAAAAAATGGGTCAAAGAAACCACTTGGCATTGCGGCCTTGATATTTGATGAGGTCAAAGTAATTTGTAAAGTGGCACTCAAAATGAAAAATGAGAATTTCCTTGGCATTGCTATGAATAAGGAGGAAATAAACAACCTGCATGATATTTTTCAGACAACCCAGCCTGTACCAGCAGAATATGTTCTACAGTTTCTTTGGAGAGATATCACATCCAGCTATGATATTATTGGTCTCTATTTCAGCTTGAAGGCAACAATTAACCATCCAATTGTAGTTGACACACTGATGGAAACAATGAGAGCCTTTAGCAATGTCGGATTGAAGACAGCTTGTGTATTGTGTGATAGTCTAAGCATTAATCTTGCAGCAATAAAGTTGTTAACTTAGGGACAATGAGGTCCATATGTAGTTTCTATGGATCCGTCTGACAAGCATAGATCAAATCAAATCAAATCAAAACTTTTTTTCAGCAACAAATCAATTAATTACAATATACATCAGGTTGGTTATTGAGATACAGAATATTGATTACAATTGATGGAAAATTACAATTAACAACAGTAGGTATTATTAAGATTACGTAGCTGATGGACACATGGAAAGAACTCATGATTTAGCTCTAAAATAGACGAAAATTTAGCTCTATGGAAGAGTTGTATAGGCCACTCTGGAATCTAGAGCTGTACACTGGACATGTCCGGCGTACACAAACGATTCCTTGCATCGATCGTACACTTTGGCGAACAGTTTGCTCAAATCGCCAAATGGCGTACACTCTGACGTACAAATATTTTGCGGTGTGCATTTCCTAAAACAAAAAAATCGAAAGAACAAGAAACGCCTTGAAATTTCTTACGCAGTTGGTGGTTTCCATCAAATGAGTAGAGTAATAAATAACCCGACACTTCTGGGGGATTGTGAACAACAGCACTGATCAAAAGAGGAAACAATAGCACCGAGGGGATTTCCCTTATCAAATTAAACGAATTCACCGTTTTCGCTACTCTATTGTGATTTTAATTTGTGATTTGATTATTAAATGATTAAACTCATTCAGTATTAATTGACACCCACGTTGCCTGGTGAGCAGTTTTCAATCAAACCAGAACACGTTTTTCGTGTCAGTCAGTGCAGTGGATGTTCTGTTTTGTCAGTAGCTTTTCTGATATCTGTGATTAAATGGTTTTATAAATGAAATATAACTTGCTGCTATGTTGATACTAAGATTTCATTAAGAGATTTAAGTGTCTTTCAATTAAAGAACAACAGGTTGTATACGATATTAGCACATTTGAAGCAAAGATTTACTTAGATTGCATTATAGCCCAACAAAACTTTAAAGACTTTTCAGAGCTATAACATTGTAAAAGGTTAGTAATTTTTACTATTAATAAGATTGCGATTTCATCAGCTCTTCTTTATTTCAGTTGCGATTGTGCATAAGAAAAGTTATTGATGCAAATGTTTCCACTTCCTACCTTAAAGTTCAATAAAACTAAAATGAATGAGGAAAGTGAGAGTAAAGACGGTAAGAGTCACGCCAGTGAAGAAGAAAGTGAACATGAAGAAAGTCAACAATCAACCATTCTTAGGTGCGTATAACTGAATGCTTCCATTTTAATGTGAAGATAAACAAACGGCTACAATAAGACCTCTTGCATTGCTATTTATACAGTTTGTCAAAATGAAATATTTATTTTTTCATAGCTTGGAAACTTCATAGTCAGAGCAAGAAAATTCAGACCTTTCCGATAATTCTGTGGATAGTCAAATTGTAAAAAAGGTTTTTGGAGTAAAGAAGAGTTTAAATAACAAACGTAGCCAACAAGAGAATTCTTCGTCGTCTTCAGAAGATGAACCTGTGGAAGAGCATCCGCCATCTAAACAATTAAAAAAGTCCATAAAAGGAAGTGCAAAGCTCGGTGACGGATCCATTCTGTCATTTCTGAAAGGCTCTAGTTACAAACCTCTCGAGCAACCAAAAGAATCAGAAACGAAGAAAAAGCGCAAGACAGTTCGTGACACCCATGTGTGTATGAAATGCGTATCAGATGTGAAGTGCAAAGACAAAATTGTGGCAATACTATCACGTGGGACTGTCAGTCAGATGAAACGCCATTATGTTCGACACCATTTAAAGAAAGGGGAGAATTGTGAATTATCATCAAAGACAGATTTCAATTTCATACTCCCATCCAACCACGTCTCGATTCCGAACGAAATAAAAAGCTTGGCCAGGAAAGATAACCCAGAGAGTGATATGCTGAAAAAAACAAAAGAAGTAAGCACCTTGGTATACCCTACAGGAAGTAAAAAATCCAAATCGCCAAGAAATACAGATTCAAGTTTTTCTGCCGTTGATACTGACGACTCTGCAATACCTAGCTGTAGCTCTACTCCAGCAGAAATGCTGAAAGGGTAACTGGTACAGACTGCTCTTAAAGGCTTTGCACAAACAAGCAAGCCGGAATTTGAAACATAAATTGTACAAATGATGGAAAAGCTTTCACGGAAAGTTGACAGATTTTCAGGAAATTCACACAGCAGTAGAAGCTTGCTAACAACACCTCAACTCGGGACATTTGAGCATACCAATGCATTGTCAGTTGTCGAAAACGAGCTGAGCAGCTGCTACAGAAAAATGAAAGAATGAAGAGATGTAAAAAATATTGCCTACCTCTTTGCAGCCGTTGAAGATCTGTCGTTATATCCGATGGAGACCGTAGACCTTAGTTTGTTCCACGAGGGAGGTGGTATTCTTCGATGTGAAACTTGCTTTTCGCTCTATCAAAACAAAGCGTTCAGATTAAAACCAGCTCGAGCTGCTGCTACACTCGCTGCCAATTGAAGATGTATAAGCACAGGCAAATACTTAAATCCTAACCTTATGGCTGAATGTATTGCTGGTCAAGGTGAGAAATGGCGAATGTTGAAGAGTCGTATCATTCAGCATATGGCCTGCTTTGCAGATGGACAGACGCATTTCAAAGTGCTCAGAATGCTGAGCGAAGAAAGAAAGCTTCACCGAATCCACTCTGACGCAGGAGAAACGCTTCTTAAATGTGCACTGACAGCAGTAAAGTCGAAACTGCTGGGTTGCATTACGAAAGTCAAGTGGCGTTTGCATTTCCTGTTGTCGCCCAAGTTGGCACAACGGGGCACTCAAGAAAGCTGTTCCATGACCTGGTTAAATGTATACTGCAAGTGATAAATGAGAAAATCCGAAACCAATTGTCAACCACTCTTCCGAGCACTGGATTGCCACCCCATTACTATCTAACTCTTGATACAGCGTCAGTGAATAAGCGCACAAATCAAGCAGTCCTGATTTGTCCCATGATAGATGGCGAAAGAGTCGCTATAGCGGTTGCAGCAACCGAAGTTTACGAGTCAAACGAAGTCAATTCGACTTCTCTCCACTGGTGCAGAAATACGGAAAGGTACGACCCGATGTTTTTGAATTTCAATAACAATTTTAACAATAGAACAACCAGAAATTTTAGAATTTGAAAATTGTTGTTTTCTGATTGTTTATAAACCTATTTGATAATTGTTGGAAGCTACAGTAATACAAATAAGGCTGATTGGTGAGACTCACTCAGCCTTTGACATGCAGTAACGCAACCTTGCGAGCAAAGTCTTGCTTATCGATTAAGAGGTATGCATGTAGATCATATTAGACACATGCTTCTATATCTTTCGGAATGGCAACTGGTGGTGCTGCTTTGTCCAGCTTCAATTGATAAATTCAACAAATATTACATTTTCAAATCCCATTCTTCAAAATATTACACAATATTAATGTCATTAAATTTTGCTTGCAATTTAGATACGTTATCTTAATGTCCCGGACAAGTGCACGAGCACTCCAAGCTGTAATAACAGTAATATCTGCAACATGCACTGTCTATAAATTTTCAATTCTTAGTATAAATCTTCGTTTTTTTAGCACATAATCGGTCTTGACCCTGAAGAGCCTGATAAAGACCGTCGGCCAACTTATCAAGAAGTTCCTCTGTAGGTTGGTTGAAAAATCATCAGCAAAAAAACTAGTGAAACTCAGCAGCTTGGCAAAAAGCTCCCATGGAAAGAGTCCTGATTGATTGGGAAGAAAGAATGGTGGAAGAATCATTCAGTGATGTGAGCACTTTTGTCAGCGATCTTGCTGACTCAATGAAGAAAAGGCTTGAAAAATGCATCAATGTGAATGATTTACCTTTTTTTGACATAAGTGAAATTTTCAAGCTACTTTGCAGAAAGCGACTTCCAAATGGCAGGGTAAAGATGAGAGAGGGAGATTTAGAGATTTTTGGATTGGAGGAGTTTCGATTATTCTTCAAAGGGGTCTGTTCAATGGACCATATAAAAGAGCTCAAAGAGGAAAGGTTTGATGAACGGCTTTATCAAAGCGTTCTCAGATCTTTCAAAGATTCTATGAAGGCATTGGTCTGGAACGCAGAGTTCAGAGAACAGATGGTTTCTTGTTTCAGAATCTTAAAGGATGATGGATCAGAGGCAGATGAGACCAGTTCCAAAACACCTCCTACGACTAATGGCCCTTTATTGGAATTTAAATATGTCTCCACACAAAGTTCAATCTTTTCCACCTGGTGCCAGTTTGAACTGCACTTTCAAACGGGGAATCATGCAAAGCTATCCTCATTGAAAGTCTGGTGATAAAACTACTTTATTGCAATGAAATTCTATTCCGTGTTGCTGGAGAAATTGCCATGACCTCTCTGGATGTAGCACTAGCTCTAGGAGGTCCAGATTTTTGCCGTTGCCATTAAATTACTTCTAAAATATTCTATATCTAACATACGCTTCTAGGCTGCTGTTATTTTTCATGTTGAGTTAAGGTTACACTTTCATTGGCTTTATTTTCATTGTTAAAGTTTACATCCTATCTGTTACTTGTTGCTTGATTGTTAAATTTTGCAGAATGTACAAGAAACAGTTTACATTTTCTCTCCAACTGCAGCGAATACTTCGAAACCTTATTTAGTTGATGATATCAACCTTGTATGCATGAGACTAAATAACGGTGATTTACCTTTATTTAATGTTTTACATAATTTATGAAATTCATGTATAGTGTAAAATTTAAAATCTGAACTTAGATTCAGGTTGTGATCAATATCATTATCAAAGTTAGGGTGAAATTTGTTTAGAATTAGTTTATTCACATTGAGTTCAGTTTTAGTGTCCAGACTATAGAAGTCTGTTAAATCCGTTGTGTGTTTACAAAAACACTGTTCGTTTGAATTGAAATTATCAATAAGATCTCATGATTTTCAATACAGTTGAAAGGGAAAGCATTGTGGCAGCTTTTACAAAGCCATTGTTCAATTTAACCGCCTAAGTTGATCATCTCCTGTTCAGATAAACAAGAGCATTTCCTGATGTGGATAAATTGTTTACAAAAGTAACAAGGTAGCGCCTTTTCAATGTCATTCACATTTTGGTGAGAAACCAAACTCATTTTATCAAAATTTATAGGTTGGTTGTATCTGGTAGCATTGATAACTAAGAATTGATGATTTGAAACTTTTGTAAAGGGCAAAACTTCAACTAAGCATTTTTTACAAAACCAGTTTGAATCTTGATAGTTTCCTAATTCTAGAAAAGTCTTGCAGCTTAAACCACTACACTTAAAGGTGAATCCATTTGCAACAAATCTCACACTGGATACAGTCTTGATAATCAGATGCCATTTTATTGCATTTTGGGCAAATATTTTTTTCATTCATGTTGTTTTAGAGGGGGTATCTGTATTTGTATATTTAAAAAATAAAATATCAAAATAAGTAAGGTACAACCTGGTGAGCATAGGAATAAGTTGGAGTAAGCGGTTTGAGAATCTAAACAATTTCAGTCATCTTTTTGGTTATGTCCCCTTCATTTGCAATCTTGATTTTGGCTGACTCTTTATCCATCCAAACATAAGTAACTCCATGTCTTGACTTCAGCTCTGCGTTTTCCTTCCTGATATTCGCGTTATCTTTGATGCAAAAGTCATTAGCGTTTTAGAGTACAACCTTGCTTTAGAAATCCATTTGACCCAGAAATTGGTACATTTTCTGTTATATGCCCATCACATCAGGTGTCTCTTTCCTACATATATCCTGTATACATATAGCACTTTCTTTTGTATGAATAATTTATAAAATTGTCCATTAACAATATGCCAATTTGTAGTCTCTATTACTAATATGCTTATATGCAAATCAGGTTGCCCCATTGATGTGGCCCATTGTTTGATTGTACACAAAAGGCTCCAGTCCTGGGGCACCTAGAAACAGAATTCATTTTCTGCCCAGGTAGTGCATGCCATATTTTTCTAAACCTTTTGAGAAACGTAAGTTTTGAGGCGAGGATAAAATTTTGATTTTATCCCAGCCTCAAAAAATTTCGTTTTTAATGGCAGCCATCTATTATGTTCTTTTGACTACAAGAACAGTGCTTCTTTTGTCCTGCGAAAGTTTGCCGTGCTTACTAAAACATGGAAACACCCAAAACCAGCCAAAATCACACAAAACAACCCATGATCAAATTAAAACCACGAAGCACCACCTAAAATTATCCAGAAATAGTAATTTTCATTTATTAGGAGCCCAAAGACCCTCAAAATACTCTGATTCTAGCAAAATATTATTTCTGTGGAGTAAATAATCTTTTCCCTTTAGGCCAATAACGTGAAAAATGTGCTTTGTCACTTACTTCTTCATACAATTTGTTCACATAATCTGTGGAAAGATAGGAAAATTTATTTTGATTTCCTTCTCCTTTTCACCATTATTTATTGTAGGGAAGTTTCCTTGCAAATTATAAATGTGATTCAAAAAATAAATAATTCCATATGTACAATCTTTTGCTATTTTCCTCAGCAAATGGCTACCTTTTTGTATTTCGGAAATGCAGTTTTTTATACAAAGTCTCCTTAACTATTTCTTGCTTGATCACGTCAAGCATTTCTTGTCCATTTATCTGCATCTGCACACTTTTGATGTTTTGATATTGCATCGATTTTCTTTGTGAAACCTGTTGATAATGATATTTCACACAGATTATGTAAAGATTAATTTTAAAACAATTGATTATGGCTCAGGCCTAATGTAAGGAAGATGTTGTAAACCTTTTGGAACATGCCAAACATAAAGAAAATGAGTAATACTTTTGAAGCTCTCTCTAAGCCATTTTTGAATGCAGCAATGACACTCTGTGACAATTACTGAAACCAGAATATGCTTTTCTTCAACTCTGGACATAATTCTTTTCAGTTCTTTGAGTTCCATGTGGTAGCTTCCACCAACCTCATTAGACTGTTTGAAAGGAAAAAGTTATGCCATTTCGGGATAATCCTTCATTTATGCAACTTCCAGTGTCCTGAAATTAGTTCAGACTGCGTCTTACACCCGCACAACTCCATTTACATTCGGTATAAACCGTGACTTTTCTGCCTATGGTCTTATATACAACATCTTTTAGGTGTCTTTACTCATATAACTTACCCATGCACACTTTCCCATGTCTTTATTTGTATTTCTGTATTTAGGTGTCTTTACAGTCTATAGTCTAATATACAACGTCTTTAGGTGTCTTTACTCATATACCTTACCTATGCATACCTTCCATGTATTTATTTGTATTTCTCTATTTAGGTGTCTTTACAGTCTATGGTCTTACATACGACGTCTTTAGGTGTCTTTACTCATATACCTTACCTATGCATACCTTTCATGTCTTTATTTGTATTTCTGTATTTAGGTGTCCTTACGTATTAGGAACCTTTAGGTTCCATTGGAACCATTATGTTCCATTTTTATCGCTCAGTCAGTGGATGATTTATTGCAACCATCGATATGCGAAATTATCATTCAAAAGCAAGAAGCATTTTTAAAATTCTGTTCCACACTCAAGAAAAAAGTCGCAGAAGAATGTGCAGAAGAATGGAAATATAAACATGCTACATTGGACACATTGTGACGGAAAAGCACCAACAGGAGAGGATCAAGGCATATCAAGCTTGAAAAGAAATCTTGCTTCTTTTGGCCTCAGCATAGACATTGTAGAGCCTGACGGTAACTGTGCATTCAAATCAATTATACTACAGCTTATCAAGCTGTTAACCAATGAAAATAGTTCTACTGAATGTATGTTCTACTGAATGTATGTATATACGTTCAACATATATGTTCCGTATCCCTAACCATATCCCAAACATACCCTTTATTACCGTACCCTTTATCCCTATATGTTTTCCTGTCTTTCATCTCAGAATGTCTACAAAGTGTCCCGAAATGTCCATAATTATCCAAACAGCAAACAACGATGTCACCAGCAGATATCACACAAGAACATAATGGCTTTTTAAAACAACAAACAACAATTAGCAGTGTCAATATAACTACAATGAAGTTTTATGTAACCATTACAGTGTTTGTAATACGAAAGCCATATCCCAATTATCAGGTACATTATTTAATTCCATTACAATAACAATTAAAGTGTGGCACATTTCTACCAAATCCCAGAATGAGTTTTCCCCTTGGTTTCTTTATGTTCATTGCACCTTGGCAATAGTGAAAGCATAGTTAATGGTGACAGTGAAAAACTAACTTAAAAACTTGAGCTGTAAATTTTGATTTGCACCAATATGCTGTACTTTACATTGTACTTGAAATTCACTTTTGCATCTCAGCTCACCATCGGCTATATTTGTGTTGTTGTACTCCACCACAGCGTTGTACAGAATTGTCACATTAGGCCTGTGGGATTAATACGCAAATTTGACAAAAGGTCAATGCATACAAAAATGACAATGGACCTTATGCTTGTCCAAGGACCTTGGCTGATTTCGCAGTTTCTTGATTGCAGAAATTTGTTGCCACGTTTTCGCTTGTAGCTTGCAAAACTTGCCCGTTCTCTTTGTACATTTTCTGTTACCAATAAAACAAGGTTACCTAGTTTTACAATGCAGGCTGTCCATACCGGAGAAAGATGTCTTCTTGTTTTTGCCATAGGAGCATTTTCGGATACCGCTATAAGTGGAAGAAACAAAGAAAAATCAATATATTGCTTGTGTTAATCTGGGAAGTATAGGGCTGTAGAAGTAACCTAATCACTAATTTTTTTTATATTGAAGTTTTTATCTTGGGCTTCCCTTTACTATAATCCATTCAACGTGATCTTCAAACTTTGCCTTGCACCAAATATTTAGAACAAGGCATTATTTCAAAACATAAGGCCACCCTAACTGCATCTGTCTCCAAATGACCTCCCACCTCTAACCTCAAAGATTTGAAAGATTAATGATAAAATGAGGAGTAAACAGCCTCAGATACTGTGTCATCAAGCAATTTTCGTGATTCATCAAGAAAATAGTTCTTAGAGCCCCTTCACATGCGAAATTTCGAAGCGCTTTGAAACTCGCGGCGCCGTGAGTTCAGTTCGGTGCCTTGGATTTGCAGTCTGTTCACATGAATATCTCAAAGCGCTTTGAGAATATTGCCGCATGCTAATTGCAAGGTTTTCGCGCCAAAAATCTCTTTCGAATATAAACAAAAATGGCGGCTGGTGAAGACGATTTTCGGCGAAGACTAATAATCATTTCTGTAATTAAATTGCTCTTGACTATGATGTCTTTGACTCTGCAGCTTCATTTTGTTCTGTTTTTACAGTTGATTTTTCAGTACCAAGAGCTGAGGCAGCAAGCGTCTCAAGCTATTCAGGATAAGAATTGTGCTCTCCGTAGATATCGACAGATTCGAAACAGGTACATCAGGAAGAAGAAACGCTATTGGAAAAATCCTGGGAGAACTGAGATCTGGTGGATCAATATGCTGAACGGTGCCATGCTACAAGAAGAATGGCTTATGAATTTTAGGATGTCAAGAGAAGATTTTTTCATTCTCGAGAAACAGCTGAGACCGTATATTAAACCATGCCAGAACTCTTTCAGGGGTGATACAATCAGCTCTTTTAAGAAGCTTGCAATGACTCTTTACTACTTAAAAGACCAAGGGTCTTTAAGAATGACTAGCAATACTTTTGGTATAGGCCTTTCAACTTTATCACAAGCTATTCGACAGGTTTGTCATGCAACTGTAATGGTGCTGGGACCGCAGCTTATTCATTTCCCCATCACCACAGAGGGTCTCAATGAGCTCATGGCAAGATTTGAAAGCAAGTTCGGGTTTCCAATGGTTGTTGGCTGTGTCGATGGGACCCACATACCCATAAGACAGCCAAAGGAGAATGCCCATGATTATTTTTGCTATAAAATGAAATACACTTTAAGTGTTCAGGCTGTTTGTGATTAAAAGGGCTGTTTTCTTCATGTTGACTGTTCTTGGCCTGGGAGCGTCCATGATGCTAAAGTGTTTGCGAATAGCTTCATAAACAAACTTTTCCAGGAAAATATGCTCCCAAATGTTGAGAGGAAGTTGTCTGCAGATGATGCTTTTCCAGTTGGGCCAGTGATTATTGGGGATCCAGCATACCCATTGCTACCAGGACTGTTAAAAGAATATGAAAGTTGCAACAGTGATGCTGAAGTAATATTCAACACAAAGCTGCGATTGGTACGCAACCAAATTGAATGTGCTTTTGGCAGGCTCAAGGCTAGGTGGAGAATTTTAAATCGACCAATAGACCTTGGAATCGAGTTTCTTCCAACCATAATTTACTCCTGCTTCATTCTCCATAATTACTGTGAGACTAGGAAAGCTCCTATTAATCAAGATGCCACACAAAAGGAATGCAGATGCAAGAGATAAACAGAATTGTAGTCACCATACAAAAAAACACACAATGTACTCATATAACTCTTCCAGGGGGAAGTTGGTAAGAGAGAGCTTTAAGAAATATTTTGAACAGTCTTCAGATACCGTTTAACTTTACACATTAGGAGGAACTAGATGTTAAATTCTAGTAAAAAAACCATTATCTTTTTTTATAAAAATAGCCAAGTAGTGCAGTAAGGATTCCAAGAAAAGTGATTTCCAAGCTTTTTAATAAGATTTAGTAAGATTTGAACAATAAGATGTTAAAATAATACAGAAATGTTTATTACTATATTTAGCACCAGTTCTATACATCTTTGCTTTTTTCATTTTCACAACCCATATCTGAATCAATCATTGATCTATAGGAACCAATATTTCTTTCATACTGCTGGTGTTGTGCTTGTTGATAACTAGGATGTTGTTGTGCTTGTTGGTAACAAGGATTGTACTGTGGATAATGTTGCTGTGGATGCTGCACTGGATACTGTTGGTTGACATTTGTCATTGCTTGGGCCAACAAAACAAGACCATTACCTAACTGTTCCCCAAGACTGTTGAGGGACTGTGCCATTGTTTGCACCATTGTTTCCATCCCTTTGGCTGTCCTGTCCAAAATATCTGCATTTTTCTTTTTAATTTCAAGTTCTTCCCTTGCAACCTTTACCATTAACTGATCCCTTTGCTGTGCAGATAAAGGCTTCTCAAGCTTTTTCTTTTTCGTCACACAATTTCATCTTCTTTGGTTCCTCCACTTCTGGCTCTTCTGTCTGTTTCCTTTTCTTTGGGTAAGCAGATATATCATGTTCATTTTTGTCTTCTTTGTTCAATTCAGGTTTGAAACTGTCATCCACATCTTCTTCTTCTTCTTCTTCTGAACAATCAGTATAATGTTCCTTGTGACTTTCAAGCATGTCATTATTTGGGTTTGACACAACAGCACCCTGATTTTTTTAACTGAGGGGCATCCTCCCAGATGGAAACAAGTTTATCCCAGTTTTCGATGATCAATTTTCCACTACCAGACCTTGTTCCATCTACTACAGCTTTCTTAAAATTTTGTCTGAGGACTTTGACTCTGTATTTAATTCTGTTATAACCAACTCTAATTTTCTTTCTTTCCAGAGCAACATCTTTTTGTATAAGCATTCGTTCTTTGCCTGAAATGTCACTTGGCAAAGTTGTGGTGCTTTCTGGCCCAAAATCTCCCCAGGATTTTTCAGCCATCATTTTACGAATATCCTCATACATCTTTATAAGGTCACATTCCATATCTTTACCAGCAAAGTCTTTTTGAATCTTGTATTCATAAAGACAGGATATTAATGTATCCAGTTTTTCATCAGTCCATTTCCATCTTGACTTTCCATTTCCATCCATATTGTCCTTCTTTTCACTGCACTCTGTACCTGAACTGCTCTCTATGGGAGAATTTCCAGCACTATAAATTGTAGGTGAAGATGTGGATGTCTCAGATATGTCATCCTCACCTGCATCCAGATTATTATTGGCAGAATGCTGACGGGCATAATTTACAACCACCTGACTTGGTGTCAGACTAGAAAAAAAGATTTACAAATATAAATTCAAGCTGCAAATTATTAGTTATAATGCCATTTAAGCCATAAATCATAAACACATGAACAGGGTAGATGAGGGCCTAATTTTGAAATTGTCCTTCTAGCTCTACATCATAGATTACCCTATAGTTTTAGATTAGTTAAAGATTAAAGGCTTAATTCTAAAAAAGGTATTCTCTTACTTTTTTCTCAATCCAAGGGTTTTCATTTCCTTCTGTACCTGTGAGAAGTGATTGTGATGTGACTAATTCTGTTCCGTCTCTCTTGGTCTCTCTGTGTAACTTTGTTTTATGGCGCCAAAATTAGTCAGTTCAATCCCGTGGTGCAATGCTCTTTTCTCATTTCGCTCCGCTTTGAAGAAATTTCTGTTCACATGAGATTTTCAAAGCGCTTTGAAATTTCAAAGCGCTTTGAAAACCCGAACTGAGTTCAGAGCGCTTTGAGTTTCAGTTCACCCTTATCCATGTGAACACTCTAAAGGCTCAGACCAGGCACTGAACTGAACTCACGGCGCCGCGAGTTTCAAAGCGCTTCGAAATTTCGCATGTGAAGGGGCTCTTATATAAGAAGATTTCAACAAAAAATTTAGCAAATTACTAATTACAACCTGCCTATCATGCTAAATGAAGAAATTTTTCAATTGACACTTTTGGCCTAGGTAGCTATTCCAAAGCAAAGATCAAATGCATTACACCTACATGATCAGATAGAGCATACAAAATTGATTCAGAAAATGTATACTTTTACTGTCCTTCAGAACTTCAGTTACTGTCCCCCTATACCAAATTTCCTCTCCTTCATCGATCATTTTATGTCTTATAACTTTGCCAAAAAATGTTGGTACTTTTTTTCTTTTCTTGTTTTTTGAATTTTTTCTTAAGGTTTTGCTTTTTTTCGTTGTTATATCAGATTTTGCTCTTAATCCAAGAGACATCTTCTTGTATTATCATCTTTGATTCGATTTTCAACTATAACATCAGCGCAAACCTCAGGTGATGCTGTTGTGAATGAAATTATCTCAGTCAAGTGATTTTTGAGGGTTGCCATGTCATATTGTTTATATTTGCTGTCGACACTTTCTCCCATCTGTCCATGCTTTTTGTGTGAAAACTTTTGCCCCAAATCAACTTTTCAGAATAAAATTTGATTTTTGCTGATTTCACGCAGTTGCTTCCTAGTTATTTTTTTCTTAGATATTTCTTCCAACTTTTCCACAGTTACAATTAGACCACCTACTTTTTTAATTTCACTGGAAAACATCTGCTTTTCATCTAGTAACTTTTAATTTTTATCTCCTTTTCTAGTTTTTTTTTGTCCATATTATCAATTTTATATTGTAATATATTTTTTTGACGCAACTTATATTTCTTAATTCTATCATGTTTATTAACTCTAGCGATTTTCACAAGATTTTGCAGTTGTTCTTTTGATTGTTTATTCAGCCAAGAAAATGTCTTATTGTTATTAAACATAATGATTCCACACGCAGCAATTGTACTTATAGTAGGTTTTTGTATTAGTTTTTGCTCAAATTGTGTGAAATCTCTCTCGGATATTTCATTAGTTGGGGGAAAGTTTGAAACTTCTTTTCTTACTTCATCAGATGGATTATAATATTTACCTCCCGGTAACTGATCACGTAGCTGACTTTTAATCATAAGGGAACAAGCACAACTAATAAGTTCCAAGCATTCAACAGTGAGTTTGTCTATTAAAGAGGGGTATGAAGGGGTTTATTGGGACGCGGGATTGAACTATTTTCTCTATCGGGATTCGGGAATTGGCTCCAAAAATCATCGGGATTCGGGATTTTAGAAGCAATATTTATCGGGAATCAACCATTTTGGGGCCCACTGGGTTGAGAACGCGACATCAAAGTCGAAAGAGCGCAGGGGAACAAGGCAAAGTAGTAAGAACATGCTGCACTGCTACGCTCATAATAATGGCAGAGGTCTCTTCGGGCTCTTCGACTCCAAGGACGATTGAACTGAAAGTGCTAATTCAGTTTTTTAATGATAATACTGCTGCTGGAGAAAAGCAGGTTTTGAAGAGAGAAAAGGCTCGGATCCAGGTAGTGGATGACGAAAAACTGAGGAATTTCGGCGAAGCCCAAAAATGCATATCTAGCTATTTAGGCCTTCAGAGTCAAATTTCGAAGATTCCTCAATTCCATAGTGGGATTTTCGATGTACAGTTCGCCATACGGGAGAAAGGAGCTGGGGGAAACAAAACAGAGGATTTCTCCATTAACACAGGACACCAGTGGTGCTTCGAGTTAGCAAAGTTGCTGTCACCTGGAGCTGGTTCTGGAGGAGTTGGTGAGAGATTTTTAGTAGGTAGGTGGTGGTGGTAGGCCTAATGTGATAGGCCTAATAAATCAAATTTACACTTAAATTTACAAGTTAAATATTTTTTACCTTCTATCTTGGCCGGGAAATCTTATTGTACAATCATATTTTGTATTAATTTGGCATTGAATATACATGTTTTTATATATAGGAAACCTGATTCCGATCAAGCCCTTAAGTTTCCTAAACTTTCTATTGTTTTCTATTGTCTTCTATAGGAGGGAAAAAGGAGAAAAAGAATCTGTTCTTATTTACAAGAAACCCTATGTACTAGTTTCTTATAAACAAGTTTCTTAGACATGAAAAACGTGTAGACTTCACAACGTAACTTTGTCTGCAATAACCTATATTTTATGTATATGCTGACTAACAAAATCACTTAGGATACCTACCATAATAATGATTTTCCTGACATAAATTTGATTGAAATGTGCTTTATTTATATACAATATTTAGCAGTTTGCGTTAACAGTAATTTTTTTCCTTTTTTTCAGTAAATGTATTTCCCAAAAAATGCCTATTCGGGAAGACTGACAAGTTAGATCTCAAAGCTAAAGCAAAACAGAAACCTCAACCTCGTGCAAATCCAAGAAAGAGGAAAAACAAAGAGGACACTGAAGAAAAGAAACTCTTGTTTGTGAAACTAAAAAAAAGTGAACCTTTTGTGAGAAATGATAAACAGAAAATAGAATTTCAACAATTGAATGATGGTAAAAATTGAAAAATCATTAAAACTTTCTAATTAAATTATAGTATTGCCATAGCCATGGCGCCAAGACAGCAGAGACTCGATTCCTTAGTGCATGTTTTTATAAGCAATTTTCAAATGATCCCAGTCAATGCTGAGACCATTTCAAACACTACTATGAGCAGAAATTGTCAGACTTCTCTGCTCCCAGTGTTAACTGAAACCAAAGTTTTTTGTTTTATATTAGAAACGTAGAGTATGTAGGAGTCCTACACTTTTTTATAAGCAACCTGAACCATGAAATTTTTCAGCCTGAAACTTTTTCATAATTTTTGACTGATTTGGGCATCAATGTCTTAATAGTTTTTCAGTTATATTTTGATTATATCAATTCCACCAATGTCTTTAATACCTACATAGTCAATAATGGTGCCACTTATGAAGATTCTCAAAAAATTATTGTTTTTTATAGAATTAATGCAACTTCATGGAAGCCAGGCATTGTCAGAAGTGAAAGTCAATTGTGGCATGTGCTTAAAAACGTACTCACTTCAGTCAGACGACAGAGGCAATTCTGCAAGAATCAGTTACTTTAAAAGGAGTAAGTTTTTGTGTAATACAACACAATTTTTTATATAAGGAACCAGTTGATAAAGAACATAAAACTAGGATTTCTGGTAAAATACAATATGGATTCTGTTGTTTATTAACAATAATATCCAATAGAAAATTGAAGGAACTTTTAGTACTGGGGCTTGAGGTAAGTTCTTTATACAGTAATATACATTAAAAAGCGTGTAAGTGTAATCTGGAATTATATTACTTGTAAGAAAAGAAACCTGTTTTTTACTTTACTACCTATTTTTACTCAATTGAGTGCCGCGGCGCTTTTGTAATTTTGGTGCTTTAGATGCAGCTCTTATTCAGGGGTGGTGCTCAAAGGTGCTAATTTGTTTTTTAACAATCCTAACAGTGTTTCAATTGCAATACATTTACAAAAAATATGTGTGGCACTCGATTGAGGGTGGCCTTCTTTAAATATATTCGTCTGAAGTGGGTTGGTCATTTAATGCAGTGCTTAATCAGGGCAGGGCTTATGCAAGTAAATATGGATATATCACTCCAAAAGAGATATTAAACAATGTTTTATTATTTTATGTTATAGAACACTACAATGAATGCTGTAAATCACAGACTGCTTCTGTTTTAAACAAGCTTGAAGTCGAGGGAATGAAGCGGTCAATGGATGCATGGATTTCAAAGGGCAGTGCTACAAGCACAAGTGGCAAAAGCAACAGTCAAAATGACTCTGATTTTGATGGGGATGTAGATTCTGACATTGACGTTGATATAGTGTGAGTTCTTTTGGGCTTGATTGTTCTCTTGACTCTTTTATGTCAAAAACCTAATCTTTATCATGAAATCAGAAAATCAGTTTCACCAAGACATTGAAGTGAGTCAGTATTACAGGTCAGGTGTAGCTTAACATACTATATAGCATGTTATGTCAAAGACACAATCATAAGTTTTTTTAATTTTCTTGAAATTTCTAAAAATTGTTTTGATATTGAGTTATGTTTAGTAAAAAATTGTTCGGTTTCTTACATGAAAGTATGTTTAGAAAGTATGATTTTTTCATTTCTATTTTGTAAATGTTACAAAGAAATGAAGTAGCAAATCAGTTTTCTTCATTTCTTATGTATTCTTTGATAGTAAATAGTCTTAAATGAACGATATGCTGAATATTTCGACTGGAAAAAATAAGTCAACCTTTTTTTTAGCCTGAGTGATGAGCTCTGTTCAAGCAATGAATCGTCTTTGGCTACCTTATCGTCTGATGGTTATGAAGACCATTGTTATGATTCACCATCAGAAAGTGACGATTTCCCTTCAGAAAGTAGTGATGATTCTGTTGTGATCTATTTGCCAAATGTTGAAGTGGAAGCTGACCCTCTGTGTACCGAAATGAATTAGCTTATCCAGAATGAGGTTATTGATAAAGAAGGTATGTTTTATAAACACAACTGGAATGTTGTTCAGTCTTTGAAAGATCCAAACCACCAATGGGAGAAGGACGTTCTTTCTTTTCATAACTCACTCCAATTTTTTGGAGGGAATGCTGCAGTAAACTTGTTACGAGGTCCCATGTATCATGGTCAAGGAAAAGGGGGAAAGAAAAACCTCCATTTTGCGAAGTTGATCTTAGGTGGCCCAAGTACAAGAACATTGGAAAACAATAGATCTGGATACAGTTTCAATAGTGGAGTTAAAAAGAAACTCTTGTCCGCTTTCTTAACCCTTACTGAGAACCATCATGTTAAACCCTTAGTGGAAACAGATACAGTTAAGATTATTCCGTGCAGTATGGCCATGGATGGAACTGCATTAAAGCCATGTCTTAGTGTAGACCTCCACACAAAGCAAATAGTAGGGCTCAAGGATCCAATAGATCGAGAATTTATACGCAAGAATCCAAAACCAGCTACAGAATTTCTAAATGAGAACATCATAACCGAAGCAAATGTTGTTTTTCTTAGTTCTCTTTGTAACATTATGTCAATGCCCATAGGAGTGAATTATCAATCAAAAGCTGGTAAAACCGCTGAAGAACTTGAGCAATTATTTTTGAAATATGTGAAGAGTGTGCAGATATGCATAAATTGCTTAGAAAGGACTAAAAGTAATAACGGAACTTTGCTCCTTGATAAAACCATTTGTGAGTCGTGGTGTGCTCAATGTTGGCTTCAGAAATCATTATGCTCCGAATGCTCAAATATCCAACCAAGTTATCTACCTGCAATGAGAGCTTGCAAAAGTTGTATTGACAACAGTATCGTAAAGCGTAAAGTGCGTTGTTCTTGTACTTACGACAGATTGCGAGTCTGGTTACAAAAATGCGATGAAAAATTTAACCTCTGCCTCGTTGGATGGGAAGATTGATCCATATTTAGATTCTTTGTGCTTTTTTCCAGATGCTGTTCATGTTGGTAAATCATTAAAATGTAATTTTGACAACTGGTTTCTGCTCTTTACTGAAGAAAGTGGGTCTGTTAGCCGTGGAAATCTTTCAATGTTGAGAACGTTGAGAAATAAGACGTGTTCTGAAGTAAGGGATATACTCCACAAAGAATTGTCTGCTGAGGCGGTGAGGAATAAAGATCGTATGAGTGTTTCTGTAGTTACTGAATTATCGAAAAAGAAGGTAACTGACACACTTCAGAAGATACCACATGTTGTTCATGATCTTGTACCAGAGTTATCACGACCAACTGCAGATAACAAGTATGGATTTTTTCCTCATCTCATGGCTATTGCTTGTGATGGAAAAGGATTCTTATACTTCATTGATTACAATAGCAATGATTTGACTGGAAAGCTTGTACAGGCACAGCTTCACAATCCTGTTCGTGTTAAGGTGTTACGTTTGAAGTTGAAGAAACCCCAGGATCTTGTCTACTTGGATGGTATAATTTATATCAGTGAGTCCCATCACATATCATTTGAGGCAATCAAGAATATGTCCAATTGCGTGAAAAACGTCAGAAGCTGTGCTCAGGCTGAAGGTATACTTAAGAATATGTACGATGTTTCAATGCCAAAATCCAGCACCCTGAAGATCCTCAAAACTCGCATCAAAACCGAGTTAAAAAAGGTGGAAGCACTTTACACTAATGGAAAACGAAGCATGAACATTCTTAATTGTGATCGAGTTATACAGGAACCAAGATGTCTGTGTAAGGGCCAAAACTCCGAGAAAAATCAGGTTATCATAGTTTTTAGTGACAGTGAGGGAGTTGTGTCTAAAATTGAAGTTCGGGAGGATGGAGTCGGGCTTGTAGGAAAAGTATCTGAGCTGTTTAAATATCCTCAGCACATGAATAGTGTATATGACATGGTTTATAAGGATGGTAATTTGTATATGAGTTCAATTGCTGATGATGGTGGTATAACGTTGTTTAATGTCAGTAGCAAAGTTCTCTCGGTTGTTCTAGTTAATGTTGCGGTAGGTGGAATTGACATTTTAGGTGATGGGATTGTCTTCTCTGATTTAAAAGTCGCCAAATTAAATTGTTAAATGATAACGGCATTACGTTGATAGCAGGTGATGGAAGTGCAGGAATGAAAAGGGGTTCAGCAGAATCTGCATCCTTTGCCCAACCTGTCGCTATTTGTACAGAATACAGCAGTGTTGTTTATGTTGTTGATTGTCAAGCAGGAACAATATCTGTAATTTCGTCATTAAGAGGGGTAGTCGAGTTTTTAGTGAACTTGAAAGAATTTTACAATTCCTTTGGCCTCTACGACCGTTCTGAAAAGGAGGCAACGATTCGACGAAAAGATGTAGACATCACCCAATGCACTACAAAGCTTTCAAAAATATCGTCATATTTCAGCCGTCTGTGTGAAAGCACCAAACAACATACTGGAGCTACAAGAGCAACCTTAAATGGTCCAGAAGGTTGTTTTGCATCAAACACTGTTGACTCAGTAGAACTACTATGTTCATCTGTAAATCGCTTGGTAAATTTTTTAGATGAACATGCACTCGATTATAAAGTTAACTTAGCGTCATGTCTGACAGTCGTTGTGGAAAATCTACACTCTCGTAGTCATCTACGCCATCCACTTCCTACTATGCTTGAGCACGCAAGAGATTTCGGCTGCATCATGGAGGAATCCGCAAAGCGCATCACGAAGTGGAGTGCATATTACTATACCAGCCGAAAATCTTACTATCCCATTCCAGAAATCGGCATGAAATACGATGATCTGCCCAAGATGGAAAAGCCATGTATGGGGAAAGCAGAAAAAGATGAAACCGACGTCCTATATGCGTATGTTAATGAGTTTGGGAAAGGGGTGCGGCAGAAAACTGTACGACAAGAATACACAAAGTACAAAACTGGTACTTTGCCACTAAATTTATATACTAAAGAGAGTCCTCTAGGACCACCTGTAGTCTCTGGGTGCAGACTGGGCCATGACAGAAATAGTGAGGACGACGTTGAAACGGACGGAAGAGATCAAGAACGAAATGCCGAAAGAAATGAGGAGGATGATGTGCAGGAAGATGAATTTGAGCAGGAAACATCGGGTGAATCTGCTGAAGAAGATATTGCCGATGATGAAGGTGAATCTTCAACTGGTTTTAGAGATGAGCTGAATGAGAGATTTAACTTTCTTCTTCAGCAAACTAGATCTGGACGACGAATTAAGATCAACGCTAGGATGCTGGAACGACGCTGAATTCAATGTGGTATCAAGGTACCTAAGTTGCTAAAATATTAGTTGATAAATGACAACTTAGTATTAAATGTTATTAAGTTATTCTTAATTCTTTTTGTGGAGATCACGGAGGATTGAGAAGTGAAAAAAAAAAGTAATAGGGGTACATTGGAGGAAAGTTATCGGGAAACGGGATTTTTCAGAAACAGCTATCGGGAAACGGGATAATCACAAATTTTTATCGGGACAACGGGACCAGACGCCCCCTTCGTACCCCTCATTAAAGGGTCATCTGTAGGAGCAAAGAGTTCTGTATAAATTTCATCTTTTGTGATCAGATTGCCATTAAACATACTTTTTCCCTTCAATAACTGACTTGAATCCACAGTATTATTGCTCAAAGCAATTAAGAAGATCGGCCCAAACATTGTTTAAGTCAAATATATGACCAAGCTCAACAACCTTACAATAAAGTGGTCCAGATATCAATTTATTTAATATGCCAAGTGCACGCCTTGAAGCATGAAAAATTTTGTCATCTATATCTTGCTTGATAGATTGGTGCAAAAAATTATCACTTTGAAGATTTACAACAAATTCCTTTAAATGAGATCTATGGTAGTAAAAAGCACCACCCAAAACAAATATCACATTAAATCTGTGATGTAAAAATGAGATCATTTAATTTTTGACATTATTTTTTTCAAGAAAAGCTCGCCACTCATCTGCTTTACCATTTCTTTGATCTCCATGAGCATAACTTGTAATTTTTGAAAGCTCATTTAATAATGTATAGGTTCTTGAAAAGTTCCCTTTTTTAAATCCACCATGTAAATTCCCATAAATTCCCATCAACATCAACAACAATTTTCTCCCACTCATTCAAAGCTTGTTCTGCATAAGTCCCCATATTATGTAAAACATGTAGCCCACAAAACACATGGTGCATCCTAGTTATCTTTTCCTTCTCTGAGTCAGGTAGTTTGTCATAATTTTCAACCACAAATGGTATGAGTTCTTTTCGCCAGTGAACAAATTGTTCAAAAAATGTACTGTTCATTATTGTACGATCAGTCATCAGACTTTTAAACGAACACAACAACTTTGCCACATCATTATTTACTGCCTCCTCTGGAACAATTAAACCTGCCATATCATTCAAATCACATTTTAAGGTTTTTAAATAAGTGCTTGCTTCCCCTGAGTGCATGTTCTCAATTGCAAGAGTGTACGACCCTGATGATGTTGAAACCTGAAAACCACCTAATTCTTCGAAATTATACTTTGTACCATCGCAGTGTAGTACATTATTTTCATTTGACAGAAGTGCCTCCCTTACTTGCAGTTTAGACAATATTTCCATTTCCACTAGCATAGTAGCTGCCAAACTTTTCTTAAGCAATTTTTCAATGTCAACCTTAGCCAGTTTTTCGAGAACAATTTTGATTAGTTCACCACAGTTCTTTATGCTTACATTCCTTCGCAACATTTTTCATAATACACTGTCCTTATATCATCAGAATACTTGCCATTCTTGAATGTTTTTATTGTGTTCTGTTCAATTTCATTAACATTGTCCTGCAACTCTAATGATAGATTTTTATAAAATTTCAAATCGCCTTTGATGGTATCAAATTTTTCTTGCAACATTGACAACTTTGTGGCACAAACTGACAACTTTTTTCTTTCATTTCCATATTTCCTAGTGTTTTAATTTCGAGTGTTTTAATTTTTGATTGCAAACTTATGGCTTTACTTTCCAGTTTTTCTATTTTCTTTCCTTTTCTAGATTCCCGTTTTGTTATATTTTGTGCTCCACAATGAGCCAATAATGCATTTTTTTCTTTTATTTTCAGCTGTAATTCTTTATTTTTATCATTTGCTTTTTCTAATTTTGTTTCCAAATTAAGTATCTTTCTTTCTTGTACCTTCATATTATGTTCATCCATTTCAAGGCTTTCATTCATTATGTCAACAATATTCTGGCTGATATTATCAATCGATCTATCTAGTTCAAGAAAAACTCCTTCATCTAGCATTTCATTTTCCATTTCATTACTTTCCTCAGCTTCATTGCTTAATATTCTAGATGGTGGTTCATAAATTGTTTGCAAAAGTTTCTCCTTTTCAACACATTTCTTATTTCTCGATAGTTTTGACACTCTTTCTTGTAAACGATAATATTGAGTCGACAGTGTTTGTGGCAGAAGATCAAAATCTAAATTCCATTTGTGCTTAATAAATTTACATATATCTGCTAAAGTTAACCCGTATTTTTCTCTTAGAGAGCATAATGTACATTTGGTTATTAAGTGTTAAACTCTGAATCATATGAATGTCCCCTGTTTCAAGTTTTCTTTATCAAGAAAAGCAAGCTCTGTTACAGGCACAATTACAAGGGTTTTCATTTCAATTTCCTTTTCCTCCTTGCCATACTTCTCAATTTTCTTTAATTTGTTTCAAAACTTCTTTACTAAGCCACTTATATTTATGTCCTGATTGACATCCTGGTTTTACTGGACCAACATATTCTTAACAGCAAAATTACGGTTACTTGCATGCTCGCTAGCTATATCTAGTAAAATTTCTAATAGCTCAAAGGTGATCTCAATGCTCATGCACTTATCTAGCAAACAACCATTGCAAAATTTTATTTTATCATCATCACTCAGGGAAGAAAGAAAATCTAATGGAGTTTTTGAATCACACATCATGTTTGAAAATTGTCATCTAAGACGGGCTAACCTGTTAAAAAATCAACAAAAACATTTTTGGCGAACTCAATAAGTAATTAAATATTCTAAACATTTGATGCCAGAAATTTAAATATCAATCAGGGTAGAAAGTACCATATTTTTATATTTTTGTAAGAAAGTACCAAAATCAAATAGACTATAGTTTGAACAAATAAGAAAACAATATCATAAGTTATCTGGGCCTACCCCCAAACCTTGTGGTAAATTTTTGACGGGAATTACAGTCACTTCGTAAAAAATATAATATAACATTCAAGGTTTGAACATCTATTTCAAATGTTCATATATAAAAAATCTGTATTAAATATAGAAATAAAAATGTGAGAGAAAGGCATCATTATTATCGTGATTATGCCACATTATCGTGAGCCTATCTACCACATTTACTTCAACGAGCACCATTCTCTGGGCTACACAGGTACAAGGCCTATTGTTCCTAAATGAAACGAAAGGTGACAATTTTTCTGCCGGTCATAGAAATGAATGTCGATTCCGGGTGGGTTCCAATGATCAAAACATACGTAAAAACATATAATTGTTCAGAGAATAGCCTGAAAATTAAGTATATAAAAAATATCAAATTGAATACCTTTTTGGACCTTCGCAAAACTTTCTTATATCGAAACTTTTTTCCTGTTTGAAAAATTTCCAACACGCTATCACAGAAACCATTCCTGGTGTCCGTACAATCTGCAGACCAAATATGAACGCCCTATGAAGCTCGCAACACACGCGGGATTATATTTTTCTGCAACGACCCTTGAGATCGCGCGGTCGTGATGGTGTACATGACGCGGCACGCTGGTCAGCAAAATACAGTTTGAGAGCACTGTACCTCGTGTAAACACATAACAAAACACACCAATTGATAGCCAGAAGAACAGGCTTTCATTTGCAGAAATATTGAAACCTGTGAAGAATAAAAGTGGCCTGTGTGGATTAGCTAGCCTAGGCTTAAGCAACACTTTATTCACTATATTCCGGTTCTGTTTATTTATTCCGGTGTTCAATATTTCAAAGTTTCAATTTAATGTTCATTTAGCATCATTTAACATTGCGTAACAAGTTGGCAGCGTCCCTGCTCTGCCTGTCTCTGCTTCTGAGTCTTTTTAGAAAAATTTCGCAAATTACTAATTTGTTTTTTTTGTTGAAATATTCTAATATAAGGACTATTTGAGACTGCTTGATGAATCATGAAAATGCCTTGATGACGCAGTATCTGAGGCTGTTTACTCCTTGTTTTTATCATTAAATGTACATTTCTTTAAGAATTTGGGATATTTATTTGTTTTGCGAAAATTTTGTGAAAATATCGCAAAAATTTTGCGAAATTTTCAAAAATTCCACAAATTATCATAAGCCCAGCAAACAATACTCAAAACCAAGAAACTGCCATATCCTATCAAGCTGTAAGTGCACTCCACTTTACTGGATAAAGTAATTTTGTTAAATGCCATTGGTATAACTTCAATGGAAAGCTTTTCAAGACATTTCACTCGACCTACAATTTGCCCAACTTACTTTCCACCCAACCTTTCAAGACAATTTGGCCAACTTAAAATGGCCTGGTCAAACCAAACTCAATTGTAGCTGACTGTTTCAGTTACAAATTCTGTCATTCAGTTGGGCAAAGTTGTTAGGAAAGTTGTTAGGTTTTTTTTTCAAGCTATGATCTTTGCTTAACTTGAAGATTTTAGCATGATATGGTATTATGAGTTGTGGTCCTCAGAGGGTTAACCAAAAAGATTTTTTGTAGGCTATAAACTACGATTCAGCCAAGATTTTGGCAAATCACCTACCATGGCCAGAAGTGAAATGTTATATGGTTGGTGGCAGTATCCCTTCCAAGGCAAGGAAACTAATAACAAGGGAGCATGCCCTATATCTCCATCAAATTCACAGAGATCGGAACAAAGGCAGAGTTGAAGAGTTGTGAGTAAACTTTAGAGTCTTTTCATGCATTAACAAGACAGCACTGCAATTGTTATTTATAGACAGAAAAGTGTACAACCAAGTGTAAAAAAATAAACATTAGTATCTTCCTTAAACCAAGATCGTACAGCAAACATTCATTAAGAATACTCTCCAAGTGTCTTCAACAAATATCTAGACACAGAGTTAGTTATGCTCAGCTTTATAGTAAACATTGGGAAGTAAACATTATTTCTTAAGGAATTTGTGGAGAACCCAAGAGCTACTTTTGACCCCTTCCAACTTCATAATGTGGAGTTTAATTTGGATCAGTCAAAATAACCTACTGAATGATAAAAACATTTGATATTTAAAAAGCCTCCCTCCGTGTATGTTTGAATTTCTATGATGAATTTTAATTGTAATTTTTGGACAACAAGATGATTTTTCTTTATTTTCTCTAGTAAATTGCTCATTCAAACCCATTTTGCTCTAAAAAGTAGACAGGAATTATTATCATCAAGAACATAAAATACTTTTAATCATTTTTTCTTGCAGTAACCCAAGGAAAGGTAGAGCTGGCAGCTCACCTCATTAAAACATTTCCTGACATGGCTGATAGCGATGGGGGATATGTAAGTAAAACTTTCAAATGGACTTTTGATTCTTAACTTGTATTGAGCACTCAAAATTTTAACTAGGTGCAAAGTTTTATCATTGTAGTATCTTAAGTGCTGGTTGTATGGGTATTCAGAGTTTACAATTATATTAGGGTGTTGGTCAGTCAAGGTGAAAAGCTTCAAAAACAGTCACTTTGCATTGTCTGAGATCTCTTAAAGAATGGGGAACTTCAAATACTTGTAAAATCAACTATAGCAGTGCAACAAAAGGATAATAACTTTGCACCTAGGATAAGTTTCAAATGCATTACAATTTCCAATATCTTGGAATTACCCGTACCAAAAAAGCTGGGAAATTCCTAGGAAATCCTGGGAATTTTCTGGGTAATTACTGGGGATATTTCTCCCAGCTTTTCTGGGGTTCCTAGGATTAAAAAAGCTAGGAAAATGAGCAAAATTGCTAGGAAAGCTGGGAAAAATTCACAGCCTTAATTTCTGGGATTTTCATGGGAAAGCTGGGAAAATGTAAAGCTTGGGAATCCTAGAAAAGCTGGGAAACACTAGAAAGATGCAAATGCGCACCAAAACTAAGGACATTCGGTTTCGTTTTGTTGACAGGAATGCTGTGAAATTGTATCACATAAAAATCAGATTCAAAATTTAATTGAAATGACCTGTCAAATATACTTAATGAGTAAAGACAAGCTGTTTTTAAGTTTTATTGTCAAAAGGCTATATATGCTATAGCAATAGCAACAGCACAATAAAATGAATAAGACATGGATTAAGAAACGTTTCTTTTATACAAATCTCGTAATTAAGTCGACTTTAACTTATAAAACTTGTTTTTAATTCGTTTACACTGACAACGTTTTACTTCTGTCAAAGAATTTAAGACATATATACATGTACATATACATATATACAGACACACGTATAGATGTATTATCATACAACGATTAACCTCCAGTGCATCAACGTCTCCTGGAGAGTGATATCACGAAACAGGCTTTAAGAGACAAAGAGTTGTTTGATTCTGGTGAAGTTGCAAGTTGCAAGTTTCAGACTTCAGTTTGCCGAGTTTTTGTCAGCATAGTTTTCTCCAAACCAAGATTCCAAATTTAGCCTTTTAATTAGTTCTTATAATTTCCATGAAATAGCTACTGAAACCAATGTAGTTGTGTGCAAGCCTTGTCAGTTTTGAAATAGGAAGTCATTGCCCATTCAAGCTCCTCTCTAAAGGTCCTCTCTAAAACTTTATAACTCGCTCTACGGGTTCATGTATCCAACTACTATACAAATATACACAATACATACATCATATAGGTAATCAGTATATAGGCATGTCAAACTTGTAATGCAACTTACTCTGACAACCAATTAATAGATTGAGCTTATCACTTATTCTATTGACATTTTCGTGGGCTAAACATGTGCACACTTATATTACTTTTATCTTGCTCTCTCTTTTTGCGCCAGATTTATCTACCAACTGGTTTCTTAAGGATGTATAACTATGAAACAGAAATTGGAGAACCATAACATTCTTGTTAAATTCCCATTTTAATGCTTAACTATTTATTTTTTTTATTCTTTTATTTTGCTTTGGTAAATAGTTTTAAATTGGTATTTAATGCAAATAATATTGTGTTACAGGAACTTTTTGTCTTTTTGTCAAATCAGCAACTTAGGGTACATCAGCACGTTTTTACCATGCTTTATATAATGAAAATGTTCAGATACTGAACGCATTTTAACAAAATTGGAAAGAGTTGCAGAAACGTAGTCCTGTTGGGAGGAGATAAGACAGAGTTTAGTGGTTGCTCAAGTTTGAGATATCTATAAAAAGATTCAGCCTTTGCTTTTTGCCTTAAGGTAGTCATTAAGGACAAGGTTTTGATCTTTAATGTCCATGGACCAATGCTTTCTGACAAAATGTGAAAAAATGAAATTACTCTGTTAAAGAAAATGGCACAAAAGCGGGAAATTCCTTGTTATGAAGTTGAATCTAAATGACTTAATATGTAGATATCTATCATTTAATACATACCATTCAATATCTGCAGAGACTTAGCTGGTAAGCCAGGCTTCACCTTTTGGTCTGCCCTGGTTTTAAAACCTTTCACACTACAAGTGACAAGCTGGTGTTGATTAAACAACAGCTCAGCAAGTTTTCTCACTGCTGCCTTTCCATTACTGGCTGTCTTGCACACATCCTTTAAATGTTCCTGGAATAAAACAAAGATATTCCTTCAAATCAAAGCATGATTAGTAAGGGAAAATGACGAGGATCCGTGACCATACCGGGGGGACTTTGGTTTGACACTTGTTTTTACATCAGATCACATAAAAGAATAATATAAAATTGGGGGTCCCTCTCAAAAATACCAGGAACACCTCCGCAGCGGCCCGAATATAGGGCTGCGCATCGAAACTCGCGAAATGCCTAGTTTGAAACTATTATTACAACATAGCCAGTAAAAACCACTATATTGGATGTTTTTAATGATAATAAATCCATTTTACACGTTAAAAAGATCCTGAATCTCATCTGGCAGGGATTAATATTGAAAATACGCCTTACGCTCCTCCGCAGTGGTATAAAAAGTGAACTTCGTCATGGGCCCTTCAAGATATAAAATCAAGTTCCTGTCCTAGCGAAATAGCATCAGGGTATCCTGCCACTGCTGTAATGGATAGTGACGATTTTAAAGACGATACTTTGACTGGAACAGACACCTAACATCGAACGAATGTGATGTTTGTACAGCGTGAAGAGCTGCAGCCACCATGTCACCCTGATAGACCTGTCTTGGCAACTCATAATGACCTAAAGGTTGTGGCCGATGACATGAACAGGGTAAGGCCCTATAAAAACGATCAAAAAAGGTTATTCACCTATGCGAAAAGAGTTTGACATATCACCATCAACGACTGTCACAATCCGCAAAGAAGAAATGATGCATACCTTAGCAAGACTTGATAAAGATTTCAATAGCCATGATGCGGTCAAACAGAATGTTGGGTCATTTGGTGGGTTTCAATCAAAGGTTCAAAACTCGGTTCCAAGAAGTAAGGCACACTATTTCCTCACACTTCCAAAAGCACCCCATAAATCTGTTGTCCATGAAGTCATGTTACGACTGACTGGTGTAATAAATGAGAAAGATATCCCATTCATGCAGTTAGTTAGGGATCAACCCGTGTATTCCTTGATTGTGCCATTGAAAAATGAAAACAGAGCAGCGTTTGAGAAAATAATTCCCGTTTTGGGTCCATTCCACACCCAGTGTTCATTTATCACTGCAATAAATAAGAGGTTTTCAGGATCGGGTTTGTGGAGCTGATAGTTTTCGGTGATATTGTTGCAGAGAAATCAATCCACCAGGCTTTGAGAGGCAAGCACTACCGTAGGGCTATCAGGGCTTTGCAGCTAACATACGAAGCTCTTCAGCGAAAAATTATTCAAGCCGGACAAAGAAGTGGCCATAAGCTGTCTGATAGGATTCAAGCGCTTTTTGAAAGGCTCAGAAACCCATCGGAGTATAAACCAGAGGAGCTCCAAGAAGCTGCATTGCAGATAAGGGAGTGCGAAGAATTTTCAAGCTTCATGAAAAATACATATAAGTCAATTGAAGAATATAAATCGCCTTTGGCCAACTATTGGTTGTCTTTCATGGAGATGGTGGAGGTTCTTATGATGAACATTCACTCTGTGAAAATACAAGATTGGGGTGAATTCAAAGCATCACTTCGTTTGATGATTCCATGGATGCAAATCTATGACAACAATCATTATGGTAAATGGCTTGTTGAATTTTGGGTTGAAATGTCTAGTCTTCCCGAAGATTTATCACAGCACATGGAAACTGGTCTTTTTGCGCAGTCAATGTCGGGAAAACCCTACACCTGCCTCCCATTGGACTTGTGGATTGAAATGACAATGAACAAGGGCTCAAAATTAAAGGCAGGCTGGAAGAATATCCTTAAAAATGAAACAATGCTGTTGTCTCATTCAAGAACTGTTAATTATGTTAACAGAGCTAGTGTATCCTTATATAATACGGCAAACTTGAAGACATCAAATTCAAATGTTCACAGGGAGAACGCGACAAAGATACTTAAGGTCGATGAAATTGCAGTTCAAGATCTAGATAAGTGCATCATTGAATTTGAGTGTGATCCATTCGATCCTTGCAACACCACTCTTAAAACATTACAGTCTGGAGAGGTTGCATCACCTGAATTGCAGGATGACTTTCGTACGACAAAGACTGACGGAGAAGATCTCACAAAGCGTTTTCTGCAAGATCGTATCTTTACAAGAAACACAGATTTCGACTCAGTGATGCACAGAAACTCTCGCAAGAATTTCAATACGTCCATTTCTAACAAACCATCTGGGCCGAAAGCATCGAAGTCAGCGGCTATGGAAAATGAAGCAATGTCTGTGGTTGTTGCAAATTGTTGCGGAAGAAACGTTACCCTGACAGCAGTTATGGAGAACAGGGTAACAGAAGAATGCCTGTCAATCTTCAATACGAATGGAGCGATGGTGAAAGTGCAGAAGTCAAAGTTGCTGGAAATGCTTCGTTTTGTTCCTATTCCTCAGAGCCATTTGGCAGATTCGATAGCTTTGATTGACATGGGATTCATGTGGAGGCTATCGACACCCAGCACGGAAGATAGAGAGAAAGGAGATGAATCGTTATTCACATGGAAAGATTATGCCACAAAAATGTTTCTTCTAATCACATCACTGCATTCGAGGCAAACACCATCATCCTTGTAAATGATCCGTATGACCTTGATTTTACAATCAAAGACAGCGAGCATATCAGACGCGCTAATTTTGGTGGAGGAAGCAAAAATGTCTTCATAAGAAGAGATGACAAACTGCCGAATAGTCGTGACCTCAATGAGTTTTTCAAAAACAAGAAGAATAAGATTCGTTTGCAGCAATTTCTGAAAAATGAGTTTGCAGCCATGGTTTCTGGAAAGAACGTAAAGTTTCTATATTCTGTACAAAGAGACTGTTATGATTTAGAGAGCAAAGAAAAGGTTCCAGAATTCGAATGTAATCATCTTGAGGCTGATACTATTATTTTCTACATCTACACTCAGTTGCGAAAGATGAACAGGCAGGAAACTGTTGTAATCGATGCCGAAGATACAGATGTAGTTGTTTTATCGGCTCGTGTATCCCATGAAGTCCAAGGTTTGCTAGGAATACGACGCAAAAAAGAAGTATTTGATTGCTATCATCTTTGTTCTGAAGAAAGGTCGAAAAATGAAGTTGAAGATACTGACGACGAATCCAATGTTGACAGTGAAGACGATGAAGAAGAAGCTGAGATTTGCTGAATTCTTTGTCGGTGAAGAAACAAAGTCAGTTGTATTTATTTCCTTAACAATAATCCACATTGCTAAGCAAGCAGATAATCGTTCTTTTCATACAGTTCAGGTATTAATTAAACCCAACATTTCCTTATCATTTCATCGCACTCCACCAATTCAGGTGATCAGAAAATTATTTGTATCTCTGCGGAGGAGCCGGGATAAAAATGCTCCTGTTCAGCTGCAATTAGAGAATTATGATATTTTTGTGCAAAATAGATTTCTTGGCCTTTAAAGCATCGAAAAGAATCATGTTCTGCAGGGTTTGCTGTAGTAATAGTTTCAAACTAGGCATTTCGCGAGTTTCGATGCGCAGCCCTATATTCGGGCCACTGCGGAGGTGTTCCTGGTATTTTTGAGAGGGACCCCCAGTTTTATATTATTCTTTTATGTGATCTGATGTAAAAACAAGTGTCAAACCAAAGTCCCCCCGGTATGGTCACGGATCCTCGTCATTTTCCCTTACTAGATAAGGTGTTGGCAGACTTGAAAGGGACTTGAAAAGAGTAATTTATAGATCATTTGCATTGTTTGAAAAACGCGATAAATTTCGCGCATGCGTTTTGCGTGGCAGACCAAACCATAGAAGCAATGGCGGCCGCAACTAATAGCGAATATGTTGATACGTTAACTAAGGAAGATAAAGAAGGTTATGTGAGAAAGCTAACTTTAGAAACTGGAGAGTTACTTCCTGATCCATTTACACTTGAAAATTGGCAAAGTGATGTTTTGCTGCTGCCTGATGTCACATGGGCTGACATCCACAATTATTTCATTGAGTACCCTAGTCTGTTTAGCAGAGAGTCTCTGAAAGCCTACAAGTCATTGGAGGGTTATAATTTTTTCATTTCCGGTCACGTTCAAGATGTTTATTATCATCAAATAGCAAAAGAAAGCAAGTTCTGCTTTATTAAATCAGAAGTTTTACCAAGCCAGCGACAAGGAGTGAAGCAAAAATTGTACAAAGTTTGGATAGCAGTCAACAAAAGTGAAGGGTGGATTCTCACAGCCAACTGTACTTGCATGGCAGGGTAAGGCACATAAATTTTCTTTTTGGGGGCTGATTTTAGCCTGTAATATTCATGTTTACATTTAGAAACAAAACATTTTCTTGTTTTTTAGCCTTGGTTCAGCATGCAGTCATGTTGGAGCTCTGTTGTTTAAAATGCAAGCATGCACACTGTTAAAATTGAATAAAGTTGTCTCAACAAGCAAATTATGTTCATGGAAAAAATCACGACAAAAAGCTAAACCAGCACCGTTGCAGTACATATCTTTTAAAAGACCAAAAAAGGAAGAAACAATTCCAAATGTTACTGACAAACAAACAGATGAATTGCCTCCTTTCTGTACACCTGGTTATAAAGTAAGCACTAATGAACCTTGGAAACAAAAGTTATTGGAACTGAAGGGCATTGCATCAGGTGCAGCTGTTTTGAAGAGTGTTGATCTTGAAGACAGTTTAGAACATGAATGTGACAGTGAAGGAACAGAGTCTGGTGATGAGAATGCAAGTAACTGCATTCCAGAACCTCTTACCAGTTTGTTTGAACCACGAGCAATCAATTTTCAGCAAGAGGAATTAGTTCAATATTCCCAAGAAATCTTTAGGCAATACACAAGAAGCTACTCTCAAAACCATTACGATAATTTATGCAACATGACAAAAAAGCAGAGTTTATCAAGTGCCTGGAAAATTCATAGAGGAGGAAGAGTTACAGCATCAATTTCAAAAATGGCATATGGAACAAACATAGACTCACCATCCAAAACATTTTTAAATACAATAATGCAGTACACAAAATCCATCGAGGTTGCAGCTACCAAATATGGAAATGAAATGGAACCTGTTGCCAGAAAAGATTTTGCAGACCATTTCAAGCTGCATCACAAAGATGTTCTTGTAGCTGAAACCGGGCTCAATGTAAATGCAAGTTTTCCATATTTGGGAGCAAGCCCACATGGGTTTGCTTTTTGTTCCTGTCATGGTAAAGGCATTTTGGAAATAAAATGCCCATACAAGTACAGAAATAGCCTTGAAGGATGGCAATTTGATCCTCTATTTCCAATATCACCTGATGGAAATATAAGAAAGAATCACAAATACTATTTTCAGATGCAACACCTGATGCTTGTTACAGATTTAAAGTACACATACTTTTATGTCTGGACAAATGGACCCAAAGATAATAACTTTCTGTTATTGAAGGTAGACAGGGATGATGAATGTTGCAAAGCTTTGTTACAGAAACATAAGCAATTATTTGACAGTGTCATTCTGCCAGAGCTGGTCTCACGCAAAAATTGCCCAGATGGCACTGATGAAAGTGAGAAGCTATACTGCATCTGTCAGAGACCAAGCTTCTTACCCATGATAGCATGTGACCGAAAAGAATGTAATGTTGAATGGTTTCACTACAGTTGTGTAGGTATTACCAAAGCACCAAAAGGGAAATGGTATTGTGAAAGCTGCAAGATTGGAAAACTAAATATTTAATGAGTATGCATAATTTTTTTAGATCACAGAAACTGATAACAAACTTTATAAAATAAAATAAAATAACTCTAAAAAAAAACTTTAAAAAAAAAACGCTCTATTTGTCTGCATATCAATATGTTTAAAGTTTCTTTATCGCATAAATATTATGAAACTACACTGTTGTTAATATTCACTAAAGCAGAAATGATTGTCATTATCTTGTCCAATAACTTGACTTGAGTAATTGGTATGGTTGATTGCAGTATTCTGAATTTTCTCAGACGGCCAATAACTCTCTCTACATGTATTCGGACATTTGAAATTTTCCTTGATGTGTCTACTTCTTTCCCTGAAATTTGGGCTTTGCCCTTTGTGAAATGTGGGATTTTCAATGTGGCTCCATGTATGGCAAGTTCTTCTGCAATGGTGAAGCCACGGTCAGCTAGTACTAAATCGCCATGCTGTAAAAATTGCAAAAAACCAGAGTTTATGGTTATCTCTTTGTCTGAAACCCGACCACCCCATCCTCTGGATAGAAAACTTACAGCTCCAGCTGGAGTGATGCCAATCAAATACTTTATTGTATTTGTATTTTTATAATTTGACCAAGTTTGTGCACGTGCTTGCAAATTAAATGGTCGCTCTATAAAAATTTCTGTGCAGTCTATTATGGCAACACAGTTCTTATATTTATGAAAACACTTCGGCAAGTTTTTTCGAAGTGCATCACGTTCTGGCCATATTATAAGAAACTTCATGGTTTCTGATAATGTTAGAACCCATTGGTTATAGATTCTGCTGACATCTGACAGCTCAATTCCAAAACGAATCGCAAGGTCTGTGTGCATAAGACCCAGCTTCAATTTCATCAAAACTAAAAGCAAATGTTCTTCTTTGCAAAGTTTACTACATTTGTAGACCTTTTTCATGTCAACAAGTGATAGTACCCATAGGAACAAATCATGATTTGGTAAACCAGTATGAAAATTCAACAACTTTTCATTGGTTTTTATTCTTTGGTACAAAGTGTCACCACCAGCACTTTCCTTTCTTTTATCATTCGCAGGAACTTCTTTTTCTGTTTGCACAGCTTGATCAACCAGTCTTGGGAGATGAGCCTCTACCTCTCTAATTGAAGACATTGAGTTTTCACCAATTTCCCTTTCATCAGTGGATGCATCTGGTGTGCTTGGTTTGTTTGGAATAGAGATTACAGATTCATTTAACTTCTGCCGTTTCAAGAAACGGTCATATCTATCAAATCTTTTTCTTTTTCGTTGTTCAGAAAGCTCCTTCGAGAAACAAAACACAGATGGTACATAATCCGGAGAGCTCTTGTCAAGTGAACGTTTTCCTGAAGAAAAAACAAAGAATCATAAATAACTGATGGATAGGATTGTCTGTGACTATGCTCTAAAAACTAAAAAATCAAAACAATTTATCTCAACAAGTGAATAAAATTTAACAATTGCTTTTTCATATCAATATATTAAATGCAGGGGGCAGGTTAAAAAAATTCCTTACCACTTATAAAATGTGTACTGCATATTCTTGCATTATCTATTTGCTTCTCAGTCCAGTTTTCCCTCTTCACAGCAGCCACCCATCTTTGACGCAGTTTTAAACTTTCTTCGCTGGTTCCAAAGGGTATTCTGTAAAAACTAAGTGTTGAACCCTTCTTCCTTTTGTTGCTACATCCGTAAGCACAACAGAAGTCAGGCATTTTTCGTTTTTACTTTCAGAACAGTCAACTTCTTGGCTCACGCAGTTTGTTTTCATTCTGTTGTGGTGAAACCTAACCTGCCACGTTGTGCGCACGCGCGAAAATCTGCGCAGAAATGTAAACAATGCAAATGATCTATTAAAGAATACAATTGAATAGTTATTTAATAAAAACAAGGATAAACATGACAGATCTAGTTCATGATAGGCTTGAGGTCATGCAAGAGGTCTTAAACTGAAAATAAATTCTTGACAGTATCTTTTGTTGATTAAAACACAGCATCAATAGTTTGAGTTGGTGATGTTTGTTATTGGGTTTATGTCATGAAAGTTTTTCATTTTCGTCTAAAACATCTTAAAAATTTACATCTCCAGTGGAGCACAAGTTGCTTTAGTTATTTAGTAGTTCACATCTGAATCATAGCAAGTACTTCTTCTTCTCACTTATGTGCTGTCTATTTATCTCGTAAATCTTTGAAGCTTATTAATTATTAACAATCTACATCATTTCACTAAAGAAAGTTTCCTTCAGCATTGCAAAAGTTTACCACCAATCTATAGTTAATCATTACTAAAACATATCGCAGCTTCTTGTAATTTTATAATCTATATAATGCCTATGCTAATGCTATAATGAAATTTACTCTGACCACAGATTTCCCTCACATATTCAGTTGGGTAAAGTAGAGTAGACATACCTTACTATTTCCATTCAAGTTTTCATTGAGTTCCTGCAAAAGAAGCGTAGAGTGAAAATATGTTTTCTTTTTAGATAAAACTGCAGTAAAAAGAAGAAGATATATAGTGTGTGGCTCACTGTTAGAAGCAGAGTAGCAGATCCACCATATTTTAGGCAGATTGCAGATTTGAGCTTTAGAATTTGAATTGTGGTGGCTTACTGAAGATAGCAAAGTACAGACATGAAGATCTTGGAGATGACTTTTGTTTATTCAAGTTAGAATAGTGTCAAAGTAGTTGTAGTATCACAATGGTGCTTATGGTTGCAAAGATTGCCTTATTGCTGGTAAACATGTTGCATCTTGGAGAAGCACTGCTAATATTTACCCATTTGAAGAAGCTATAACAGCCCAAAAGAGAACAGGATGGAAACAATGGTCACAATGCATTGACTCATGGAAAGACGGTAGGTAGTTGTGGTTCAATGTTAAAAGTGTTGACTAGCAGATTTCAATGACGTTTAATCCAAAATAGAGTGGTGTCGCCCTGGTTGAGGGTAAACGGGCTTTGAACGGTTTTTAGTACCTTGTATTTATTGTTAAATAACAAGAATTGTGGCGAAGTTAAATCTAAAAAGTGCGCGAAAATATTTTAATGACGCCATGTGTGAAATATTTTCTACGTTTTTTTCCCTAAACTTTCGTCCACAAGCAAAGAAAAATATTTTTAAAATGCGTACCTGAAAACGAATTGCAAATATTCGCCATCTTAACTTTTATGTTTTGTGGCACTGTTTTGTTTTGGTTTCTTTTATCAGAGTGGTGAAAGCTTTTCCAACAAAAACACAGCTTCATGACAAGTTTAATTCAACCCGCTAAATTACGTAATGTAAGATTTGTAATTTGATATCCGTTTCAGTCGCCACAGGCTTTGTTTCCATGAGCTGTTTGATTGGCCTAAGTCGCCCTATTTGAGTGCCCTATGGTAATCTCCTGTTAACAACGTAGCTTCTGAAAGCTACGCCTGTGGTCTGAAAAAGAAAAAATTTTCCTCTTGCTCCATAGCTTCTTTTGCTTGTTTCATGGTCTCTGCGGAGGCACATTTCACAATTTTGCTTGCCCTCAATCGGGGCGACTTCAAGAAATTTAGGCCGTCGCGACCACTTAGTCTTTGCGCTCCTCGTCACGGAAGATGAGTTGAAAGATATCAAATATAATTTATTTCAACAACAAGTAAGAGTTCAGGAACAGAATCATGATGAGTTTATTTTTCTAACTTTCTTCGTCCAGGTGAAATTCTTGACTAATGTAACAATACCCTCAACCAGGGCGACACCCCTCTACTTTACTTGTTAAAAGTCTCTCTCGTCTAATTTCCAGGTAAATGGTGTGAAATCGCTGAGTCTTCTGCATGACTTAGACGAAGACTTCGATATCATCAACGGAGTTGTTGTTGATTATATGCGCGGTGTTTTACTTGGTGTGGTGAAAACTTTGAGTCTCCTTTGGTTTGATCCAAGTATTCATAAGAACAGACAGAATGGGAGATATTCTGATTATTTTATAGGGAATATATGTACTGTGATAACTAGATAGAATAGAGTCAGTTACTCCGCTCAAAATATTCCTAGTTCTAGTGTTTTGTTTTATTCTGCACCACTGCAAAATAGAATGAAGCTAATATTTCGTTATAATTTCTGTATATGAAGCTTCTTGTGAACTTATTTATTATTGATTTTTATGCCCGAATAAGTGAAATAATCATGATGTTTTAGATATCAGACGTTGATGAAAGGCTATTGGCAATAAAGCCTCCAGACTACATCAGCCGACTTCCCAAATCGTTTAAGCTGAATATGCATCATTTGAAAGGTATTTGAATTTTGCATGAACTGCTCGAGAATATCTACTGTTGCACAGTAAATGCCTACTTTGCGAAGAACATGTACTGTTGCATAAAAATTACATTTAACACTCAACTTTTTCGAAAAACTACACATGACATCATGCTTTTATTAAACGTTTTTAAGGAAACCTTGAGTAGTGCTGAAGTTACATTAAGTGTAAGTTTCGTGCTTTTCAGCACAATGTTCTTCATAATGCAGCATTATACAATTTTTTCAATTTTCTTCAATTTGTTGGCATGAAAGGCATGTTTACATGTTTGGCATGTTTACATGTAAAGGCATGTCTACATTTAGAGGCATTTTTACAATTAAGGCAGGTTTAGTGTTTTTCCCCACTTCACTTTTTAATAGTTAAACTAAATACGGTATTGGTATGTTTACTTAAGAGATGAATTAACATGAATATGTCACACTCAAATGACATGAACTGGTAAATAGTCCTTGATCTAAAAATATATGATACCAAAAAACCTGTTCCCTATACTTTTTTCATCATGTCACAGTATGAGACACTTCGCTTCAGTGTTCATTGGACCTGCACTCTTTCTTCTTGTAGCAAGTGAATATCGCAACTGGTTGTTATTCTATAGCCTGTCATGTCTCGATGAAATTCTACCAAGGCAATATCTTAGTCATTTTGCTCTGCTGGTCGAAGGCATGCATATTGTTTTGGGAACTGAAATTCAGGCAGACGAGTTGGTATTAGCGAGACAATGCTTCTCAAGATTCTACAAGGACTTCTCCTTATTATACGGTAATCAAAAGCTGATCAATAAATTCTGCTTTAACAAGTAAACACGTAGAAACATGCTCTGCATAATGCGTATTGCAATGCAATACTACATAACATTAATATTCAAACTAAGTGTGACGTCTTCAGACAAGGACATCACAACCTCTTCGAATCGCGTCTGTTTTGGAATGCCACTTGTGAAAAAAATCTGTACTGTTTTTTTCATTGATCAAATATGCCAAAGATCGACATGTATGATATATGGCATTGTTTCGTACACTTGTTATTCATCAAAGATGACTAGTAAAAGTCTAAAGACATAAAAAAAATTCGTATACACAAGGAGCCTTTATTTTCTGTTTTAATTTTTTCCAGAATTTCATACCGGGAAGCGTGGCTTAAATGTTCACAACCTTTTCCACTTGTGTGAGTACGTCGAGAACTGGGACTGCTCTGGGGGTACTCTTGTTTCTCTTTTGAGAGCCTTAATGGAGTTATAATAAAGTATGTCCATGGCAAAGAGAAGCATCCACGAGGCAAGTACTCTTTTAGTATTAGGATATGCATTTTTGGATGTTAGATATACAAAGATATTTCGCAACGGTGAGGGTAGGATGTAGTCCATTCTGAGTGAAGGTTACGTTGCTGAAATTTGAGGCAAAAGATTAGTCAGGGAGTTACTCCAGCACCCTGCAGCTGCAACCCTTTTAGTTACGACCCTCTAAATAATTTCATTTAACTTAATTTTCACAGTTTAAACAAACATTTTTGCAGGTTATTCGAATGTTCACTTCAGTGAAGACATTTCACCTGAAGATCGACAACCGCGAGATGAGTTCAATAGCTGACAAATTTGTATGTGAATTCATGTGTAAAAGCAAAAGGTATGTTTATAGATTAAGAATGCATATTATTCTGTAGTTTTTTAATGCTTAAGTCAAGAATTCACCAAATACACAGAATACACTATTAATTTCCTTTGATCCCTTGTTCTCTTCTAAAGTTTCAAAGGAAACATCCGCGCACATTTATATAATCCTTCTACCAATGCGATAAACAGCGAAAATATTTTAGATGTAATTTCAAGCCCCTTTCTATTCTATTCTATTCTATGATTTATTTAATGTTAGTTTTGACAATAGTGATGTGACACTAATTTACACTAACATGAAGCAACTCCAGAGATTGGATTAGGTCATTATTTGTTGCAAAAGGAGCAAGCGCATTTGTTACTAAGAAACCACGTTTTTAGCAAGTTATTAAACTGCCTTGGGTTTCGAGCCAATGTTTTTCTTCCGGAAGGGCGTTCCAGATTTTTGGTCCTTGGAAACTTAGTGATTTGATTCCATAGCTTGTAGTCCTGACTTTCGGAATTTCAAGGATATTTCTTTTACGGAGGTTGTGATCTACTTGCTTTTGTGAGAAATAGCTTTTCATAAATGCTGGGTTAATATTATTAAGAGTTTTGTAGACTTCATACGCTAGAAGTCTAATGGATTGGACATGGACAGTAGTTTCTCTAGATCTTGCAAGTAACGTTTCGTAGGAGGACGCGTAATCAGAGCACGCTAGTCGCAAAGCTCTTTCATTTATTTTCTCAAGCTTATCTTGGCTACCCTTGCTACATAGCATCCATATCAATGGGCAATAATTGAAATGACAGAGGATAAATGAATTTATTATGATCTTTCTTTCTTTTTCACCCATATATCTTGCTAAACGTTTTAGCGAGTTTAGTTGTTTTGCAGCTTTTTTACGTATTTTGTCAATGTGAGAATCAAACTTTAAGTTGTCATCCAATTCAACACCAAGAAGGGTAACTTGATTGTCTACTTTTATGTTTAGATTTGCGTCAATTTGAAAGCTATCTATGTGTTTATCTTTATTTCCAATAGTTATTGCTTGAAACTTAGAAGGATTTGCTGTCATTTCATTTTCTTTGAACCATGTCATACATTTCTTAGTGTTGGATTTTATCAGTTCTAGTAATTCGTTTGTATTATCTGCAGTGACCGATATCGTATTATCATCTGGGCCAGGTCCAAAACGCGTACCACGCAGACTTCGCAGACTTAGCATTTCAAGTCCGCGTGTCCGCGTTTTAGTAATTAGGCCTATGAAATTACTAAAACCCGGACATGGATTTCGCGGACCTACGAAATTTCCTCCCAAACTTATAATAAACGAAAGTAAATTGGTTCTAAAGTGCTTTGCGCTTCTTAGATCTATTTATCGAACATCAAGACTCGAGAAAACACGTTGAAACCCACCCTCAATAAGCAACTTTTTCATTATAATTTAACTTTATCCCTTTCAGCTTTGTAACTATGTTTTTCTAGTTTTCATTATCTTTCTTTTTCACAGTTTTTTTTTTATTAATCTTTACCGATCTTGTTACGCTTTTGTTTTTCAATGTGTCGCTTTGTTATTATAATGATGTATTTTTGCCTTTATATTTCACAATTTTGTAGTGTTCAACATTGTAACTGAAGATGAATTAATGTAATTCGAAACATGTCTTACAAGTTCAAAAATGTCGTCTGTTTTTTGAAATGCTTCATTAGTCTAGCCTTATTCAAAATCTTTTTTCTTACATACTGGTGTAACAACTGCTTGTTTTAAAGATTTAGGAAATGTCCCTGGAAAAATACATTTGTTCAAAACATTAAGCAATGGCTGTAAGATTAAATCAACTGAGATTTTTAGAAGTTTAGCGCTTATCATGTCATGTCCAGTTGCTTTTTTATCATCTAGATTTGTAATAATATATCGAAGTGCTCCTTTAGGAACAAGTTTAAAGTTTAAGCTGGAATCATTTGATAAATTAGCTTTTATTTTTCTAATACTTGGATGGCTTTGGAAATTGTGTATTATATCTCCTATTGTTAATTGTTCCATTCTTTCTGCGAATGTTATTGCTGTTTATTCCAAATTTGCAGTTTTGTACCAGTCAAAAGTTTACCATTGTAAGAGATACAGCATAGGGACTTACGGAAGTGTTTTGGTTAGCATTCATGTTCTTTCAATTCATCGACTTTTTTAATCTGAGTACAATTATATTGATATGGAATGAATATTGAATATATAATTCAGGAAAGTTTTAATTTGAAAAAAATTGAGAGTCTCGTTATTCTCTACTTCAAGACCCAAAAAGATGGAGAAAGCGCTGAATTGTCACCTAATTGGTAAGCAACGAATGGATTCAGAAATTCCTATCGACATGCTGATCAAGACTGAGAAGGATTTTTTTGGGGAAATGGAAGACAACCTGAAATTCATCAAAATTCAAAGAATGATGAAAAATAGGCAGATAATCTTTAGTGAGGAATACACTCGAGTAATGAAAAGGATTTCCTGTGTGGTTTCGTTTAATGGTCGCGAAGGCGAAGAGATTGGAGCAGTCCAGTATTTTATCGCTGAAAAAAGAACAGGGAGGCTATTTGCAGTTTGCAGACTTAAGGAACGCCCAAGTGATTGGAAGATCGACATGAATGGCTGGCATTTCCAACATTATGAGAATCAGAGACGGAAGATAAATTATCAATTTGCAAGTTTGAGATTGGCATTAAATATGTTTCCTTGCCGTAAAATATGTACTAATTCAGGATTTAAATTTTTGTCAAGAGAATCTTCTCATTAATGTAATGATGCAAACCCGGCTGTTAGTTATCTGTTTGCAAATATTTTTTCTCTTATCAGCATAAGTATAGAAATAGTTTTTGAAACTAATTTAAATGATTAAAGAATCATTAACTTCAGAAGCTGTAAAAACATTTATAACTAAAATAATTCTTTACGGGCTTAAAACCCAATATGCCTATGACGAACATAGAACCCAAAATACACCATAGTTATTCCCTTTTAGCAAGGAAATGTGAAGATCTCTTTATTGCGCCATTTACAGTTATCGTATTTGTATATTTTCGTACGCTAATATGACATAACCAGCAATAAATCATGTTTTTCTTATTCCAGCAACAGTATAAAAGTTGTTCTCGTTGAGAGCATCAAAGACAAGGTTATATTTATGGATGGCAATAAACAATTCACTTGCATGGCTAGATGTCCAAACTTCTTTGAAACTGACTGATGAAAACACTTCGCAAAAGAAACATCCTTGTTTAATTAAAACTGCAATTGTTTATTTTGTACTGTAGGTTGCGATTGGCTCAGGGGCGGCGCCACAGGCTGGACTGGGGGGACGCATCCACCCCACTTTTCTCCAAGATCGATTTTTTAATTCGCCCAAATTCGATGAGAAAATTGTGGGGGGGGGTCGATGAGTCGGCTTCCTTTTTTAGAGACTTAACCATTGATTTTCCCACAACGAAATTGTCGTTCAAGCACCAAGCGGTCTTTTTCTTTTTTTTGTTGCTTTTAGAGGAAAATCGATCAGTGCCATGTGCTAAGGTGTAAATTTGCTTAATCCTTCGAGGAAACGAATAAAGGAAAAGCGCTTGAAGCAAATCGAGTTGTTAAGTAATTTACCGGATATAATGTCACACACGTGGCAAGACAATTGCATTCTGACCTGAGATAAGAACAGGTAGATTTCTGATTTTAGTTCAGTTTAGATTTAACTGCGTCGAGGCCAAATCATTGATTTTGAAAGTGGTAAAAAAGTGTTTAATATACACGATCCTTCACTTGAAGTAGTGAATGAAGTGAATCACTCTTTAGTTTTCATTTCAATGACGCTGGTATGAGTTATATCCATGGCTTGAGTATTCAGAAAAAAAGGACGCTGTCTTCTGTTTCTATTGTAGATGTTTTTGAACGCTTGGTAAGTTTTCTACAGATCTCAAAACTAAACGGCTATTAAGTACTACTTCGTTAGTTCTAAGTAAGAAAGGCTTACTGATTTAAAAGTTAGCCTATATCTTTCTCCACTACGTATATGGCTGTAATTAAAAATTAGTTTGATGTTATACCGAATCCTAAAATGTTTGTTGATTTAATTTTTAGTTGAATGCTCAGAACCTACATTTACTGAGGAGGGCTTTAACAAATGGAAGAATGCTACTGGAGATACTGGAAGGCTGGCAAAACGCGCATAGTCACGGATGCACCTGCTCTCAATGAACAGATTCTAGTCATTCAAAAGCGAGTCTCCTTCTGTTCACGAACAACTTGTCAGTTCAGCACAAGCAGCAGTGTCACGAAAAGAAAAGGAAAGGGAGAAAAACCGTGCAATTGTAGAGGTAATATTTGATGTTATAAGGCACTTGGCCAAACAAAACAGTGCTTTTAGGGCAAAAGATGAATCAAGCAAGTCTTTGAACCAAGGCAACTTTCTTGAAGAACTTAAATTTCTTGCGAAGTACCACATGCCACTAAAGATATGGATGGAGGAACACCCAAAAAATGTTTCTTACTTTTCACACACCACTCAGAATGAAATGATAAGCATTGTGAGTGACATTATAGAGGGCATGATTAGATCAGAAGTGAAGTCTTCGAAATACTTTTTTATTCAATGTGATGAGGTTACCTCCCACAAAAGAGCTTTCATGTCTGTTATAGTAAGGTACGTTTTTCGATGTACTATTTCTGAAAGATGCATAGCACTTGTGCGTGTAGACTCTTTGAAAGGCAAAGATTTAGCTGAAACTATAATCGAATTCCTCCAAGGCCTTGGACTGTCTTTGAAAGATCTGATTGGGAAAGGTTTTGATGGAGCCAGTAATATGTCTGGTAAAGATGAAGGAGTTCAGCGTCATTTGACTGATGCTGGGGCAGACAAGTCAGTCTATTTTCATTGCTTAGGTCCTAGAAAAGAGTGTCAATGAAATAACGCCAGTAAGAGATCTCTTTGACACCATTGGATGTATATATAGGTTCATGGAATGTTCACCGAAAAGAAACGCTGCGTATGAAAGAATGTTACAAGCCAAAGGGATCACCAAGGGTAAAACGGCACTGCATTCATTTTCAGACACCCAATGGACAGCAAGGTCGGACAACTTAAAGACAGTCATAAACACCATGCCTGCGTTACTTGCCATGTTAAAAGAGATGTCAGACGAGGGAGACTCAGCTGCTGAAGGATTGCTTATTCGCATGCAAAAATTTTAATTTGTTTTAGGGTGCCACATTTTGCAAAAATGTTTTTCACTTAGTAAGTCCATGTCTGAATATTAGCAGCACGAGGATATGGACCTAGTTACAGCCGTCCCTGTTGTAGACAACCTCAAAAGGTCTCTTTCTGCCCTCCGAAATGAAGAACAGTATGCCCGATTTGTGAAAGATGCAGAAAGATATTGCCAGGAGAACATGCTGTCGATGGATGGGTTTGACAAAGAGGATAGTGCACCTGCAAAACGTCGGAGAACAATACCTGCATGTTTTCGTGACGGATCGTCCTTTTTACATGATGATGGTCTTGTCGCAGCAGCACAGGCTGAAGTAAAATCAACTCTTCGTCAAGCCAATTTTACATTTAGAAGAGATTTTTATCTGCCTGTCCTGGACTGTCTCGTAAATAAACTTGAAAATAGATTCTCCAGTGATGCTTGTAAAGTCCTTACATATGCCAGTGTTGTGCATCCCACCAAATTTGATGAAGCAAATGTGCAGAGTGTAGCAAATATAGCAAACTTTTATGGTTTAAAGAGCGAAATGGCAAGAAATGAATTCATACTTTTATCTAAATCAAGAGAGGTTGCCTCTTTGAAGACTCAGCTGATTTCGTTAGTGTATCCTAGAGTTGTATTATTTCCTAGTTATCGGATCTTTGGCAGCTATTCCCAGTTATCCCAGCTTTCTGGAAATCCAAATTTCTAGCTTTCAGATCTTTCGGCCGCAATTCCCAGTTATCCCAACTTTCTGGGAATCCAAATCTCCACCTTTCGGATCTTTCGGCAGGAATTCCCAGTTAACCCAGCTTTCTGGGGATCGAAATTCCTAGCTTTCGGATCTTTTGGCAACAATACCCAGTTACCCCAGCTTTCTGGGAATCCAAATTCCTAGCTTTTGGACAAAAGGACAAGAAAAAGGTGGGGAAACTGGGGAAATCCTAGGAAACCCTAGCTTTTCCAGCTTCTCTCCTAGCTTTTTGGTACGGGTAGGAAGCATTCTAATCCTGGTGGTCTTTTGTGCCTGATAAACTGTTATGAAATGGCATTGAACTTAAAAATTTCATATCAAAATTAGCCTGTTTTACTCTTGCAGTCTTCATTATTCTACCATAAGCCAAGGCAGGGTTGATGAATACTGAAATGCCTTGAGCATATAAACAGAAAAGTGCGTCCACCTTTGGAGCAGTGTAGGGTGAAAATAACAGAAAGCATATTCAGCAATGAGATTCAACTGAATGGTAAGTGAAGAATTTTTTCATAATACAAAACTTCAAAATTGTAATATAATTCGGAAACATTTTGGGCAATACTTAAACGCTTTTTCCAATGGACACTCCTCAGAGTATGCGCATCAGAAACAGACCAAAACAAACTGAGAGGAACTTAAACCCAGGTGTGGCTCAGAAAGCACCATTATATTCTAAAAATTATACTCTTTGGGGTGTCAGACAACAAAAGCTTTTAAGGCCTAGTTTGGGCGCGGCGAATTAAATTCAGCTTGCATCACGAATGATGCGCTGGTAGAGCGCTCTAAACTACATGATGGATTTAGACAGCGAATTTAATTCAGAGCGCATTAAAGGAAAAGATATATTTCGCTTGTAATTCGCTTGGAGCAGCGCATTATGAGCGCATTTAATAATTTAAGTCGCTTCAAAAAGTGGTTGGTTTATACAGCGCATTATGAGCGAATGAAATTGACACTTAGACAGATTTTTAGGCAATAATTTAATTCGCTGCGCCCATAATGCGCTGTCTAAACTAGGCCTAAGTATCCCCTAAAATGCTTCCGCTGTTAATGTCACTTTGAAGGAATTTTTTTGATGGGTTATTTGTTTCTTATTTCAAAGTTGAACAGTTATAGAGTTTAAGTGTTGACAATCATGACGCACAATCACTCATGGAAAAGTTGTTCATAGAAATGAGAAAATGGATAGAGGGGAGCTCCAACCCTGCCAGAAATAATGAAGAAATTTCATTTATTGACACTCAAAGATCAGGCAGACTGTTGTTTAAGATAATCATTTCTATTAATCATCAGTATTAAAATACTTTTGAAAGCATGTTAACATTTCATGAGCATATTGTTTTTTTCGAAAATGAACATACCAAAGCTGGAGGGGTAGTTTAGATAATATTATGAATGGCAAAGCCCTCACACCAATTTGACGAGAATATGTTTGCAGTGTTTACATGTGAATGAATTTATCTTGTCCTATATTAATACATTTTATTATTAATTCTTCTTAGATACAACTTGAATTTGAACGCATGTTCGGCAATTTAGAACATGAATTTGAAGATGTTTTCCTTAAAGTTAAAGTTGCTGCCTGTATGTCTAATGGTAAGTAATTATATTTTGACTCAGTCGACCCCCCTTTTCCAAATTGATTTTTAACCTAACAAGTTTGATTGTTGAACAGAGATTTCAAGTTAAAACCCATCAGTAGATCCAATTATTTATGTTCCTATATTCCCTGACTTTTCCCTTTTTTATGTGAAACCATAATACTCAAAACACTTATTAAACTTATAAATTCTTGAGTGCAATATTTTTAAAGTTCACAAACTGCTTAAACCAAAATATGAAAATAATATAAGAAAAAAAATTCAAAAATTCATAAACAAAATTGAAAAGGCTTACTTTCCTGGCACTGGCAATGCAATTATTTTAAAAAAATTTTTCACATTACGATTAGTAAAACAGGGTTTCACTCATGTTGCAAATACGCCGACTTTGAAACTACACTCTACAATCTCTTTCTTGCTTTAAACATGATTGCTTTAATATGTCAACTCTTTTTTAGATGATGACATTGAGAGTTTGGAAAAATATTTGCTGCCCAAACGGAGCAAGAAGAGGCTTGTAAACGAAACAGAGGATATTACTTTTGCTGTCAAGCAAAATGCTGCGCTAACATTAGTAAAAAACACGAGATCCCAGGAATTCTGTGTGCTGATTGGCAATTACAGCCATTACTTTGCCAATTTCCAGAACAGCGTGCACTTCTTGATGATGGCTGCTTTTGTATTCAATGTGCACTATTCTTCAAATCAGGCGCCATCGTTTGGGGTGTTAGAAAGGCTTTGGCTTGGGAAGAAACTGACCCCATTGACACAAATGGCAGATGCTTTTTTAAAAAAAATTCAGAAAATGAACTCAAACTGAACTTATTAGTTTTTATATCTGTTACATTATGGTTGTTAAGATATTAATTTACACGTTTTTATAAGAAACCTAGCTCAGGGCCTAGTATTAAAAGCTTCTTAATTTTTGGCCCAATTTTAGTTCACAAAGTCTCTTAATGGTTTTTTTCAATTTAATGGAAATTTGTTGCAGTATAAACTGTAAAAAGGGTGAATATAGCAACTAGTATTATTTTATTACAGGGAATTAGCCACACTAATGCGAGAAATCACGCAGAACTGTTTGAGAACCAATTCCTACCTCCAAAAAATGTGAAATCAGTATGTTGGAAAACTGACACAAAATTTCGAAAGTTTACTCCTTAAAGTTTCTTAACTTTTTCCGTGTCTAGTACTAGGATTCTTAAACCGGTTTCTTATAAAAAAAAGTGCAGTAGAACTTTTGTATGTTAATTTTTTAATTAGGTGTTAAAAAATTTTCTACATTCTTTGTAAACTGTCTTGTTTTGCATGAAGAAAACTCCCACATAAATAGTTTTATTTGAATTCTCTATTTTCATCTCAGACAATTTTTAGGCTCTCTTGAATAGTTAACAATAAATTATTGAATTTAGCATATCTGCTCTGCTAATGCCCTTTTGATTATTACCTGAAATTCAGATCAACTAGCCCAATTCTGTATGGGCGTTGTCCCTAAATGTTTTGCATATTGAAAAATTTAAGGATTTTGTCCCTGAATTAAACAAAGAAATTAATATTTGCCTCATTTGAAGATTTATGGACTATGACAATTCTATTTCGGGTGTTGTCCCTAAATTTTTTGCATATTGAAAATTTAAGGATTTTGTCCCTGAATAAAACAATGAAATTTAAATTTGCCTCATGTCAAGATTTAGGGTCAGTGACACTTCTTTTTTGGGTTTATTTCTCAACATTTATGGTCGATTTAGGGACAAAGTATGGTCAAAGTTAACTTTAGTACAAAACAAAGATTTAGTGTTTATTTATGGACTAATTATGGACAATTTATGGTTACTTTAGGGAGAAATTGTGGACAAAAAAATGGTCATAGTTTATGGACAACAAACAGCTTCGTCCATAAATACTAGTGACAATATGTTTTACAGTGTATAGAAAGTCTTAGTAAAAATTTCATTACGTTGATAAGTCGAGGCACTGCCGTATTTCTCCAATATGCTAGGTTCTTATTCCATGTTAAATATATCTACAATAAATCCAATAATATCAACTTCTAACTTCTAGGTTCCTTCTCAAGGCTCTCTAGTTCTATTTTTCAACGATTTCTAATCAGGGCAGTGCCTCTTGACTAAAAAATTTTTTCATCCAGAATCGTAGTTTGAGACACGCTGATAACGAATCTGCAATTTAATTTTCGAAAGGGTGCATCAAAATCGAACTATTGGGGGTTTTCTGGTGTCCCTTGTTGATTCGGGACCGGGTTTTTGGTAGCCTGGTACCGAGTTTCTCTGACGTCATACTGGGAACGCGCTCATAGCTCATTTTCTCTCTCAACTCTCGGCTAAGGAAAGTTATGACAGTTGTTTGTTTCATTCGAGTTTTGTCATGTCTTCGTCTGGAAGTGATATATTGCAAGCTGGAGATAGCTCTAGTGATAATTCTGGTTTTAATTTTGCCTTGGAAGCTGAAGAAGACCAAGATCAAGATGTTTTTGCTGGCGCTGAGGCAATGGGAGCTCAATATGACCCTTCTGGATACGAAGAGGGACCACGCAATTTTGACCCTATTGCAGATGATGAATTTCTTTTTAATTACGAACGAGAGGTAGCAGATAGAGAAGAGGCGGATCGAAAGCTTCAAAGACATTTTGATGGAACTGAACCCCTAGTATCCTGGTAAGAATCTTTTTATCTAGATTAAATCGTTATTCATGACCGACAAAAAGCAAGAAATAGCCGGGTTAGAAAAAGATAACAGCCTGGACTGGGCTGGGGACTTTTTTCTTAGGTTTGATAGCTAGATACACAATTGTTCATAAATTTGTTTTTTATCACCAACTCATTCAATTCAGGTGTAAATGTGGACGCTGTTCATTAGAAGAATTATCAAATGCCAAGGAATGCAAATGTTGCACATAAATTGAATGCTGTATGGTTGCTATAAATGATGCTGAAGTGGTTGAAGAGGTTGGCAGTGTCGTAAGTTGTGTGACAGAACATCCAGGTTTCTCAGCTGTCTGTTTAAACAAGTGGAGTCTGCATTTGGCTGCTGATAAATATAAAACTAGGCATGGAAGAAGATATCGTCGAGCTGGATTTGAAAATGAGTAAGTGCTATTTGCCTTATCATTTGAGATTTTTGGATGTAATTTTTTCTTCACAAACATGCTGTCAATTTCAAAGTCATTGAAATGGTAGGAATCACTGGTCATTGTTTATTTTACATACTTCAGTGAAAAAATTAAATATTAATTTCTTTTAGTTTTTTACGGAGTGTATCATACAAAGACTTCACTCGTCTCATACATGGCTACCTTGGCCACAACCAAAGAATTCCTTTGCCAGCTTGTGCATATGTGGCCATAAGAAAGAAGTTTCCGCTAGTGGTTGGAGAAAAAACAGGTTTTAGGGAAGAAGCAGACTCTGAATAGATATCTCGTAAGTAGGTAACTATAACATTTATTGACTAATATATTTAATGTGAATCTACACGCATGATTAATAAATATCAAACAGTTCCAACAATAGATACCATATTAGTTTGATTTGGAGCCTTCTTTTACTAAACCCTTGAATATAATGCCTGGCTGGTTTTTTAAATTAACAAAAAATGGTTTTTGACATGCTGACTGTAATTTGTTGTCATCAACTTAATTGATATGATACTTTGTTGTTATGGTGGGACTGTGTATTTGGTAAAGTTATAAGTATATTATAAACAAGGTATTTTCTTTTGTTCTGTGGCTGAGAGTACCTTATAAGAGAGTATGTTATACCCAAATTATACTGTATACAAATACAAATACTATATACCACACAGATACCACATTACTTTTAATACATATTGGTTTTTATAAAGACTGTTAAGTACCAAAGGTCAAAAATTTGAACTTAAGACTTTGAACTACTTATTCTTTGGACAGTCTTTGATCTTCTTGTGTCCTTTCATAGGGTTTTTGCAAACAGAGCAACATGGTTTTGATCTTTGTTGACTCTTAGATGTCTGCAATTGATTTACTACAATGAAAAATCATTGGGAATAAGTGTTTGTCAAGAAGACCAATTAGAGGACTATTATGATAAAGATTCATCAAAAGTGGAGCCAATGTGATTTTACCTGGCATTGTTGGAGGTACATTGATAGGAATCAAAGATTTTCGTGCCCTGTGAGCTTGATGCAGTGGCAGATGATTCTTTGGTGAGCATCGTGTTCATAAAAGATGGTGTGATTTCGTCAAGTTCTGCTTTGGCAGTTTTCAATCTCTCTGGTGTCTTGATGGTATTAAGAACAAATTGATAGATATCTTCTACATAGTCTAGAAAAAAACACAGATTGTGTTTAACATTCATGATTTTCAAAAAGTTGTTGGACAGAATGACAAGACTGAGCTTATTGAAACAAACAGTGCTATAAAAACTTACCAAAATTCTGTGCTACGCGGACATCTCTAACTGTTGCCATCCCATTTTTAAACTTTGGATAGTCTACTTTGACATGTTGAGAGCCATCAATCTTCTTCTTAACTTCACGATTTACATTATTATTAAAATGAATGGCAGCCAAGTCAATTCTGTTGGATTTTGATAGAAACAAAAATATATACAACTTGTATAAAACACAAGGAACGTAAAATTGATAGTGAGAATTTCATCAATTTGTTTCAAATGTGTGCCTCACCTGCAGTACATGCCAGGATATGAATATCAAATCATCTTTGGGGCAAATTGATTAAAAACAGAGTGCAAACCTTCCAAACAACTTGTTTGTGCATCATATGACACCTGCTTAATACCCTTCAACAGTCTCTTGTCAGTTAATGCTTTGGAAAGTTTTTCATATGGAACAGAATCTGTGAATAAATTCATTTGTTATGTACATTTAATACTGTTGGAATCTGGAGCAGATGAAAATCAAAGACAAAAATGCTGAAGTGAAGCTTAGCTTCCTATTTTTTACAGCTTGCAGTTCACATGTAGTAGGAGCCACGGTATCAGAGAAATGCAGAGTGTATACAATTTATTTTGATTGTCCCAAACTTCATCGAATTAGTATTGAAATACATATTCTAGCTTATCATCAAGACATCCATGTGATAATGATTGAAATAGCTAAAGGCTCACCTTTCATTAACTATTTCCGTTGAGCAATTGGACCATGCACACATTTGTGAAAAAGGGGATTATCAGGAAGTTCGTGTTTGTTAATAACATGACTCAGGAACACCTTCACCATTTTCATCTGCTGTTGATGTAGCACTCCAGTAAAGGTGATTAACACATGCCCTGATCCATTCCTTTATTGAATCGTAGCCTTTCTCCTTGCCCAGTTTTGTTAAAACCTTGTTGATTTCTGCAAATGGATAGATTAAGATTTCTTGGTTGTGCCCAAAAGTTAAAGGAACAAAGATGTTTTAACTTTGAGGTGAAAAGATTACTTACTTTTTGCAATATGCCAGAGGTCAAATCTGTGCTTTATGCTGGATTTGTTCTCTTTCATGAAACTTGCAATGGTGGCATGCCTGTCAGAAACAAATTTGTTGATAACTATTTCGTGACTTTCAAGAAATGCCAAGCATTTTTTGAATCCATAGAACTCCATTGCATTGCTGCTTCCAGCCTGATTTCTCTGGACAAGATCGAAGTGAACAACAGCTGATTGTGAGCAAGAGTACATCGAGTAGGCACCATACTTTGCATTGTGGCCTATACTGTCATGTCTTGCATCTCCAGCTAATACTAAAGGTTCTTGGCTCTCTTTTAAAATATTTACAAGGTTTGACTGATAATCTTTCCAGTAGAGATATACAGCCGGGAAGAGCTTTGTCTGTTGATGGAAGAAACAGATATTGTAGGTTTAAAGACAGTATGTACTTCAGAAATTTTGCAAGTAGATCAATGTTAAAATGCAGAAAGACTCACAACCCCTGAAATAATGGAATTATATTTGGAAAAGTGAAATATTACCCTCTGATGTTTGAAGAATGTTGCCAGTGTTATTGAGCTGATATTCATGTGCTTGAAAATCTGTACAACTTTCGAAATCGAGCCTCCAGCTAGAAGGATGGACATGCTTAGCAGGAAATTACCAGCAGGAATTTTCGTGCCTGGCATCTGTGGTTGACTTTTCCATGTGTGTTGTTTCATGCATCTTGGATTGATACAGTATGACTTCACAACAAGCATCGTTCCACATCTACTCGCCTCTAAACTTGGATTGTCAGACTTGCAAAATTGACAGAATTTAAATAGCATCAATATCTGAGTTAAGAATACAATGAATTTTGGTTCTGTTCGCAGATTTCCATCTTTATTTACCATTCTAGAAAGAAAGATTGCATAAAGTTTGAACAGCTGTTCATCGTAATTCTCTCCCTCATCAAAATTTTCTTCCTGCTGAAGATCTTTGTTTGCTGCTGGGCCGGGGCTTACTGATTTTACTCTTTGATTATCTGCAGCAAAAAAGTGAGTAACAAGGTCTTAATTGGTACACACATGAATTATGCTTTGAACTTACTGTTCAGGTTCATCTTGATCACTATCTGAATCAGTTTCATCCGAATTATCAGAAGGCTCGTAACATGGCATTTCCTCTTCTTCCATTTCAAACTTATCCTCATCCATGAAAACATTTTCGCAGTATTCATCACCAGAACTTTCACTTGACTCACTGAGTGGCAAAGATTTTACAGGAGACTTCTTTTTTGATGACTTTTTTCTTTTGAGTTTATTCAGTCTTCCTGTTGCAGGAAAATTAATGAAAAGGATAAAGGATGAATAATTTTTGCATAAAGTTACTAACTAATTGTCATGAAAACAGCAAATGCATGGGGTAAAAGCAAGTGAGCAAGTGAAGTATTGTTAATTGTTTAGAAATTGATCAATATTCAAACATGTATGTCTGTAGAAATTCAAAACAGAAGGAAAGCTGTCCTTACTATTCAGTGTTCGATTCTTTGACTTTTAATGTGCCAGCGAAACTCTAAGAGTAATTATGCGACTTTTTGCTTTCCGGTTGGCCTCTTTCAAGGAAGTACATTCAGCACATACAGGAACGTCTTGCTGCTTTGTTGGTGAATGGACTCGTGGCTACGAAGCAATATACATAGATTACTAATAAATTGAATGAATGAATGAATATGTGTCATCTATTCTCATTGTAAGGAAATGGAATGCTCAAATTTGAACAAAATGACTTCTGGAAGAAAATTTCAGCTTTGACTATAATTAAGAAATTCTTTACAATTTTTTTATAACTTTTTCTAAAAAACCCTTGTAAAATTTTGAGAAAAGATTATTATAAAAAAAGAACATATGTTTTTTCTGGATGACTTGTTTCTGCTTAATATGTTGCTTTATTGAGAAAAGAAAGTAGACATACAGGTTCATCCACAATAGGCATGGGCTCTGCGTGTGTATCATCAACGCCAATATCTTCCAAAGGAGCCATTTCTTCGTCATCGTAATTCTCTCCCTCATCGTAATTTTCGTCCTGCTGAAGATCTTTGTTTGCTGCTGGGCCGGGGCCTACTGATTTTCTTGACTCTTTGATTATCTGCAGCAAAAAAAAGTAACTGTTTAGATCAAACTGCATTATTATTTTACTTACAGAGGTAAGTCATTTCGTTTTAAAATTTATTCTAATAAATAAAGAATACGAACCAACAACTTTCACGGATACCCTACTTAGGTCTATAAAGACTTACTTTTCTATGTGTTCTCTCTGACATGTTTTCCTTTTCTTCTCTTCCAGTTTCCAATTCCAAAATTGTAGGGAAGGTGACTACTCCAATGTCATCTGTTACCAGCCTTGGGGTTCTTCCAGGAACAAATATTTGTCTCGTGAAATTATCCTTGGTAAAATGTCGACAACAAACCACAGCATGTTTTGTTGGTTGCCACCGATTACTTCTTTTCGTTTTTTTAAATTTTATCCACTTCTTTCTCCTTCTCTTTGCTTCAGGACGATCATCGTCGAAAAATGGAATTGGATGAAGTGCTATGCCTCTTTCCTTGTCAGGATTGCTATTACAAGTTGGCAGAATACACCTTGCCGGCATCGTGGCAAAAATCAAATTTCCCACTTTTTACTTTGCATAGCTGCCCTGCGAATGAATTTATTCTTTCCCGGTATGACGTCAAAGGTGACTCGCCCCAGGTTTTTACGTCATTCATTCCACTGCACGGTCGTGAACCACAAAAGATTACGAAAACAGCCTAATTTCTCAAGTTTGGTGTGTCATAACTCACGAACCATACCTCCGATTGAAAAAAAATTTTCCTTTTTTGAAATCAGCAGAAAGGATTCATTCAAAATCCGTCGTAATATTTAGTCAAGAGGCACTTTAAGGACAGTAATTGAAAGCATTTACCATAATGGCAGTTTCTTCCAACTGACAATATGTTCTATCGACAATCGAATGTACCTTGTCCAAATCTGAAAAGACTTTTTGCAAAAACACGACTCAGCAACACATGCGACGCATGCAGTTTAGGAAACACGGCTTCATAAACAGTACCATTCTATTTAGTTCTTTCAAAGAAATCTTGTCAGTTTCATTACCGCTCTAGTCGACATTCGGATAACGACTCATAGGCAACTGTAACCTTTTGTGTGTAGGGTGGCTGAATACTGTTTACATTTTGCTTTCTCAGAGCAACATGTAGGCACAGGATGTCACAGAGAGAAGGACTGCAAGTGAGCAGGTAGCTCCAGCTTTTAAAGTAGCGCACTTTTGATTGTTGAATGGTGCTGCCAGTTTTCAGGAAGTAGTTGCCAAATTTTATGATGGGTTCTACTTTTGAGCAAGAAGCAGTTGCGTTGCTGCTTTCTGCAAGGATTGGAACGAAGCACTAGTGTTGTGATGCTTCGTTAACATGAAGCATCATGGCAATTGTATTCGTAAAGATTAATGAAAGACAAATGTTACCTGTTTATAATATCTGTAATTATGATATCATCAATATCTGAGGAGATTCCATCGGAACTTTCCTTGATATTGATATTCCATTGAAATTTCCTATTCGATTCTGCTTTATTGCCACTTGTCAAGCCTGAGCTGTCCTGCATGTTATCATCCCTGCAAATGAATACATAGAAACAGTTTTAGTTCATATGATATTTCATTTCATAAACTGTAAATAGGTGTTTGAAAGACCGGTATAAGAACAAAAATCACTTTTCCAGATATATTTTGCAGCAAGTTTAACTTGCCTTGCTATTCTCTATAAATATCTGCAAACGTGATTTTTACAGCAGAATATACTCTACCTGGTGGTAATGTTGTTTTCTTTCTCTTTCTGCGCCCCAGCATTGTGATTTGATGTATCCCTAAGTCCATTGTCTCCATCTGTAAACCTATAGCAATGAAAACTAAATTAAAAAGTGATCAAAACTTTCCAGTTTTTTAAAGATGTTTCAGCATCACCAGAGAAGCTAAAAATCACCAAATTCCTCAAATTCACCTAAATTAAGTTGAATGGTGGAAACAAGGCTATTACTAAAAAGGGTAACGGGGAATCCGGGGAATTCTAAAAATAGCAAATTACTAAAAAGGGTAGCACGGGGAATCCGGGGAACATCGAAACCGCTTAAGATATAAAAATGCAACAAACTTTAAATGAAAGAGGGTGAAAAGTTGGCTTGTTTTACTGACTTTCATACCTTTTAGCTGAACGATGTATTATTGGTAGATTGTAGAAATCTGTCTACATCCGGGAGGTTTAGAACTCATACGGGACTCGCACCACGTTTTTTGTTTAACTGTTGTAGTTTTAGATTTGGAGTTGTTGTAAAATAATGTGTTCATGAAGCAAACATGGCCGATTCGTTTGTATAATCAAACTTTCAGGGCCCATCCAATTGTTAATTATTACATGGCACCCAACGTGGGGCTCGAAAGTTTTGATTTCTGGTTTTAAATTCGTATTTGGATTGTCATGTCCGTCGAGAATCGTGAGGAAAACAGGGTCCAAGTTGGACTTGGAGGAGGGCTGCCGAGACTGACAGCCATTCGTGGTGCACATCGAGGAGTTGTTACCAAATTAATAAGGGAAGCTGAAGCTTTACTAGAAGAGAACAGTCATAATCAAGAATTAATAAATCGTCTGGAAGTGATTCTCAACTCGTTGGATGAGAAACTCAAAACCATCTCGGATTTCGACCGTCAAATTTTAGAACAGATTCCTGTTGAGGAAATCGAGAAGGAGATCGAGGAAACGTCAGAGATAACAAGCAAAATATTTGCTGCCAAGAATCAAGTGTCTCGTTTATTGGAAAATCGTAATCGTGTCAGTCGTAGTAATCGTAGTTTAAGCCCAGATGTTGATAGGCCCTTTTCTATTAATGGGTTGTCTCATCAAGCCAAATTACCAAAATTAACTTTGGATTCGTTTCGTGGTGATTTGAAACAGTGGAGGCCATTTTGGGATTCTTTCCAGGCCGCAGTGGATGCTCGAGAGGACATAGCAGACGTTGATAAATTCAGGTATTTATTACAATTCGTAGAAAATGATGCAAGAAAAGCAATTGAAGGTTTGCCTGTCACTGCTGCAAATTATAAACAAGCACTTGACATTTTGCAGGAGAGGTTTGGAAAACCACAACAAATTATTGCAGCTCACATGCAAACACTGCTAAAATTGCCTTCCTGCTCATCTGTAAATGAGGTAAAACATCTGCGTGCCATATTAGACAAGCTGAATATTAATGTAAGGAGTCTGCTAGCCCTGGGTATCAACTCGAAGCAGTATGGTAGTCTGCTCATACCGGTCATTATGTCGAAGATGCCTGAGGAAATTTGTTTGGTCGTTGCTAGGAGATATAAGGATGATATTTGGGAAATGGATGACGTTTTAAAGGATATAACTAGAGAGGTTGAAGCTAGGGAGGCTGCACTTGCAACTAAGGCTAGCAACATTGTAAGATCAGGGGGTCCACCAGTCTTTCCAAGAAATAACTCAGCGACATTACTAGCTAGTGGTGGAACAATCAGTATAACATGCGTTTACTGTAATAAGGATCATTTTCTGCAGCTTGTCAAGTCGTTAAAGAAATTCGTAAGCGTAAAGAGATTTTATTTCGTGACAAAAGGTGTTTTTTGTGTCTAAGAAAGGGACACAAAGTTGGTCAATGTATTCGTTCGCAGAATTGCAGAAAATGTCATCGTAAGCATCATCAGTCAATTTGTTTGTCAGAAAATAATCAACAAGGTCAAAATGTATTGTCAAATAGTGCTGAGTCTGAAACTGACAATGTTTCTACAACAACAGCAAACTTTGTTTCTGCCAATAAATTTGTCGTGTTGCAGACAGCATCAGCTGTAGCCCGGGGAGCTGATGGAAAAGAATTCAAGGTTAGGGTGCTTTTTGACGGAGGAAGCCAAACGTCATATATCACAGAAAATTTGAAACAGAAATTGGGACTGAAGCCGTTAAAATCAGAAGTTTTGAATGTAAACACGTTTGGGGACAGGTCTTTTAGGAGACAAAAATGTGATGTAGTAGAATTTTCACTTGCTAAAGATCATGGACAGCAGGGAACCCAGGTATCAGCTCTTACATTCCCGAATATCTGTTCAAGGCTACCTAGCCCTGTTGATTTGTCAAATTATCCGAAAATAAGGTCCCTAGATCTTGCAGAAAAGCCAGAAAATTCATCTAAGCCTATTGATATTTTAATTGGTTCTGAGGCTTATTGGAAAATAGTCAATGGGGAGAAAATAATCAGAGACAGTGGTCTTGTGGCTATTGATAGTAAGTTGGGTTGGTTGCTCTCAGGCGTTGATGATAGTTTTCATGATGAAACCACCCAACAAAGCTATCATGGTCAGTCGGCCTTTGCGATTACAAACTTAGTAATCAATCAACAACTAGGTGTTGTGGAAGAAGAGGATCAGCTAAAATTTCTTCTCAGGAAATTTTGGGTCACAGAAGCTGTGGGAGCTGAAAATATTTTAAATTTGGAGGAAAAATCTACTGATAAAGAGTTTCTACAAGGAGTTTGTCATGACGGAGAGCGTTACTCTGTAAATCTACCATGGAAAGATCAGAAAGAGAAATTGAAAGATCATCTAAATTTGAGCAGGGATCGTGCCTCAAAGTTGTTGAAAAGGTTAAAGGGCAAGCCTGACCTGCTTATAAAATATGATGAAATTATGCAAGATCAGTTGCAAAATGGCATAATTGAGCCTGTGCCTAGCGAGGCACAAAATGAGTTCAAAGAGAGTGTGAATGTCATTCATTATCTTCCACATCAACCCGTTGTTCGAGATGACAAAACAACAACCAAACTGAGAATTGTGTATGACGGATCTGCACATAGCGCTAGTGATGATTTATCAATAAATGATTGCCTAGATCAAGGACCCAATCTTATACCGTTAGTTTTTGGAATTCTGATTCGTTTTCGTCTGCATCATATTGGATTGATTGGGGATATCAAGCAGGCCTTCCTGATGGTTGGTATAAATGAGAGAGATAGAGATGCGCTTCGTTTCCTTTGGTATGATGATATACAGAAGGACAATCCGGAAATGTTGACATATCGTTTCAGACGGCTTTTATTCGGGTTAAAGCCATCACCAGCCATCTTATCAGCTACTATAAAGCATCATTTGTCATCAGTTGAAGAAGAGAAGATATCTGTCACTGTAGAAAAGCTGAAAGAAGACCTGTACATAGATGATTGGATAACAGGAACTGGGTCGGAAACAGAAGCCATCCAGTTATATACAGAAGCTAAAGAAATCATGTCGAGAGGAGGATTTACATTGCGTAAATGGACCTCTAATTCATCAGAAATTCGAGATTATATATTAAATCAAGAGAAAGAGGATATCATTATAGATGAGCAGAGTCAAGAGACAGTTGATACTTGTCTTCTTGAAGATGATTTATCAGTCGCTAAAACAACATTGAGTCAAAATCCATTCGCGGTGAATGAAGGAAGTGCGTAAAGGTTTTGGGAGTGAATTGGGACACCCAAAATGATATGATATTTTATGAATTTGTGGATTTAGTCAGTTATGCTAAGTCTTTGCCAGTGACTAAGAGGTCTGTGCTGTGTTTATCTGCTCGTATTTTGATCCACTTGGGGTGTTGTCATGTTTTGTGGTAAATTTGAAAATTCTGTTCCAGAGTTTGTGTGTTGATCATCATTCATGGGATGAGGAGTTGACAGGGGACATCCAGAAAACTTGGTTGAGTTTGATATCACAACTTGAATTCATGTCAGGGAAAGTAAGAATTCCAAGGTGTTATTTTGTGGAGAAATCTGAAGGCAGAATAAGGTTACATGGGTTTTGTGATGCAAGTGGAAAGGCTTATGCAGGAGTCGTATATATGCAGATTATTCATGAGGATCATGTTGAGGTTGTTTTTGTGTGTGCAAAGTCAAAGGTTGCTCCCTTGAAGGCACAGTCTATACCACGTCTTGAGTTGTTGGGTGCCTTGTTGCTTGCAAGGTTAACTGATTCTGTGATCAAAGAATTGAAGGAAAAATGCTCCATTGAGAATGTTCATTGCTGGACAGATTCGATGACAGTTTTATGCTGGATTAAAAATCAGAAACCTTGGGGGCAGTATGTTATGAATAGAGTGGATGAAATTCGTACACTTACATCAGTTGATTCATGGACTCATTGTCCAGGAGAGTTGAATCCAGCAGATATGGCATCCCGGGGAGAATCTGGTTACAAAATTGTGAATTCACGAGTCTGGTGGAAGGGACCAGAGTTTTTGTTGTTGCCTGAGAAAGATTGGCCTAATTCAAGTACAACATCCAGCCTTGCAAAAGAGGAAGCTATGAAAGAAATTGTGAAACATCCAAGAATTTCAACTCGTGTATATGTCAACGTCAAGAGACAGACAAGTCAGTCAGTCAATAAAATCATCAATTGTGAAAGTTATAGTTCAGTCAACAAGCTATTTAGAGTGACTGCATACGTTCTTCGATTTATTAAGATTTTGAAATGCAGGGTTAAAAATATCGTTTGCAACAAGGTTGAGTTTTTACAAGCAGAAGAAATTAACGATGCACGTGAGCTGTGGATAAAAGCAATTCAGCAAGAATCGTTCAGTGAAGAAAAATAAGCTGTCATTAAGGGCACTTCACAGCCATTATACGTCAAACAGTTTGGTTTATTTCTGGATAACAACGGAATATTGAGGTGCAGAGGACGTTTAGAACATTCATCGCTACCATTGTCTGGAATAAATCCGATTTTGTTACCTACACAACATCATTTTTTGCAGCTTATTGTTAGTGAAACACATTACAAGGTTATGCATGCTGGTGTAAATGCAACTCTGACTGCATTACGTGACAATTATTGGATACCACAAGGTAGACAACTCGTCAAGAAATTTATTTGTCATTGTATCATATCCGTAAGGTATTCTGGAAAACCGTTTCCACGTCCGCCAGAACCTTCTTTACCGTTTGAACGTGTGGATGAGTCGGCACCATTCACTAACACGGGAGTTGATTTGGCGGGACCACGATTCGTTGTGAATAAGCAATCGAAAGAGACTGAAAAAGTGTATATGCCTATACACGTGTGCCTCAACCAGAGCTGTTCATCTCGATTTACTCGAAGATTATTCAGCAGAATCATTTGTACGTTCATTTCGTCGCTTTACAAGTCGTAGAGGACTACCTAGTGTCATAATGTCAGACAACGCCAAGAATTTTAAGGCTGCAGCCAAGCTGATTACTCGTATCGCAAAGTCAGAACTTGTTCAGAAACATATGAGTTCTTCATGTATTTGCTGGGATTTTATAACTGAGAAATCGCCTTGGAGAGGAGGTTATTGGGAACGACTAATCAAGATTACCAAGGATGCGCTGAAGCGTGTAATTGGACGTTCGTCATTGTCTTTTGAAGAGTTCAGAACTCTTATTGTAGAAGCAGAATGCGTCGTTAACTGCAGACCACTTACCTACGTATATGACGACACAGAAGGAATTTCAAGCCCGTTATGTCCTTCTCATTTGATATATGGACGGAGAATTACTACGCAACCAAACCATGAGTTTTATAACGCTGTAAATACAAGTCAGTCGCTTTCAAGAAGAGCAAAACATCATCGTCAGCTACTTATGCATTTTGCAAAAAGGTGGAAATATGAATATTTGTTAAATCTCAGAGAAGTCGCTCGTAAGGATAAAGGAAAAGAATCAATCGTTTCAGTCGGAGATATCGTTTACCTTCGCAAGGATGGGACAGCACGTTGTTTTTGGAAACTCGCTAAAATCGTTAATTTACTGAAGAGTAGAGATGGAGTTATACGTTCAGCGGAGATTTGTGTTGTGTCGAATGATTCTATGAATACAGTGACACTTAGAAGACCGTTGGAATTACTCGTACCTACAGAAGTATCGGGGGATATCGGAGTGAAAGAAACCGGAGACGTAACATTGAACCCAGAAGCGAAGTCGTTTGAGCCAGCTGTCGGAATTACAAGACCTATTCCGTTGGAGGTGATTCAAGCATACAAGGACGAGTGATGAATACTATCTTTCTATATTTTTTAGTTGTATTCACGTTTTGTTAATTATCTAGATTTGAGAGACGAATCTACCCGGGGAGTGTAGAAATCTGTCTACATCCGGGAGGTTTAGAACTCATACGGGACTCGCACCACGTTGTTTGCTTAACTGTTGTAGTTTTAGATTTAGAGTTGTTGTAAAAAAATGTGTTCATGAAGCAAACATGGCCGATTCGTTCGTTCGTGTAATCAAACATCGCAACCAGAGGTTCATGGCTTTCTAAGGCCCATCCAATTTTTCGTTAATTATTACAGGCTTACTTGAAAACATATTGCTGCAGGATTTCCAAGGGATCTTTTCTTATCTATTGATATGGTCCGTTAGCACTTTTCTCTCCCTTGTTTCCATGTGCTCTCTCGAAAAATATTAATTTTGCTCAAGCTCGTAGTAGTAAAGATTTCACTATCTTTCGAAGTGTGTTTCAAGGAAACTTTCTTGGGCAACGTTGTCAAAAAGTAATCATGCAAACAGAAGAATGAAAGAGACAAACACATTAAATAACGGCAACAGCAACAGAACATCAATAATCAACAAAACAATTCACCAATAAACAATACAAGACTAAGGTATTACTGTAGTTCAAAAATGCTGTGATAAATCATGATTTTTCAAAACAGTCCTGGCGCAGTGAAACCAAACTCTGAGGCAAGTCTTTGCAGATGTCTGTTAGAGAGGTAGGGCAAAATATCCCTTTTAACAGAAAGCATTGTCGCATTAAAGCTCGGATACCTCTGCAACACACAGGTCAATTTCAGATGAAAATGGATGTTTTGGGGTTGTGGACTGCAAACCAATTGACCAGATTGACGGTCTCGGTACTGCCGATAGTCTCTAAAGACTATCACAATGTCGTTAGGTGGGGCGGATGGTGGGTTCTGTATTTCACCACCACAGCCGTAGCACCTTGATATTATTGTTTCCGAGACCAGTTTCAGAGAGAAAACATTTTGTAATTCTTGAGGTTGGGATGGGGGTGAATCTGCCAGCAGAAGATTGACATTGGCGTTTTTGGGTTGTTGTTGTAGCATTCTACAGTGTCTGGGCGAAATATTCAAGATTGGCGGTATTTGGGGGTATCGGTGGTTTTGCCGGAGAAATTGCTGACAGGCAAGAGTTAATGATGGCTGCTGCTGTGGCTGTTCTGGATCAGCTGGGCTAACTACTTGAATCCCAACCTGCTGTTGGTAAGGCTTAGGTCTCGGCGGTAATGCATCAAGTTTTTCTGGTTCAGGCGATTTTGGTTGGATTTGGATATCAGCACCATCTTTTCTTATGATCTCGTTAACTAGTGGGCGTTGTGCGTTTTATCTTTTCCGCTTGCTGGGTTTCTTTCCCGCATTGGATGGTCCACCACTTAATGCCATTCGAGTCAAGCTATGTCCACGCTTTGATTTTTTGAACCATGTTATAAAAGAGTCCAGACGACCAGTCTTTTCGGCAACGCTAAGGACATGTTTGCAAGTCTTTGTGCTTCTATTGAAACATGTCCGGTCGCAAATTAGTGCCCCTTTTTTTCCTGCTGTTACGATGTATATCTTGTTGCAATAACCAGCAACTATGTACGAGCCGTTATTTGCACCCGGTTGTGGAACAACAAGAGTTGGATTGGCAAGTAGCTCAGCTGCTTTGTCGAACATCGTCATGAGTATGGGCATTGGAACACTCGTTATGCCGGGCGCCTCAGCAGATATCGAAAGGAAATTGGCTCGATTACCAGATGTTGCCTCAATATTGAGTGAAGGTGCTTCTTCAACGATACATTCTTTTCTCCCCTCGATACCTGTCTCCCGGGGGTGAAGCTACCCAGGATAAGGGACAGGGACTTGTGGACCCAAGTTTTGGGTCATAAATTTCCATCAATCCCCATCGACCCCCAGTTTTGGGTCATAAACTCGGTTCAACTACAGTACAATCTTTTAAGAAGATTCTTTCTATCCCAAGAGTCAGTTTGGCCACGACATCTATCACTTCCAGTTTGAGGGATACAGATTCATCAATTATTGGGCCAAATTGATTGCTGCTTTGTACCTTGATTCAATCAATTTATATCTTGTTTTTACTACAACTTATTCAAGTCTTTTGTCTGAATGTAAACTGGAGCCAATTCCTCCTTCTTTAAGTAGTACCAGTTCAGTTCTCCTGCAGCAATTCTGGCATGATCTCATCTCATGCAGAAATTCCATCTTATAGCTATCCTGCAGCCATCTCATCTCCGATGGCAAAAAACCAATAATACTCTACTGGCAGTATAGACTACTTCATATATGCTGCATAGGTCCATAGGCCTACTAGTCTCCAAGTTACTGTTACATAGTGTCTCAGCAAAGCAAAAGTAGGTAGATATACAAATAATCCACTTTTTTAGTGTTGCATCAAGAATCATCTTTCACCTTGAACAAAAACTAGTTTTCGTTTTTAGAATCAATTAATCAGTCTGTAGTTACTAATCATCAGCTGTGAGAACATTTGGCAGAAAAACAGGCAGATAGGCCCTGGAACGTCACTTTCGAAAATGAGCCATTTGCTATTGACCTCGCTTGATCACATATCACCTCGCTTTCGCTTTCCCGCACTTTCATTTAACAAAATGGACGAAAGAAAGAAGACGAGGTTTATTTTGTGGCAGATAAGGTTTCTCTTTAGAGGGAGATAAGAAAAAAATGGTATCAAAAGAACTTGTGTTATTAAAATAACAGAGATTATTGGTAAACATAGGGCAAGTAATCATGAATTGGAAACAACAGTTACAATGTTGACCCAACTCCGACCCTCTGGATGATTAATTTTGCTGGAGATAAACCGGTCTTTAGACTTTGTTAAAGAATTTGGCTGGTTTTTTGTTCCTGTTATTTTTGTTATTGTAGTTTTACTCATGTACTTTTGAGCAAGATACATTTTTCAGAGCTTCTACACAATTTGACTGGAATTAATACCTAGGTGTTTTGCATTTTAAATGTTTTGTGAGTGTGGGACCCCCCCAATTTTGAGTAATTTCTTTGTGACAGTTACCCTCAGTCTTGGGTATACTTTCAAATTATCCACCCCAGTCTTGGGTACGTTTTGCTTGGTCACCTACTCAAGTCCCCGTCCCTGATCTTGGGTAGCTTCACCCCCGGGACCTGTCGGTCTGAATTTGATGATGTGAGCCTTTCTTTGTGCCTCGGTCATTTTAGCCCACTTGTTGTTGTCGATAGCTAAATGTTGGAATTGTTCATGAACTCTGTAAGGACCTCACCCGAAAATAGCACAATCTTGATCTCGAAACTGAGCCTCTACCAATTCTTTGATTTTCTCTATGAATTTGTGTGGCTCTGTTGGTTCAAATTTTAGATGCTGTTTGATAATTAGATTTGCAGCTTTGTTGTCGTTGTTAGTAAATTCAGAAGGAGGCTCTCCGAGGCCAGCTTCCGTGCGTTAATACTTCAGCATGTACAGCTTCAAGTCTTCTGCCTATATGAAGGAGAGAATTGTCATTTTCAGGAAAGCAATTTAAAATTGTATTGTTATTTCAAACTAAGGGAACACCATTTATCATACAGAAATGCGCAGAAGTGATTACCACTCTCCAGAGGCAATCCGAAGAGATGTCACAGTCCTGTGTCCTATGTCACAGTCATCAGAGTGCCAAACATTGTATGAGAGTAAGAAAAGCCCATACAAGAATGCAGCTGTAAGGCAATCTTCAACTAGCTGTTCATTGTAATACTCGTTTATTTCACTTTGGTCGCAAAACGGGAGTAATAAGACGTGGAGCTCTTTCATTAAAATCTTTAGGCTCAAGGTTGTTTAAGAAATTGAAAGCTTTCGATAGGGTTGTTCTTGTTTATATTATTAGTGTTGTTTTTGTTGTTGTTGTTGTTTTTATTGTTATTATCATTATCACTAAAATAGAAACGATGGTGATGCCACGAAATATCGACTAGCTAATACGAGATTTGCTTTTAATTCCGAGCAAATGTAACACCAAATGATGATTACAGCGTTATGATGACACCAATTCTCGTACTATCAAACCTTGAGAACCTTTTTTAGCAAGAAAGATAAAACTTAGTTACCTTATTTTTTCAGAACCATTGAAAGAACGACTCTTGAATTGTTACATTTGCTTCTCGCTCTCTTTGATTCCATCGTTGCTCTGCAGCTTCGAGGTGTACCTCAAAGTCTTTTTCATCGCTACAGTCTACTAAGCCCTCAAATTTTCTTTCTTCAACTTGCTTGCCAAATATATCTTCTATGAATTTCAATTTCAGTTCTCTTGGAATTTCTCGTTTTGTTAATTCACGATCAATGTTGTCTTTATAATGCAAGAAGCATCTGAGAAATGTTGCATGGCAAAAGTTTCTTTTAAACCCGTCAACAATGGCTTTCTCCCCATCCGTACCACATGCAAGAACACCTTCAAGAGATGGTTTAGCTGAAATCATGCTGTACAAAAATTTGGAATATGCCCTCCATGTTTTGCTTTGATGAATCATTAGAGGACCAATAAAGACCGGTGGCTTTCCAGTATTCCTTAAATTCTCTTTGAATATGTTAAACGTTTGGTCGATGCCAAGCACACAAAACTGTCGAGGATCTGTAGTAAATTGCGCCATTGTGTTTAATTGACGATCAGTAGCGAGAAAGATGAATAATTCGGGATGGATGTCGCATTCACGGATGAAACACGACTCTTTGCTTATCTTATTCTCTCTTTTGCCTCTGTGCAGAAGCATCCATAGCTTGTCAAATGACGTATAGCCCTGACCAATTCCTTCCTTTTCTCTTTGTTGACTTTAGCGCATATCGAATGTTGTAAAAGTCTTTAGGTCCTCTTGGCAGTTGCCCTAGGCTTCTTGCAGATGTCACATCTCCTTCTGAGCAAAAATCGTTGTCCAGAGATTTTCTAGCATTGCTCTTGTCGTCTGACGCAAGAACTTTAATTTTGTTGCGAACACTGGGCTGTAGGCGCCGGTATACAACGCTTTTCTTGCGGTAAAGAAACAGACACCTCGTGTTCTTTTCCTCTGAACAAATACTGAATAAGACGATAGGGCAGGATCTTGCCGGTTGAATCTGAAAGACGCAACATTTACAAATGAGAAAAGCATAGGTCATAGTGGCAAGCGAAAGCAGATTATCATCGATCGGTATACCCACAGATTGACCCACAGGCCTCTCTTAAAAACCTTTGTGACGTTCTATCCTAATTTATTCCAACTCCTTGCTTCACATTTCAGTAGAAGTTAAACGTCCCTGGCTTATGCGTCCTTGCGATTTCACAAACTAGTTCTTTTGATAAATCATGGCCTTATGTGTCTACAGATTGTCCAGAGCAACAATAAAATTTTTAGTTTGCATTTCAGTGTTGCGTCTACTTTGATGAGGTAGCGTTTTCTGCATCAAACGTAATTAGAACATATGCAATAACATATCATAAAAACGATATCATATAGATGGTACCTACCACGTAGTGAGGATGTTATCTTTTTCACAGAATTATCATTTTTATTCGTGTAATAAGCTCTTCTTAGTTCATACATTTCTCCAGTGTAAATACTTATGCGATCTTTGACTTGGACTACTGAAACTTTTGCATCAGCTTTCCTTTTTAACACGAATAATCGCTTACGTGATCCATTGTGCACCCATACACCCATATCATCACACTTGATATCTTGCCAAGTACTCAGTCTATCCTGGTCAATCAGAAACGCAACGTTATGAGAAACGTTGACAGGAGGTGCAGTGCAAACTGCATGTGCTGGGTACGTATCAGTTAGAATTTTGACAAGATCAACGCTCATGTAAGAATCTCTTTTCCATGAGAAAACTGGAGTGCATGTGTCACCTTTGTATGGGACAGCCAATGGCTCGTCATTGCTTTCATCATCCAAGCATGAACTGATGGAAAATAAAAAATGATTTCATTTCTTTTGTCAATTTTTTGTTCGTCAATGTTGTTCTACTTCAGTTTGAGAAATGCATTAACTGTTGGGTACCGAATTGCCGGTGAGGCTGGAGACAGGGGATCTGGAAAAATTTCCGAAGCTTACTAGAAGGGGGAACTGTAATAACCAGGGGGCGCTAAAAATCTAATGTGTCTTCGCCTTCGAAGGAATAGCTCCATATTCCTCCTAGAGGAGTGGTAAAAATGTGCTACACTTTGCAATTGGTATATTTTGCAAGTTATGTGACGTTGTTGTGGAACATGTTTGGTTAATTCCAGGTCTGAGCTGCTATTCCAAACAACAGAGCGGCCTCTTTCAAAAATACTTAAGCAGCTGCTATTTCTGATGCATAATGCATACATAAATTGGTATGCAAAGGAAAGAGAAGAAAATCTATGTAGGTTACAAAAATTGGATTCGGGAACTTTTGTCAACACAAATTTGCAGCCGACTCAAGTACCTGCTGTACATACTGCTTTGTAGCGTATTCTTTCATATACTCGAATAGGTCTTGTCTAGGAAGCTGCAACTTGTACTCTGTAGAGGAAGAAGAACCAGCCATTTAGAATGATGTCATTAACAACAGTCAGGTCACTGCGTGAAAGTTATAAAACAAAGCTAGATTTGCATACCTCAAAAGTTGTACTTTCTCTGTCTGATTCATCTAAGTAATCTCTATGACACTATCGTTAGAAGATATAAAACTCCGGTTGGATATATGTGTGCTGAGAGACAAAGCAAACGAAGCTCAGAAGAATTAGAAGAATTACAATCGGTACTATACGTTATGGTATGGGAAGAATAACGAAATTGAAGATGAGTTCAATCAATTACGACAACGAATATGAATATCTTTGCTACCGTCACCTTCATTTGATTTTGATGTGTCGTGTACTCCAAGCGACTAAGTTTGACTTCAAGATTGATTATTATACACTATTACAAACTGTAGTTAATCTGTAATGTGGTAGATAAATTCTATGATACGTACCTATCCATTTCATTTTTCCCAGTTTCCATACTTGTACTCGGCAAGGTTGATATTACCCTCGAAGAAATAATCTGCAAGATAGGTAAATTCATTTCTAAATATAAGTTAGCGAAGTGCACGGAATTTCTCGGAAACAAATAAAGAGCAATTTATGATAAGTTGAATAACTGAAGAAAAAAAAGGCAGCTGAGTTTGCAGAAGCAGAACATCATGGAGTAAAAAGTAAGCAGTGCAACCTTTACGTGGTATTCTCACCTGGAAAGATGCATGCTGCTGTTCTGTAGTAGTACCATTACTGCATTTTACAATTTTTATTTCCGCAAGTGATTGTCCTGCATCCAACTTTACATTTGCGTAAACAAGGCGATTGTATATCCACAGACAGGCTGCACGGCAAGACTGCTCAATTTCAGAATTAAAAACGCGCAAGTGTGCATTTCCATTTTCACCCAAAGGTTCGGGAATTGGATGCGTGTCAAGTATGAAAAGCTTGTTATTCAGGCTACCAATAATGAAAGAATATGGTTCGCATGTAAAAATTGAACAGAAATCACGACTTTCCCTACAAAGTGCAAGTAGTTTTTGTCTCAGTCTGATGCGGTTTTCCTGTTCGAAAACACTACCTTGGTATGGCAGTTCCTCTGATATGCTATAAGGACATGCTTAAGATGATCATTGTCACGCATCAGAACATAAGCACTCATCAAATCGTAGCAATTAAAATCTTCTCAAATGGAATTCAAACTTTTTGGATATTCCCAAATAATTTCTGACGCTACGTTTCTCAATGTCTTTTGGAAGAAATTAACTTCTTGCGGAGTTTCCCCTTTCTCAGCTGAAATTTCATCACATATTTTCAACGCCAGAAATACACATGAATTTGTCCCATCATTGGCTATCGCATCTGGAACAACAACGCTGTCACCAAATGCAAGTTTTTCTGCCAGTTTGCGATCGTATTTTTCGATAGCGGTGCCTTGGTGTAGCAAAATATTTTGAATAGAACACTCATCTTGGCAAACTTGATTCAGACGATCATTGCTCATTAATCTTGCTACTTCTTCTATGCTTTTCGTTCTGTTATTATATTCAAACGTCGTGCATGCTCTATGTACGCCTGACAATGAACTCCAAACAGTTGCTTGATTCTTCATATATTTGTCAGAGAACTTGGGTCGTTGGTTTTGTTTTATGAAACTTTCTAGCATTTTTTTGGATCATGAAAGCATTTGGAATGTTTCTGGTCTTTAATTTCGTTATAGTACGGGTACGGGTTGTCTGGATTGCATAAAGCAAACAGTATCATACCTAAGGCCCACACATCAGCTGCCATGAGATCTTCCATGGTTGCCTCAACCGGTCTTAGGTCGGGAAGCAAAATTTCTGGGGACATATAGGTCGGAGTACCTCGATCCAACGATCTAACTTTCGATGCAACAAGTGACTGGGTCTGAATAAGACGCGAACGACCTTCCCCAAAATCTGTAAGCTTGCATGAAATAGGCGGATTCTCACTCTGCCACTTCTCTATGTACACATCCGATGCAAGGTCTTTGAACTCTTCGTTGCCTATAAGAATATTTGCAGGTTTCAGATCTCTATGGACCACCCCGCTATGATGAAGAAATTGACCTCCGTTCACAATCTTCTGAGCAATTACCATACAAACATGTTCGAAACCTCCTTGAAAGTTGTATACAGAATCTGTATGTTGAAGAAACTGTTGCAAGGAATTAGTAACAGCAGGATCTCCAAATGGCTGAAATGAAAATGCAATGTATTCTTGCAACATAGCAAACTTAGGAAACACACTAGCTCCAAGAAACTCGACAACATTCTCGTGTCCCTTAACTCTTTCTAGCAACTTCGCCTCTTTCACGAACTCTTTTTCCAACCCCGCGATACATTGAAGCTGTTTTACTACTACGATCTTGGCAATTGCACCATCTTTCCTATATGTGGCCCTGTGCACAGTACCAAAACTTCCTCTTCCAATTTCTTCGTGTAATTTTATATCCTTGAAGTTAAACTTCAACTTTAAATCAACGTCAGGTGGTTTAAACTTTGGTATTTTAAGCGAATTTAAAAGAGACATCTTCGTATTCAACACTGAAAAGACTTTCAATATTACGCGCGAAGAAAATTGAAGTGAAACAGCACAGAATGAAACCCGAAGGTGGAGAGGCCACGTGAAAATCGGTTACATCTGACAATCACATAGCTACGTTTCTGTAGCCTGCGTTTCACCCCCCACCCGACGTATTTTGTCTATTGCATCAAAGTTTTTAATCAGTTAATACGTCAATGCTCCGATATGACAACGATAATTACCTGTCTCAATTGAAATCATTGACGATAGACAAAGTTTGCCTCCTTGAATTACGACATAGAATGCCAGGTATTTCTTCCATTTCTCGAAAAATTGTAAGTTTTAAGTCTATATCGATACAAAATTTGAAACCTCCTCACTGAAACCTTTCATTTGGTACCTTAGAAAGCCATGTAACACCTCTGGTTGCGATGTTCCCAGGATTCCGTCTTTTAGTAATTTCTCAAATTTCAGAATTTTAAAAATTTAGAAAAAATACATCGTTCAGCTAAAAGGTATGAAAGTCAGTAAAACAAGACAACTTTTCACCCTCTTTCATTTAGAGTTTGTTGCATTTTTATATCTTAAGCGGTTTCGATGTTCCCCGGATTCCCCGTGTTACCCTTTTTAGTAATTTGCTATTTTTAGAATTCCCCGGATTCCCCTCCCGGATTCCCCGTTACCCTTTTTAGTAATAGCCTGAAAACGACAATTGAAACGTTAACTAACTTACCGTTCGGGATTTGCCATTTCTTCTACGATGCTCTGGTACGTGTCCACAATTGAATGACACCAGAACTGTAGACCTTTCTTAAAATCAACTGAAACAGTCCTGTTGCTGTTTTCGTCTTTACCAACACACCGTTGCCATTTCCACCCAGCTCGTCGCATATTGGGCGAGTTTCAAATGCGTAGAACGCAGCTAGCGAGAAAACATAGATTTCTGCTTGAAATACCCCGACGACAGGTCTGAGTAGCAACAAATTTTACTGTATTTGCTTTTTATTTTTTACAAATGCCATTTGAAGTTCGGTGCTGTATGCATGTTGATTATCAACTAGTTTTTCTTCTAAACAGAAATTATTTTTCAAGAGTTTATTGTCATTCAACAACAGACCATAGGTTTCATATAAGCTTTCTTTGTCACATCTCTAAATTGATAAAAACCTTGCGGGAAAGTTTGTGACAACGTCCCCAGGGGGGGGGGGTACTCATTAACTTTCAATACGGGGGGTCCATGCCACTTTTTCCTTGCAGACCCCCAAATATTGAATTTAATGTTTTGGAGACCCCAAATATTGGTATCTGGTATCTATTTTTAGACACCTAAAATGTTTTCTCAGGTTTAGCCATCAGTTTCATGACAATTTACAATTTATAAGCTCTTGGCAGTTGGATGGGTCATTGTAATGAATCGCACCAAATCGCAAGATTCTTCCTTCAAATTTGTGGACCCCGAATATTGAATTTTTGTCCATGTTATAATTCACTGACCCCAAAAATTGAATAAGCTCAAGATTTCGGACCCCAAATATTGGCATGGACCCCCCCGTATTGAAAGTTAATGAGTATCCCCCTTGGAACAACGTCTTCCATCACCCCAAAAAACACCGTGCAAATTATTAGCTGTAAGCAATTCTCCGTAGACGATCGAGCGTCGATGATTCCCAGCGTTAAATACGTGCACGCATTGATTCCGTCATTGGAATGAAGTCTTGTTCCAGAAAGCAACTCTGCGTTTGGTTCAACGATTTCAATGCATTTACTATCATTATTTTGAAAAAGAAGTGTTTTGAGATACCGCCAGTGGACAAACTTTTATATCAGCATGTGTTTCGATGCAATTCAACAGTTCACTGACAAGAACACTTCCTATTGCTTACAGCTAATAATTTGTCAAAAGAAATTTTGTCATAGACCATTTATCGCAACTTGGCGTAGTAGCATGCTTGCGTTTGCTGATATTTCGCTGACGAAGTTGGTTAGATCGGATTGAGCATCTTATCCTTAAAGGCAAATTCTATGTTGACGATATGACAAACTTCTGATGTCTCTCTTTCCTGGTCAATGTCAAACTGGTAAGGAAATTGCTGATTCGGATTCATACAGATAAACAAGGTCGCCAGAAGAGCCCCTATGTCAGTTTTCTTGAGCTGCTCCAAAGTAGCTGATTTGAGCGGGAGCTCGTTGACTGAACTTTCTGGGGCCATGTAAGCTGGGGTACCTCGTGAAATTGCTCTTGTTCTGCTGTTTTTAATTATTGTGTTGGTTTGCATTATTGAAGACCTTCCTTCCCCCAGATCACCCAATTTGCATATGATTGGCTTCTCGCGATACAAATTTTCAACCTCATAGTCAGACTTGGCATAATGAGCTTTACAAATGAGAATGTTATCTGGCTTGATATCCCTGCGCACGATGTTTGTGTAGTGCAAAAAGTTTAATCCCAAACATATATCTTTTGCAAGGAAGTTAACGATCCCAGGGAAAAAAGAAGACACTAAGTCCTCTGCATGAGCGTATTTCAAAAACTGCGCAAAATTGCTTACTATCTGGTCGTGTCGAAATGGCGGAAAAGAAAATTCGCAGTAGTCAAGCATTATAGACATTGGTTGTGCAGAAAGGCGCAGTAATTTAACAATATTAGTATTGTCACAGTTTATCTTATGAAGAATCGATGCTTCTTTTGCAATCATTTTGCAGTCTCTGGACATCTGCATGGAGCTGTTTTACCACAACATTTATACCATTGTATTTAGCTTACTGCACAATAGCAAATGTTCTTCTCCCTTAAAGGTACAAAAAAGTTCTTAGTTTACTCTTTCACTTGTATTCAGCTGAGGAGAAAAGATCCACAAACAAACGATTAGCATTAGCAGATTGCTGAATCAGGTGAATTAAGGAAAGTTTGCTACAAGTTGAATTAGAAATTTGAGTCGAACGTGTTTCATGTCTTTGTTCTACCGGGCTGTCTATACCAGGAGGAGGAATGTTTACCATACCCCTCCTCCAGAAAAAGCCTTCCTCTATTGCCAGAGCAATGCAACTAGGGACAGGCATTAAAGTGTACATATTATAGGATACATTTGGCTGTCCTGCTTCTATTGTGACGTCAGCATGATATGATACTGGGACACCTGCCTAATTATAAACAAATTTCCAAACATGTCTGCATATTCCGTTAGAAATAACCATTGCCTATTGCCTTGCAAAGAATTAGTCAATTCTGGTCAGATTTACTTGCAAAAATAGGCTGTTGGGTCTGGTTTTGACATTACTTTATTCCAAATAAGGCAACGTCACGTGACATAATGTTACTATTTTTGGAAAATTTTTTACCGTTTTATTATTTGACACAAATACCTACATAGTAACATGTAATCCAATGAGATTATAACCTTACAACCCAAAGAGAACAGGGCAGTAACAAGAAAACCTTCAAAACCTTGTTTGCGTCAGTGACGCTTCGAAGTTTCTTTGACATTGAAGCTAAGTTTGAAAATGAAAAGTGCATACTTTATTGCAAACAAAACACCCGAAAGAAAGTTGCTTAACGTACTAATTTCACAGCATGAGAGTTTTGTGAACGTCTTGCGATCTCTTACTGTTATGAGATTCATTTACTCTAGTCGAGTTATATGAGAAAAAAATGTATGCAAAATAAAAGCAAACAGCAAAGAAAAACAGTTGCAAAAATGTTGGTTTACTTACTAATTTCTTCAACATTGGAAAGGTCTGCTCGATGATTTCAAAAGTGTTTGACTGAAAATATCTGTTGTAGGGTCAGATGCTCGATTTCGTTTGGGTAGACTGGGTAAGCGAAACACCCCGGCCAACGGTGAAGAAGGTCTTGAATCGTTTCATATATTTTTGCATTAGTACAAAAATCAAAAAAGATGATGATGATGACCACGCTGCGTCAGTGATCTCCAGGAAAGAACTATGACACCTACTGGACATTCTTGTAAAGATTTGGGGAGGAGATTCTCGCCGGGGATACTTTAAGATTGGCTACGATCTATGATTACGGCGGATAACGACAAGCAATTTCAAGGTAAAATGGTGAAGATTCAAATTGTTAATTCATTTCGATAAAGCATTCAAACTGAGCAATACCTGTGATTGGGAGATTCTGACTTTATTCAAATAATGTTTAGATTTAGCTTAATTTCTAAGCCACAAATGCTCGTAAGCAAAATTCCTGAGAAAAAAATGCTAATGGAATATTTAATGTGCATCACGAATCACGATTATGCAGACTGTACTAACACACACCTACTGAAATTTGTAACTGGAGGTTAGTTTTGTGAAGCCAAATGTAGCTATAAGTAAGACATACAATGTTTACCTAGCCCTTCAAGAACTATAGGCAGCAATAGGTAGCAAGGCTCACCCCATGTAATGTCTGTGCAGTACGGTGAGGGATGTGCAGTACGGTGGCGGATGTTCAGTACGGTGGGGGGATACCATGATTGCCGTGGGGAGGCATCTTGCAGTACGGTGAGGGATGTTCAGTACGGTGGGGGGATACCATGATTGCCGTGGCGGATGTTCAGTACGGTGGGGGGATACCATGATGCCGGTGGGGGGGGGGTACCATGATAGCTGTGGGGAGGCATCATGATTGCCGTGGCGGATATTCAGTACGGTGGAGAGATACCATGATGACTGTGGGGGGATACCATGATTGCCGTGGGGAGGCATCATGATTGCCGTGGCGGATATTTAGTACGGTTGGGGGATATCTCTGAGTACGGTGGGGGATCTTCAGTACCGTGGGGGTAAAATATGATCTAATCAACTAAATTATGGTAAATCAGAGACGGGGGCTAAATATTTCTGCTTCAGCAACAATCGTCGAGCCTCTCTCCATTTCAAGCAATATTCTTAGCTTCTCAAAGCTCAATGGGATACAAATGGGATACAAGTACTTCGTTTCGTAAATTTTGGTTGATTTCAATACTCAAACTTTCTTGTTTAATTTTTTTCAATACCAAATTGCTAAAGAGCTACTTTGCAGATTGACGAAAATATCAAAATTTAAAAGTTTCTTTTCCATAGTTTGTTAGTGTTTCTTTATAGTAAACGGATCTCATGGAATAAAGGCGAATATGTGAAAGAGATTTTTTCACTGTTTAAAAGTACAGCATATCATGCATAATTTTGCTGTGGCAAATGCAATTTTAACAAGTATTTGCTGGCAAGCTTTTGAAAACTTAAACGAAACAAGATCTTGCACCTTGAGGCTTACGAAAGACGTTGTTTGAAGTGTAACGTAACTTCTCCAATTGTGGCTCCAATAACATTCACACAATTTGTCTTCTTTGAAGAGCTTTACATTGTAAGTTGCAAATACTTGTAATATTCATCTAAACCAGATTTCGACTAAATACTAAATGAAACCTTCTACGAAAACAGAGACATTTTCATAAATGTTGATGTCGCTCATTGCAAACTTTATCATTCAAGTTATAATGAATTGTCCAGAGTTTCAGCAATATTTTTGGGTTTTGAGTATCATTCTAATTGTGTAACAAATGGAGCGCCAATTCAAGCAATACTTCCTTAATGCACCAAGTAAGGCTAGCATTTTGAGTATTGAAATCAACCAAAATTTGCGAAACGAAGTACTTGTATCCAATTTGTATCCCATTGAGCTTTGAGAAGCTAAGAATATCGCTTGGAATGGAGAGAGGCTCGACGATTGTTGCTGAAGCAGAAATATTTAACCCCCGTCTCTGATTTACCATGATTTAGTTGATTAGATCATATTTTACCCCCACCGTACTGAACATCCCCCACCGTACTCAGAGATATCCCCCGACCGTACTGAATATCCGCCACGGCAATCATGATGCATCCCCATGGCAATCTTGGTATCCCCCCACAGGCATCATGGTATCCCCCCAACATACTGAATATCCACCACGGCAATCATGGAATCCCCCCACCGTACTGAACATTCGCCACCGTACTCCGAGATGCCTCCCCACGGCAATCATGGTATCCCCCACAGTCATCATGGTATCCCCCACCGTACTGAATATCCGTCACAACAGTCATGATGCCTCCCACGACTATCATGGTATCCCCCACCGTACTGAATATCCGCCACGGCAATCATGGTATCCCCACCGTACTGAACACCCCCACCGCACTCCGAGATGCCTCCCCACGGCAATCATGGTATCCCCCACAGTCATCATGGTATCCCCCACCCTACTGAACATCCGCCACGGCAATCATGGTATCCCCCCACTGTACTGAACATCCGCCACCGTACTGCACATCCCCCCACCGTACTGCACAGACATTACATGGGGTGAGGCTGTTATGGTGGGACCGTCACTGTTCCTTTCTGATTGTTCTTACCTGTTCTGTGACGCCACTTCTGTTACACTATTGGTTCTCCAACGTTCCTGTCCTTTCTGCACTTTATCCAATGTTTCATGTCATTCTCCGCAATTTCCCGACGTTTTCTACCGTTCTCCCGCTTCCAATGCCGTTCTCCGTCGTTCCCCGCCCATGGAGCCACCCACCGTTATCCAGTTTATGAGGCATCTTTCAGATTTTGTATTCAGTATTATCAGATTTGCTTTGCAGTATTCATTTGCAATTTCACAACAATGTTTTGTTTTACTTCTATGCCAATTCGGTTAGACATTGTTATATTTGGGTATTAGATCGAGCATTATGTTAGTTTACTAAACTTAACTTAAAACTTTGATTTCACTCTTCACTTGGATACAAGTGTGCAAAAATTTTACTCTCGTGTGTGAAGTTCTTCGGCCAAATTAGACTACTTCAAACCATTATCGTATGCGTATCAATAATGTTCTTTTTGAAAAACTGAAAGCTGCAGCTTTGTTCCAGCTAGATAATCGCTATACTTTCTCAATAAATATAAACTATAGTAGTACCAACATATATCGTATATCTTCGTATTACGAAAATAAAATCTGTTTGGTTCACACCCGACCTCGGAAAGTTTGATAAGACAACCCGACATTGACAAATTCAGATTGCATTGTGAATTAAAGGTATTGTGTTGCGTCTGCGGTACATGATTCCACTTATCAATGTCTAGACAGGTTAATCTTCTAATTATATGAGTCTCATTTGTACATTGGAATACTTGAATATTGGAATACTGGAATATTGGAATATTGGAATATTCTCTAAACAGTATCGAAACAAAAACTTATTCCTCGAATTTAGGAGTTTCAGGACATTCTAGTATCCCATTCCAATATTCCAATAATCCATTCCAATATTCCACATTCCAGGTTTTCAAGATAGCACCAAGGTAACACCTCTGGTTGTGATGATCCCCGGATTGCATCTTTAGTGGTTTCTCAAATTTCAGATTTTTAAAAGTCTAACAAAAATACATTGTTGAACTAGAAGGTATGAAAGTCAGTAGACCAAGACAACTTTTCACCCTCTTTCATTTAAATTTTTTCTTGCATTTTGATATCTTAAGCGATGTAGATGCTCCCCAGATTCCCCGTGTTACCCTTTTAGTGATTTGCTTTAGAGTCCCTGGATTCTCATGATTCCCTGGATTCCTTTTGACCATTCCCCTTTATCCTTATTAATAGCCCCACAAGCAACGCCCTGGATCACCTCATGTTTTGTGTTATAATTGTCAACTGGTGGGTACTTGAGGCAATGTCAACAATTAAACATCTGAAAGGCAACTTGTAATTTCAAAAAAACCCTCATCTGATTACATATGTCTGTTTTTGCTTGCATATTGTTCAACCCATTATGAAACCTATGGAGGTGATTCAACCTTAAAGGCAGGGTGAAAGCCCATCTCCCTGAAGCAGTGTCTCTCCCCAGGGTGCAGAAAGCTAATCCTTAAAGTCTAATCCCTCAGTGAACGTGAACCTTTACCATCCCTGGGGGGCTGCTTAGTATAATTTGGGTAAGGCTATGTGCTGCCCATATGGGTGGGTTTTTGGCCCTACAATTCTCTAAACATGGGTTTGCTTTTAACCAAAACCCAATCAATAAAAGTGGGTGGCAAATTAAAGGAAAGTCAAAAGTTAAACTTTATTTTGCTTGGAAAAGTGGCAAGATCATGTCAAAGACGTTCATAGTACAATATCAAGCAAAAATAAGGTCTAGAAAGACTTTCTCATATTCTGCTTATGTTTACTCATAAAATAGGTCTGTTTCTGCAAAGTTTTACATTATAAGTGGGTGGGTTTCTGACATCTGGGTGGTACTCCCTGTCCATTCATAAGTCAGTACCCCTCCAGATTTACCACTCATATGGTGACCACTGCAATCACATGTCCAACATTTTGTTTTTATGGCTGATTTCATTTTTCATTGCATTGAAATGAACATCTTGTGGGAACACTTTGCTTAGAAAAGCCCAATGTTATTTATTCTGCTTTAAGTAGATTTGAGGAGTGGGGATAAATTTGCTGAACTTTTGAATGATATTTCTAAGGTTCTTTGATCTGGTAAGGATTATGACAAAACAGTAGAATATAAGCGCACTTTAGTTCTTGCCCTCTTCTTGATTAGCTTGAAAAGATTTCAAATATGTGAAATAATCAGTGGGCAAAATATCATACCCCTCCAAAATATGTTTAAGATAGGCTGGATTAATCTTAAGATTGTCTTTACAAGAATGGTCATGGGCAATATAAACCTCAGCCCTTCTTGTATCCCCATTTGTGAGGTATACACTAACTGTCTTTCTATAGTATTGATTAGTTCTAACACCTTCAAATTTGTCAAGCTTTGTAAATGCTTCTTCACTACTGCATGTATAAAGTGCACCATATACTGATGATTTTGGATCCTCTTTGATGTTTGCTGCAGCAGTTCCATTTGACTTTATGAATTTGTTCATGAGAAATAAAAACCCTGGAAGTTCCGCCAATTCCCTTTTATGATATTCAATATCTCTGTCTTTCATTCTCTGGGGGTTCATGTTAGATCCATAAGCAAAATAAAGGAAGCCCTTTGTGTGGGCCTTGTCCTTTTTGTCCACGTCTGAAAGTCCATGTTTTGCTGACATTGTGATTACTGAGACACTCCGACGCCAACGCCGCCTATTATTTCTTTAAAACCAGCAACAAACGTCTGCCTATTAATATTAATATAAAACTATTTTCACTGCCCGTTTTATCAGAAATATTCTAAATCTCCACAACATGATGCATCTGATCTTCCATGCTTCTTGAATGGCTGTCTTGAAAACCTGGAATGTGGAATATTGGAATGAAATATTGGAATATTGGAATGGAATGTTGGAGTGTCCAAAACTCGTCAATTCGACAATAATTTTTGGATTTGAGGCTCTTTCGAGAAACTTCGACATTCCAATATTCCATTATTCCAATATTCCAGCATTCCAATATTCCAATATTCCAGTCTTCCAATATTCCAATATTCCAATGCTGAAAATTAGATGAACCTACTGTGTAGGTCACGTATGTCACGTGTGGTTGAAAATTAGAATTAGAAAATTGTAATATTGTGTAAGACTTTGTAAAGGTTTCTGTTTGACTTGTAATGTAATGTTGTAATGTAGAAATGTCTGTTGTAAATAGATGATTTCATTATTACTGTTTATTTCATCACGTCGCCATTTGTTGCTTATTTATGACCCTATTACATTTAAATAGAACCAAAACAAATAAAGATTAGCAAAACAAATTCATGAAATAATTAGACTCTCGAACGACCGAAACGTTAAGAAACACCAGTACTGAAAAACTTTACCCACTTAAGAACTTTTCCTAGGGGCAATTCACTGTGTGGAAACTCGTACACCTTTTACAGGGACTTTTATTGGTTCCATTGATATCTCTTCTCGAAATCCTTTGGTTTAAACATAAATCTCATACACCTTATCGAGGAGCGAAAGGCCCCTCGAACTTTTCGCCTCAGTCTACGAAATACAAAATGTTTCCTTTTATTTTTATTTCCCGTTTTTTTTTTTTTGTCAATAAAAGACACTCTTTCGGTGATTCCTAACGGCCTGTCGTCAAGCACTTGTGATAATATCAGACAAAAGCAGTCTTAATTATTTCATGAATTTGTTTGCTAATCTTTATTTGTTTTGGTTCTATTTAAATGTAGTAGGGTCATAAATAAGCAATAAATGGCGACGTGATGAAATAAACAGTAATAATGAAATCATCTATTTACAAAATACATTTCTCTTTACGTGCTTGTATTCTGCGAGCCCGTGCTCGTCTATTCGTCTATACTCTACATCATCTGGTCTAAGAGTGACTCTAAGTCAAACAGAAACCATTACAAAGTCTTACACAATATTACATTTTACTACTTCTACTTTTCAACCTCACGTGACATACGTGACCTTCACAATAGGTTCATCTCATTTTCTGCATTGGAATATTGGAATATTGGAATATTGGAATACTGGAATATTGGAATATTGGAATATTGGAATACTGGAATAATAGAATATTGGAATATTGGAATGTCGAACTTTCTCGAAACAGCCTCGAATCCAAAAATTATTGTCGAATTTACGAGTTTTGGACATTCCAATATTCCATTCCAATATTCCAATATTCCATTCCAATATTCCACATTCCAGGTTTTCAAGATAGCCCTTCTTGAATTGGAAACCAACTGAAAAAAAAACCCGAAAACACGCCCAGGGAGGGTACTCATTAACTTTCAATACGGGGGGTCCATGCCACTATTTCCTTGCAGACCCCTAAATATTGAGTTTAATGTTTTTGAGACCCCAAATATTGCTATTTATTTTTGGACACCTAAAATGTTTTCTCAGGTTTAGCCATCAGTTTGATTACAATTTACAATTTATAAGCTCTTGGTAGTTGGATGGGTCATTGTAATGAGTCGCACCAAATCGCATGATTCTTCGTTCAGATTTGTGGACTCCAAATATCTAATTTTTATCCATGTTATAATTCACAGACCCCAAATATTGAATAACCTTAAGATTTCGGACCCCAAATATTGGCATAGACCCTCCCGTTTTGAAAGTTAATGAGTACGCCCCCTGGGAAAATACGCTCATAAACAAAACATGGTACCAGCCGCTCAGCATAATAGTCGCAGTTTCCGCTCGTCAGTCAGACAAAGGTATCACTATCACTATCAGTTAGTGTCCTTATGTCACAAAATGAACTCCCGCGAACATTTTTTATGTTAACTTTATGAAGCTGGTATGGATTGATAGAGAATTTTATGGAGGTGACGAATTTCGGTGTTGTTGAATTTGTAATAAGGGTTTTCCAGTGTGTTCTTCGAAGGGCAGAGACACAAAAACACAGACACAAACTTGAGAGCGATCTTGACATTATCTTTTCATATTCCATATTTCACGATTCCAGGCTAAACGGCATTACAACAAGAAGGGCTTCTCTGAGCCAGATAAGAACAAATGAAGTACATTACAGCCTCGCAAGCACTGTATGTCTTCTTTATAATATAGACTATGTAGTGGTACAGTACAGCCTTTCACAAGCACTGCCTGTCCGTTATATAATACTGAGAATAGGGCTCGGGAGCTTTCGCAAGCCTCCCGGCCTTACGGTTATCTACCCCATAGTAGAGCCTTACCTTGCCATACTTTCATTTGCTTTTCTATCTCCTTGCTTGCTTAAGCTAAGTTAGATACTTCTATATATACGAAATATTAAGAAATACACAGGAAACATTACACATTCGTGAAGATAAAGAAGTTAAAGAAATACCGAAGGACTAATACAAAGATTTCCTGCATACGTGGTATTAACGACGTCTAAAACAAAAGCCGGTAAAACGTGAAACGACTAAGTACTAGGTGACGAACAGAGCTTAGTGCTAAGTTACGTTATGTTACGTCCATAAAAAAATACTTGCGAATTAATGAAACTCAAGAAAACACGAAGGCCTAAAAACTAGCAGGTATCACAAACACGTTTTTTTTATAAGAAACCTAGCTCGGGGCCTAGTTCTAAAAGTTTCATAATTTTTTGCCCAATTTTAGTTCTAAAAGTTTCTTAACAGTTTCTTAATTCATTGAAATAAATTGCAGTAAAAACGACAAAAAACCTTCTGTGGGATACAGAATTGCTTACAGTTGCAAGAAATCGCACGAAATTAGCCACTCTGGTGCGAGAAATAGCATGAAAATGCTTGAGAACTAATTACTACCTCCACAGTATGTTGGAAAACGGACGGAAAAATTTCTACAGTTTCTTAACTTCTTCCTTCTAGTTCTAAAAGTTTCTTAACTTTTGGGTGTCTAGTTCTAGGTTTCTTATAAACCGGTTTCTTATAAAAAAAAACGTGAATTTGAAATCTCGCTCTAATTGGCATGACGTCATGATGACGAAAGAAAGAATCCATCTTGCAATTCATTTGGAAAATGCTTTTATTTTCGATAATACCACAATCACTATCATCATCATCATCATCATCATCATCATCATTATCATCATCATCATCATCATCATCATCATCACCATTATCATCATCATCATCATCATTAAGTCATAATAAACATTGTTCTCACAAACAGCATCACCATCATCATCATCCTATCATAATTCATAATCATCAACATAATAATAATCGTCATCATCACAGTCATCATCACCATGCAGTAATTATCATCAACAACATTGTCAGCTTCAATATATCATGATCAACGACATCATCATCATATCATCGTATCATAATAATAGTAATCATCATCATTCCACTTAAAATCATGATCACAACAGGAATAACGAATTGACATCGTTAGGGCTCTTGAAATTCTCGTGATTTTAGTTCTTGGATGCTCAACCAATCCCGACCGGGAGAAATTTTTGTTTTTCTTCTTTATTTTTCGCACGAAGAAAGCTCTTAAGGCAACACTCTCGAAATCTACGCTATTTGTAGAATTTTGGCATTCACCAAAGTTTATATAGTTCTTTTCTTTGAAAGAACTTCGTAACGGATAACTCTGTTCAGAGAGGACTGTATGATTTTCTGTGTATAATTACTAAATAATATCATGAATTCTATAATAACATAACATAACATACCTCCAAAGTTAATTCAATAGATTAGATTTCGACATCAACTGAGAGCGTTCAAAGAGTACATTTTCAGAGAGAATTTTCCAAGCAAGATAAAAGACACAGATCACAAGACTTTACGAACACATGACAATGACATCACGACACAGAAACGAGGCTAAAAAATATTCAAAGTCTAAATTTCTACACTCCCCCCTTGACCAGTTATGAGTCCCTTATCTCAGTTATAAAACTGGTCAATAAGATGTCTTTTTTCATCTGCTAAGATCGCAGCAGTTCTTCTCGTTCGTTGATTCAAGTTCTTCGTTTCTGATTCTGTATTTGAATTGTTGTAGTTCTTCTCTTCTACTTCTTTTACATCTTGATCAGCAGTAACTTCCAAAGGAAATAATTTCTGAAGTGGTCTTGATAATTCGTTTCCATTACTCATTCGAATCGTCGCTCCGCGAATCTCATTATCTGCTCCTCTGATGAGAGATTTCACGAGTCCTAAGCGCCATAAATTTCTATTCGATTTATTTTCGTTCATGACTGATACAACGTCACCTTCTTTTATCACCGGTAAGTTAGCCTTTTTGTTGACGTTTCGATGAAATTCTCTAAGAGAGGACAAATATTCATTCTTCCACCTGGCGTGAAAATGGCTTAATACAGTATCAAGATACTTTGCTCGTTTTCGACGTCCTTCTTTGCGTTGAATTCAGTATCTGTTTCTTTGTGATAACTTGGCAGCGACAATAAACGCCTTCCTATTACGAGGTGCGATGGCGTTAAAGGTTCCTCAATATTATCAGGATAAATATGAGTTAATGGTCGAGAGTTCAAGATAGCTTCGACTTCAACAACGGTGGTTTGCAATTCATCCAGACTCAACTTCGCGTTCCCGACGACTTTCTTCAAACATAGCTTGACACTTTTGACAAGTCTCTCAAAAAATCCACCCCACCATGGGGCCTTAGCAAGATTGTAACGCCAATTTATCTTATGCTGCGAGAGATAAGACGTGACTTCGACAAGATCAAACAGTGAAGTTAAACGACGAGAAGTAGATTTAAATGTTTTCGCATTATCAGACACTATCAAAGAAGGAAGTCCTCTTCTTCCTACAAATCTTCTGAAACAACGCAAGAAACTATCTGTATCTAAATCGTCTACCAATTCGAGGTGTGTAGCTCTTGAAGTCGCACATGTGAACAATGCAATGTAGATTTTTCGCATATCTTTACAATCTTTGTCATTGTTCTTTCGTACATATAAAGGACCTGCGAAATCGACGCCGACAGAGCTAAATGCAGGACAATCTGCTACACGAAAAGATGGTAGATCTGCTGTAGAAGGAATTCCATAAGACTGACCTTGAATTTTCTTACATTTGAAACAACTCTTGAGAATACTTTTAACTCTTTGTCGTCCTTTGGTTACCCAAAAGCGAGATCTTAGCTCCAATAATGTTTCTTTCACACCGTTGTGGTAGACACGTTGATGACAATCCTTTATTATCAACTCTGTGAGGAGACTGTATCGTGGTAAAAGAGCTGGAAATTTGAACTCATATGTAGCTTCTACATTTCGTAACCGTCCACCACATCGAATGATACCTTTATCATCATGAAAAATACCGAGTTGATATTTTAATTGTTGCTTTGTAGCATCGGAGATCTCTTGTTGCGAGAATTTGATCCAAAGTGTTTCTGCGTTAGTTAATTCTTCGGTTGTGATTTCTCCGTGAATCCTTTTCTTGTTTCGACAATTTCGAATAAAACGTTGAACATACGCCGTTACACGATAAAGACGTTGCAGACTGCTGAAGTTTTCCAGTCGAATTATTTCTTGTAGAGATAGTGTGTTCGTAGGTTGTATCGTTGTAAGAAGCGTCGAATTCTCATGTTGAATGATCTCTATATCTCTTCGAAATTCTTCCTCGCATTCCTTTGGAGTGTTTGACACATTTTTCAATTTCGGCCACGTTTCTTCATCCTTCTTAAGCCAATTGGGTCCATGCCACCAATTCTTGTTTTCCATCAGTTGTGATGGTGTGGTACCACGTGTTGGCAAATCTGCAGGATTCTCAGTTCCAGGACAGTGTGACCACTGCTCTGGTTTCGTAAGACTTCGGATTTCTTGTACTCTATTTTCCACAAATAGTTTCCATTCCTTAGTGATTCCACATATCCAATACAAAGCTGTCACTGAATCAGACCAGTAATTTATCTTCGAAATATTTACAACAGGCTCTAGTGATTTCTTTACGCTGTCAATTAATCTTGCCAAAATCAAACACGAAAGTAGTTCAAGTCTAGGTATTGTTAATTTCTTGATTGGGGCAACTCTGGTTTTCGACATAACCAAATTGACTGCAACTTTATCTTCCGCTTCAATTCTTATATAAACCGCTGCTGCATATGCATTTTGAGAGCTGTCACAAAACCGTGCAACTGAACAGTCACTGGCCTTTCGTTTAATTGATGAAAATAGTATCGCGGAATTTTCAGTTCATTCATTTTATTGCAATCTGATATCCATTTGTACCATACTTGCTTTAATTCTGCTGGTAGTGGTTCATCCCAGTCGATCTTTGTCTTACATATTGATTGAAACAATACTTTCATTGGCGTTGTGATTGGCGTAATTAGACCTAACGGATCAAATACCTTTGCCATCGTCTTTAAGACATTTCTCTTTGTATCAGACTGATCTGACATGTTTTCGGTTATTTCCCAGAGCTTGAATACAAGATTATCGTCATGATAATTCCAGATCAAACCAAGTACTTTCTGTTCTGTTGAGCATAATTCAGAATTCTTCCCAATGGTAGATTTGGCGTAAGTTTCTTGATGTTCTTTCCCTTGATTAGATGAGAGTTTTTCTTCACTATCATTGATTTTCTGCTGTAAGATTTCAGAATTCGTTCTCCATTTTCGAAGGTTGAAGCCTCCATCAAACATTATTTTTCTTGCCACATCATATATTTCAAGACCTTCTTCTTCTGTGTAACTCCCACTGTTTAGATCGTCAACATACAAAGAGTTCAATATATTCTCACATATTCCAGGATATGAGTTTTCGTATAGATTAACATGGTGTTTCAAGGTTGCATTCAGTAAAAAAGGGCTGCATGTTAGACCAAAAACAACTCGACAGAATCTGTAGGTAGTGATGTTAGGCTCTTCTTTGTTGATATCGTCATACCACAAAAAGCGCAAAACATCTCTGTGGCTGGCGTCTATTGAAATCATTAAGAAGGCTTTCTCGATGTCAGCTACGAGAGCATATCGGTATAATCTGAGTCTAGTCAATATTTCTACAACATTGTGCAATAAACAAGGGCCTGGATATAGACATTCATTCAAAGAAGGTCCAGGTCCGGTCTTTGCTGACGCATCGTAGACCACGCGTAGTTTCGTAGTGTCTCTGTCTCGTTTGATCACTGGCTGGTGAGGGATGTAGTTTGTTTTGCCCAATGGAGACTCTTGTGCAGGAGATACTTTCTCTATTATCCCTTTCTTCAACTGATCAGTGATGATAGCGTCGTATTCTTTCAGAGTTTCAGGATTTGATTTCAATCTCTTCTTTAGACTTTCAAGACGGTTGAAACTTAACGTATAGTTGTCTGGTAATAGTGGATGTTGCTGTTTCCATGGGAGTTTGACCTCATATCTTCCATTTGCAAATTGGATTTCATCAGTAAAGTTTTCATATACTGAGTCTTCATCTTTCGAAATTCCCAAGCCTTCTAGTTCCCAAAATTTGGATATCTGTGATTCTAAAGAGTCGTCTTGAGATTTCTGTTCTACACCTACTCTTAAAACATGCGTCTGAGTGAGATTAGCTTGTGTTGTCGCATCGCTTGGGTCGAGAGGTACAGGGCCTGACAACACCCAGCCAAGAGTTGTTTCGAGTGCCACAGGGCCATGCTCCCCCCGTACGCATCTGCCGGTCATGAAATGCCAATAGTAATCCGCACCAATTAATACATCAATCTCTCTTTCGTTTTCTGTGTCAGAATTATTGTCGGCCAAGGGCAAATTAGAGAATTGCGGATACCGGCTGACGGCTTGACGAATAGGCTGGTTGTTCAGAGGCGCACAGACAAGAGGAACTACGTAAGCATTCACATAAAGATTCAAACCACTGTAGGGGCTTCTAATGCAGATTTGAGATAGATCATACGCCTTTAGAGTGCTTTCGTCGGAACCAAAGGTTTTTATTGATAGAGTTTCTCGTCCAAAGGTTGGTAGGGCTAGAGAGTCCTTTAGCCGCTTCGAAATGTAAGACTTCTGGCTTCCTAAATCGAAAATAATTCTTGAAACAATGGAATGCTGAGGGCTGAAAGCCGCCGAAATGAAGGCCTTTGCTGTTTGAAGTAAGACAGAGTTTTTTGCGTCAACAAACATTGTAGTCGCAGTAGGGCCAATATTGTGAGGCGCCGGAGAATTTTGGTTGTTGACAGCCGACTGTGCTGTTGAAAATTGCCTTTGATTCGAATTTCGAGAAGAATTATTGTCCTGTGAGTTATTTTGTGAATTATTCTGTGAGTTTGAGGTTCCAGAAAAACCGGGGGTGTTCTGGTCGCAAACACTGGCATGGTGGCGTTTGCTGCATATGTAACATTGAATTCTGCTTTGACATTCCCGCGCGACGTGTGATTTTTTAAGACATGTAAAACAACGGCCTTGTTTTCTAAGACAATCTTTTCGCGCGCTAATATTTGTAACAACTGTGCATTTCGCTGATGGGTGTGAACCTTTGCAAAACGTGCATGTAACAGAACCCCCGTTCGTAAAAAGGGCTGATGTTGTTGGGGCGGAAATTCCTCGAGGTTGAGAATTTCGTGCTGGAGGATTTATGCTTGTTATATTCACTTGTGAACAAAGTTCTCTGGCTTCTAGTTCGGTTTTAAACAGTTCAATAATTTTGTCTAATTTCCAATCCTCCTTTTTAAGCGATTTTGTGATACTCAATCGAATTTCATCAGGTATCTTAGACATAATCACAGGAATCAAAAGAGTTCCATACTGTTCAGAATCAACCCCCAAAGATTGTAGACTACGAATATTTGTTTCAATGTTGTCAAATATGCGCCTTAAACCTTTGATATCTTTTATAGATGGTATTTCAGGGCTCATTTTGAGAAGGGCTTCCATGTGCGAATTGATTATTACTTGTTTTTGCGCAAATCGATCTTTCAAAAGTTCTACGGCTTCCTTATAATTTGCTGAAGTAAGTTTCAAACCCGAAATCGTGGCTGCTGCAGGGCCCTCTACTAACGATCTTAGATATTTCAGTTTGTCAACCGGCTGTAGAGACGTATTTCGATCGATCGCAGACTCGAAGGAATCCCACCATTCTTGCCATTTTTTAGGATCCCCGTTGTATTTTTCTAATTGCAGTTTAGGCAAGCGAGATGTTTGGAAGTTAGTCGCAGCAGCTGCAGAATTAGGATTTAACAACATGGAAGGAGGAGATACATTCGACACAGTTTCAGTTTGATTTTCATTTCTCGTTCTTTTTAATTTAGAAATATATCTTCTTATTTCCGATCGCAGTTGCTCACATTCCATAATTTGATTTGGAATTTCATCTTCGTTTATTAATAATAAAAGTTCATCGTCCAATTTCCTTAGCAGGTCAAGTTTTTCCTCCAAACTTATTATCAACACCTCAACGTCGACACTAGAAGGGTTTTCATTTTCAATTAATGCTTCGGAATCTGTAAAAAGTTTCGTGACATGACCACGATGGCCTGCCCTTATCCTTTTCTTTTTGCTCAGCTCTTGATCAGTCACAGACATTTTTTTGAGCAATGAGAATCAAATAATCAAATTTGAGATCCGGTTCTGTTGGACCAAATGTAGAATTTTGGCATTCACCAAAGTTTATATAGTTCTTTTCTTTGAAAGAACTTCGTAACGGATAACTCTGTTCAGAGAGGACTGTATGATTTTCTGTGTATAATTACTAAATAATATCATGAATTCTATAATAACATAACATAACATACCTCCAAAGTTAATTCAATAGATTAGATTTCGACATCAACTGAGAGCGTTCAAAGAGTACATTTTCAGAGAGAATTTTCCAAGCAAGATAAAAGACACAGATCACAAGACTTTACGAACACATGACAATGACATCACGACACAGAAACGAGGCTAAAAAATATTCAAAGTCTAAATTTCTACACTACAAAGAAATGCTGTCCCTGCCCTCTTTTGAACACGTCTTCAAGCAGCAAAAGACTAAATGTCGGTATAAAATGGGATAAACTTTCATGACGAACTTTTACTACAGTGCGCATTGCATTAATGGTACACGTTTTTTTTATAAGAAAGTGGTTTATAAGAAAGTAGTGCTCAACGTCTCAAAAATGTAAGAAAGTTCAATACTGGATTCTGGAAACTTAAGAAAGTTCTGTTTCATACTTTCACTCCTAATGTTCTGTGTGTTACTTTCGCTCTTCTGTTCAGTCGTTCATCTTGCTATTAAACGAGTCTAATGATTATTTTCTTTGAAAAACGTGGTGTTTGTGAGATGTATACAGTGCCTTAAACTGTGCATTCTTAGATACTGCATTCCAAAATTTTTGCTAAGAAAGTCACAAGAAAGTTTTGGTACTAAAAACATGAAATATCTAAGAATACTGGCCCAAAAAAAACTTTCTTATAAAAAAAAACGTGTAGGCCACTTTGATATTCAATGCCCTGTTTTACCTCTTATTCTATGCTTTCAATCGATTTCTTATAAAAAATAGATCATTTAGCGAGAATTTCTTAGAAATTATTCTAACTTAGGTTTTCTCAAGCCTCTCGCATGATGCAAAGATGTTTCTTGATCTCAAATGTACCTCAAGAAATTGGTTCTGCACTGAGTTCTCCTATCGAACGGCCTCGTGAGAACTTTTTACTACCAGCAACTTTTGGTTTCAAAAGGTGACCTATACTTTTTTTTCACGTATAACCCCGTTTTTTGACATGTACAATTAAAAAATATTACCAAAAATGCCCGCCGGAGCTTCCTATTTACCTCGATTTTTTGTAAACTTGGAGGATCAGGAAGAATTGCACCTTACTACAGTATGCCTATTTCTCTCGATCGGGAGAAATTTGCTTATATTTTTAGCTGGAAGAGGTCTACTGAGCACCTGTATCGAGGATTGAGAGCCCAATTATGTGTATGTCTCCGCGCTGGCACAATAAATCTTAATTCAAATATTGTTACTTGGAATAATCTCTGCTGTCGTGGAGTGTAAGTTGAAATTATGAAGGGCATATATTTAATACTATAAAATTATCGAGCACGACGATTCGATCTCTGCAGAAGCAACTTACCTTCAAATCCTATTCACCGTCTCCATGTCTATCGCTCAATTACTGCTATTTTTTCTAGGTTGTACTGTATTCTGCTTCATTTAGCAACTGTCTATTTCTACAAAGTGGCCCCCAAAGCAGGTCTATCTATCACGCGATCACGTCAATATCTTCGCCTTTTCTCGCTATCAGGTCGAAATATTTTCCATATCACGTTCACTCACTGCTGGTCCAATTTTTTACTGAAAGATTTTATAATTAAAACGAACTGGTCTTCCAAATCGCGTTCTTCTCCCTAACAAAAAGGTTGTTTCTTTGCAGATCTCAGGTTGCTATCGAATTCTTGGGTTTCGCGTTGCACCGACTTCTTCTTCACTTGATTCGTTTGATTCGTATTGAAGTACCTACCTTTGTCTAAAGTTGCAGATGTTCATTTACTGTATCAGTTCTAGAGACTCTTGCCTCTCTTCCATTTCATCCTTCGTGTTGTGTTTGGTTCCGATGTTGGTTGTAGTAACAATTCATTGCGGTAGCAGGACTCCGGCATTGTCCCCGTTTGGCCATCTTTTTTTCCTGTCGAACGCTTGCTCCTTGGTCTTGCGACAGCTCCATTGAAGGAGGCCCATTCTCTCTAAATTATATCCTCGTTACTCATTTTCATTGGATGTTTTGGGGAAGAAAAATCACTGAGATTTAATCTGTTCTCTGGGAAAGAATACTATCGTATCCCTTACAAGTTGCTCGTAGTTGCTTGAAGGATAAATAATTCAAGAGGAACAATGTGATCAGCGATGAAATGAAAACTCCGTGATGGTCAATTAAAGCTGGTTGAAAAACCTCGCCAAAGCCTCTTCTGCAAGCAACTACGAGCAACTTGTAAGGGTTTTTACACTGTGATATTCTCTCGTTGTCTGCGATTACAGAAAAAATGTGAAGCAACTTTTAACTGAAGATGCTAGTGTAATCTGGCCTTATCAGCGTTTAGAGCATAATCCATATGAAGTAAATTAAGTTAAACAGGCAATTTTCTTATCAGAACCGTGTTTCCTCTAAAAACGCCTAGTTTCAAAGAAATGGATATCTCTATAAAAACACCTCCCCCTTCAAAGCCAAAATGGCGACACGTGCTTCACTCACATAGTCAACCCCGCACCATAAGAAGAGCGTTTTACTATAAACCTGTAAAGAGTGTAAGGAAGAGGCTATATATCTACACATGAAGAGACAATGGCACAAACATTAAACCCGACGCAAACCCACACAGTTTTTCGATCAAGAAAAACTCAAGCAAATCCCTAAGAAGAACTTCATTAAGAGTTTTCGACTGCCCCATAAACCCCTCTAATCAAAACAAGCCTCTCCTGACACTTAACTTCATATTGGGATTTCTATCAATTTTCCCATGACAAGTAGTTGCTCAAAAATGGTGTTCAATAGAATATACAGTATGTCGTCTTGTACCAAATCTGTTTTAATTGCATTTTCATGTAGACGTGGCTAAGCGTATTGTTCTCTTGATTCGTTATCGCTTTCTCAGTAATCAACTGATTTAAACAGATATCTAGACATTCATCCATATCTTTCTTAACATTTGGTCTCTAACAAATTTTTCTTGGAAGTAGCTACACACAACAAAATCTGCCGTTTTCAAAAATATGGCTGCGACTTAAAGGAAATCGACACCAATAAATGTGGCATATGCACAATCTATTTTTATCGCAGAGAACGTCTTTGTCTCTCTCTAATGAACAATGCCCTGACTCTTTTGTGGGGAGCAAAAGATCATGACCGTGACAAATTGTATTTGAATTCAAAGCAATTTCATAGGCTATTTAAAAGCCCAGTATACCGGTCCCGATTCCCTTTAACACTGCATGCGCCAATTAAATTTCATAGCTCGCAAGCATCATTTCTAAAGAAACTGCAGCAATTTTATACAAATACCTTTGCAATACAATGTTCAAATGCAAATCAAATGAATACAACATGACTCCAGAAAGGAAAACCTCACGAAAAAACTTTTCGTAAATTTGAAGATGAAACAATTAAATCAGAAATCCCCTAAACTCATTCTCGCAACCGGAAATAAAACATAACAACTGAAGCCCTATCGAAGCATCTAAAAGTTATAGATACGTCGGCTGTTATTTATTTTCTTTCAAAGATTTATTGCTTCTCAAAAGATCGTATCCTCGAAATATCCATCTCTCGCAGTTATTACTCTTGTCATAAATACACTGAAACATAATGGAAAACTTCGCCAGCATATCAGTGATTGTTGACTCTGAAACTTCAAACTGATTACTACGACAATAATGTAATAAATCTTTAACAGTTGCACCTTCCATATAGCAATTTAAAGCGATGCTGATAGTAGAAAGCAGAGCAACATCATTGAGCTCCCATGTTTTTTGACTAGCCTTTGCTGTATCTTGATTCGTAGTCTCTTTGTCACAAGTAGTCGCTGATATATCAGAATTATCAGGCAATTCCGATTTGGAATTTTCATTTATACTGTGTAGGGTACAATAATCGTGAATGGGCTGAGCTTCACTTTTTAACGAAGATGAGTCTTTTTTGTTAGCTGTTTCCACGGAAACAGCTCCTTCCTCTAAAAAAGAAAAATAAATTGAGTGAATACGTTTAATAATATCTGGTGAATGCATTTGCAAATGTAACTTTATTGCAGATGCCGGTTGTGCATATAAGTAGAAATTCTCGTGATCATGGCTAATGGGAAAATGTTGGACCATGCAAACAATATAGCTATGTGAGAGGAACTAATCCACATTTTGACGGACAGCGAGTATCGACCAGACCATATGTCCACTGAACAGAAAAAGAAAGGATGCAAAAGCAATAGACAGAGATGCAAAAATACGAGAACAAGGCATGAAAAGAATGTTCATAGAAAATAACCAATGAAAAGCCGAATACTTGAGCTGAATTTAAAGCTGGAGGGCAAGAACGAAAAAGACAAAGTGAGTCAAAGAAGAAACAGAAAATAATGTAACGACGAACAGATAACCTTTGGAACTCAAAGCCAAGCTTACACCTTAGGGGTTATACATTATACCTAGCTTATACCTTATCGTTTAAAAGGATCCAAATGAATATATGAGCGGATGAAAACTAGCAGGTTTACGATACCTCTTGAATTGCCTTACCATACTCTTATCATATTAACTCTGGCTTTCTGCTTTATCTCAAGACTTTTCATTCTCTTACAGTAGTTATATTGCAAAATTCGTAACGATTGGTAAGCCAATATGCATTTCTACAATCCCCAATTACAATGGTTTAGCCTCTTTTCACTTAAAAAAACGTCACAATGTACAGAGCTTTCCTCTAGCTGCAAACAACAAATGCATTGACTGCATTAGTCTCCAAAGTTGTTGTCTGGTTAGTCGCCGACATAATATGGACTCGTAAGTTTTGTACGGATACACTGAGTGCAATTAATGAATATGCCTTGTCCGATTGGTATATGAGACTTTCTTCACTACCGCAGAGTTTGTCGCTTCAGAGGCTTGCTCTTGCATTAAGGTCAGTCAGAAAATGCCGCAAAAACAAACAACACGAACCTCAGTACTATAAAGGATGACAATAGAGTATGGTCACGTAAACTGTTGTCATTCTCGTTATACCAAGGTCCACAATAACCACAACCAGTATACAAATATTAAGATTAACAAAACAACCGGTTACAACCGGTTCGAGCACAAGGCATCTGAAAATACGCAAAATCATGCAGATCGAATCAGATAACGTATACCATCAGCATTCACTAATTCTTATAAGTACTTCATAAGAATGTTAACAATAAGAATGTAAAACTTCATAAGAATCTTAACAAGACATGAGAACGCATAGAACAAAAAGGCGAATGTACCCACCAGTATCATCTTTCACAGGTTCTTGATTTATTAATGCCAAAGGTGATTTTCTATTTGATCGATATCGTCTGTTGCTTCGATTTGGTTGTTTCATACAGATTTTCTTTGTGTCCTCATTCTGGTTCTCTGATTCAAGGTAGTTTTCAAACGAGAGATTTGTTGCAATAGCAGATAATCTCTGCTCTCCTCCAGTATAATCTTGAACGTCATCAACCACTATAAAATGTCTATTGTTTTCTCCTCTAATAGATTCTTCGTCAATCTCTTTTTTGGCGATTGTATTTTTTTCTCCTATTGATTAAATGATTGTTTTGAAACATGAAAACCACATCTGGCTTTCAAAATTTTCAACACAAAATTTAAAATCAGAAACAGCAGCTAACAAGCTCTTCTGAATAGATAGTTTAAAGTAAGTTTACATTTATCAGAGTAGATTAACAGTCTTTAACGAAAACTGGTCGAGCAGAATACATATTGACAAGCGCTAATATTTTTACTAAAAGCATTAGCAGCAATTTCATGCTAATTAGCAGAATTTTTTTCTAGTTGTTGGAATTGGCATTTAAAGGTAAAACGTCAATATTAAAGGCTGCATATACCATGCTTATGATGGATAAAGGGTGCATTTAAGCTGCAATGTAAACGATTACGTGGAACGTCAACATCTGCTAATATGAAGGCAATTCTGTTTACAAAAATCTTAAACTACACATGAAAAGACACGTTTTGTTGAGACATCAGCAAGGCTGCGTGTTATTTATGGACACGACCTTCCAACACATTAAACATTAATTTTCCTGTAAACTTGCCTTAAAAAACTTAGGCTAGTTTTCATGTCTAAGGGATATAGCAAACAACATTAGAGGCGCATCTGCAGGATTAAATAACAACTGCTTAATAAAAGTAAATAAATAATAATATATACCGTATCTTCTCTAATAAACGCGGTGGCGTTTATTACAAAATCCAGCTTTATGCGGCGTTTAATAGAGGACGGCGTTTATCTGAGGGCGGCGTTTATTAGAAGAAATACGGTAATACATAATAATTACCCGGGAATTTTAGAAATGTGTCAAATTCAGCAACATTGAGGTCTGATCTTCCTCTACCACAGAAAAGTTGGGCAAGCTGTCCTTCATCCTGCCAACAAATTACCTTTTACTTGAATATTTTATATATAGGTTATGGAGCGTTATACAGCAACACAATTGAAACAGATTGCTAATATTCGGACTTTTTAAGACAAAATGACTGCCAACATAAAATGAAACGGGCATTTTATATTCAGGTTTTACAAAATATGCATAGCAAGTCAAAACTATGAAAAAAATGCAAAAAACACGTTCAATTATAACATAGTCAATTCTATTGACTATGATTATAATTTTAATGTTCCTGCTGTAGCTTTCTGATAAAGATTGAACAAAGAAAAATTCTATGGTTTTTAAACTACAACACAGGAAAGCAAGAAATTCTAACTCACTTCAGATAAGCTATGCCGCCCTTTTGAAGAAATTCTAGATTGCCCTATTTTGCTGTCGTCTGCTGGCGAATACTTTAGTCCAAGTTTACAAACTGAACAAACTTTCTTCAAAACCGTGATCTCTTTATTAAGGCTGCTAATCTAGAAAACAATTAACATATTTCGGAGCATATGCGCAGAGTAGCACAGGAAAACGACATGAGCAAACCGCAATTTGCCGAGCCAATTTTTACTTAACTAAACTATAGACTAACTCTAAATGAAATTTATGCAGTTGAAACAAATGCAAATCGAAGCGGCAAAAATTGCAACTTACTGAAGAAAAGAAAATAAAATGTAAGAAAAATGATTCCATTATTGTATTTTAGTATTGCAATTACACGCTAGGGACAACGAATGAAATTCTATCGCATTTCGGGAAGGAACAAGAAATCTACGAGGAAATAAATATCTTATCTTGTCTTAAATAATTTTATTCGGAAAAAATATCGTAATGTTGACAATGTTTTCCAAAAAATATTTGATCCTCTAGTGTAGTGAAAAATGAATGGATGAAAACTTGAAAACTGACACTTTTTACGTTGAGAAGTTGAGGCTCTGAGTATGTTAAAAAATTTGTCCGCTTTTTACCGCAAATTTAACTTTGTATGAGTTAAAGATCGCTTTATAACAAAGAACGTACAAAACACCACTTGCAAGGCTTTGTACATTGATGGAATCGGTAGATATATAAATGAAAAATGTCCTTCCAGGTTTCTCACTAAGTCTTACAGCCTGTTCCTTACTATCTAAACCTTTCTGAATCATATTAAGAACAAACTATTATCCCTTTCTTGTTTCTTTCACAAGGGCTTGACTAGCCGGCGTGTTCTTACAATATCAGCAGAAAAAAAAAGAGTTTTACGTTGCTCTTTGAAATGACTCAAAAATTAAAAAACATACCAGTTCTAGGTCTTTGTTTCGTTGTTCCAAAACCTCTCCATATTTTTCGTCATTTTTATGCAGCTTTATCTCCAAATCACTAATTTTTCTAGATTTTTCTTTCAAAACCAGTGTCATATCAGTTAGCTGTGACATTAGTTCCAATTTATCTTCATTTAGCTTTGCAATTTTTTTCTCTGCAGAATCTGAAAAAAATGCGTAAAACATGTTCGGAGGATTCTGGTTTCCTCCACAACTGCAGTAAATAACGACTGAAGGATTGCAATTGCAATCGCATTAAGCATATTTGATTATCTCATCTATATTTTTTTTGAGATCATTCAGTTTTTATATTTGAAGAAAATTTTTACTAACACTCCACATCACTGCAGTTAATAAGCAAATCCAAATGCCAGATTGTTGAAAAAACGCCAATCGCTGATACCGCTTTCAGAATGGCAATAATTTCAATTGCTTCTTCTCCAGAAGGTGTTCTATTCTCGATATTAAGGCTATTTACCGACAGACTCATTCTTCAAGACAGTTTCATTATGTAAATTAGTCCTTCCTCGTAACATTTATCGCTTTTGACTCTGAATATGTTATAACAAATTTTTCGCATCGCATCTATATGCAATTATAAATGGGACAGCTGAATATTCAAATGAAATGGTGATGCTCAGAAATTAATATTATCTTAGGTAATAACAAATTACAGCATAAATAATAACAAATCATAAATTGTATGACAAATTTGTTAAAATTTTGTTAACATAAGTGACCTATTTTTAAGCTATAAATTTTGCTATTACCTCTTTCGGGTCCGTTTTTACCATGCTGATAATGATGCGACCAAACAGGATGTTTTGAACTTATAGAATCTTCAAAATTTGGCTCTTTTAGCTTACTCCTGGCCTCATCCACTTGACCCAAAATGTCGTCCAGATTTGACTCGATTACAGCGAATTCCTAGTCAAATTACATCGAAATTAAAGCATCAAGCACCAATGAGAAAAACAACATGGTACAAAACCTTTGTATCAGCAAAGGGAAAAGTTTGAGAAGAGTTAGTCTTGTTCTGTGCTATTTTTCTGCTGATATTTCAATCTATTTTATTGGTTATTCCCTGTAATAAGGCTAAGAAACTGTTGTTGAAAACGCAAAAGACTAAAACTTCCTTAGTGAGGGTGGCACATTTCAAGGAAAAAGTCATGATTCATGATATTAAAAACACAGGTGTTGAGGACATTTACGGATAAACACTTAAATGCCTTCACTAGAAGCCATGAACTGTGCAAAAGAGAACGAGTTCAAGCACAGGGGGGTAGAAATAAAACATCTCTCTTGCGCAAAAACATAGGAAAACTAGAGATACTTGAGACTGTTCTTGAAAACTAAATAATAGAGACACTTATGATATTGCGGTAGCGACGTTTAGATTTACTGGCAATGCCGTTACTCCACGGCTGGTTACCGAGAATATACCGAAACAAATTTTGCAAGGGCTTAAAAGCTGAATACTTATAATTACAACCTACTACAAGCAAACACTTGCCAAGGAAGTGAGAGACCCAAAATGAAAGTCATAGCTGATATAATTTATCAGGCCCGTCATGTTGTAAAGGCTGATTTTGTCAACGGAAAACGCGACTGTCATATTTGTTAGTTAAGTACGTTTAAATTGTAAAATACCAGACCCCCAGAGGGTGATGTATTAATGAAATTGAAATTGAAATTGAAAATATAACTAAACAGAGACACCATTGGTAAAGTTGAATATGGGATAGGAGTATACCCAGTGCCAACGTTGTTACAGTTTTTTGCTAGAAATATGTATCAAACCTTCTCGGAATCTTCTTTGCATTGATGTATGAAGCTTTTCTGTGCATTATTGAACACTCCCCAGACCTTCTCAATATTGAAGGTTGCAAATACTGATCTCAATGTATTGCCTTTTAAAGATAAGATCAAAACTTTCGTTAGAGAAAATAAAAGCAAAAATGTCAACATAATGATGCAAATAATAGAATCTTCTTGGCGTAGATAGCTACTAAAACGCAGAAGGAAGCATAGCGTATATTGAAATAAATCTCGATCCGTTTGCATTTTCCAGCCAGGCGCAAACCGTTCCAATATGTTAGTCAACATAGCTGCGAACAATAGTTGGCCAACATGTTGGCACGTTTCTCTATTCGTGTTGGCCCATAGATGTCGGAAACATTATGTTCGCCAAAAAATGCTCGCCTGAAATTTAATACATGCTGTTAAACATGACGATATCCCGCCAATTGGTTTCGCAACATTACCAATTTCAAACTTTATTTCGAACGCGACCTGCGAATGATATAAGATTGCAGCGGCTATATTTTGGCGATTTCTGCAAAAGTTCATTATGTAGATGACATCAGCAACTCTGAAAATCTCAAATGTTTTGATGGTATGGAAAACCGTACCAACATGTTGGCGTATTTTTTGCTGTGCCAGAGAGAGCTCAGTGTTATCAGGTTTTGAGCCCAAGCCACAATGTGATGCAAATGGCTAAAATCTTATTGGCTCAAAGCATGCATTACTATCCAATTTTTTTCAAAATGAGAATATTTATGTCAAGAAGAACTTACACTTTTCTTTAATTAACAAAATTTTCTGCAAGATTTCGCCTTTGTACTGGCTTACTGCATCGTTTAAGTCTTTATTATCATTAACAATTTTTGGCACAAATCCATTCAAACTTGCAATAAGGTCAAGAAAAGTATTGATATTGTAGCTATTACATTCTCCAGATATCAACCAGTTAATAACAGTTTCAGCTGGTTCTTTCATGTTTGATTTGCTTTGAAGACATGACATCAATTTCGACACATTGTATTCTGTGAATGCAATATTGCTATCTAGAAGTGAAGACGGATGAATTGCGTCTGAATCAGAAACAAATTCCACTTTGATTTTAGTCAGCATATCAGGTGTCATTATAGATTCTGGCCCACCAATGTGAACAAAATGATTATTGTACCTTACAGCATTGCAAGTTGAATTAATGTCTCTAAATCTAATGTTGAAGGATTTTTCTCCAGTCTCTCGCTGCTTTTCTGCATTTTGATTAACAAAAACAATTTCTCCACAGCAAGTGAAAATACTTTCTAACATAATATCATCTAAAAATTTGGGAACGTTGCTAACCAAAATTGTACAAGATTCTTGATTGTAACTCCCAGAAGTATTTGTAATGTTGAAGTTTTCATCATCGGGTGGATACAAACAGCAGTCATTAGCAAATATGATGGGCTGGCGAGAGTTGCAATGTGCAACATAACTCATGAAATCTCCGCTTTCACTATCAATGTCATTTTCGTTTACATATTGAATTCTATTTTGATTGCTCATAGTGTGACCTGCTAAATCTCTGTTAATAGCTGCTATAGCTGAAGGTGGAAGATGTGAATTTTCATCTCGTTTATTCTCTGGACTATTTCCATATGCAGCGTCATATACGTCATCGGATGGGCACATTAGTAAATAATCATTGCCAAAGTTTGAGGTATTATCACCTGGATACTCATTCTGTTGAGCCACAGGCCCTATCATAGGTAAGCCGCCAACTCCTCTGGTGGCCAAGCTTCCCCTGGCACCTCGATTGTTAATTTCTCTATTTCTCCCTCTGTTTTGATAACTCTCATTCCTTCTGAATCGCTTGCAATTATTATTTTGATTGTAAAGTTCTCTCTTGTTAACAATATTCCTCCCTCTCCCTCTATTTGAATGCATTTTGCAGTTGTTTTTTTATCTGTTGCTTTTCAAAATTAAATTAGCTACATATTCCATTCCATTTACTATTCAATTTTCTCTTTGTAAAAAACTTCATTTCATTTTATTGTCACCATACAACATTATAAAATGTGAATAAATTTTCCTGAAATGAAAAGGACAAGAAATTATAAAAAGCGCACGAAACTCAATGGGTAATAAGATATTTTTACCAACTTGGTATAATAGAAGGCGTTGTCTTATCCACCTCTTGCTATCTCAGAGACTGTGAAAGTTATGAAAACGAAACTTGGTACAACGTATAGATTTCGATTAAACATTCAACTATAAAGGAGTTCACAATGTTTTTGTCAAAGAGCAACATTTAGCAGACATTCTATAATTCTTTTGAAGTTTGAGGAAAAAATACCAAATAATTTCTACAGCAGTACAGAACTGGAGAATTAAATCTTGTATTTCTATAAAACAGATTAGGCTTTCCTTAAGTTGCTCCTTTAGACTAGAGGTATAAACAGTGGTGTAGCGAGGGAGGAACAGGGAGGGACGGGTGCGAGAACTATCTGACAATTACCCAAAACTATTTTCACCTATGTCATAGTAGTTACTTCATAATATGGCTCGATAGCATTGGGCCTATGCAAGGTTATGTAGTTGCTGTGGATTTATCATTATGAAAGAAATGTGCAGTGAAGCAAAGGACTATCATTTACGAGTTCTCATGGTAGCATAGAGTAGTTAATTTCAAGGAGATACAACTGGCGATTAAATTCGGAAAAAGACGTACAGACCAATGAAGAATACTGTACAACTATGGCGCCAGCGTATAAGTCCCACCAGTGTTCGATATAGACGTAATGGCATGATGAATAGTAGGCAGATGGATAGTGGTAGTACAGGAGTTAACAAAACGAAGCAAAACAAAGAGTAAGCAAAACGAAAGCAAGTCTTAGTAACAGCTTTATCCCTGCCAGAGAAAGACAGTAACAATATCGGAGGCAAAAGTATTCACTGATGCAAACCTAGAAGATTTGAAGAGGGATGATAGCTTTAGAAATTGATGCAACTTGAAGTTTTTTTGGAAAGCAGTCTCTGTCAAGTGAGGTCAGCTCATTCCTAAGTTGAAAACAATATGTTTTCTTTAAATAATAATAAAATACATGCAATTGCATGCATAAGAAAAATATAAAGGCCCAATAAATAAGCACCCCTTCATTGCATATGCAATTAAAACTCGAGTCTCAACGACTAAGATAAGATGGAGTTGAATTTCTCAGGAAAAGTATTATTTAAGGGCAATCATCTAATTCGTTTTTCATAACCAGAAATCGACAATCTTTATCTTTCCAGTCACGTGCCAATATTTCATTTCATTTTATCTAACATACCCTACATAAGAAGGAAAAGTTGTAAAGTTGTCACAGATTTAGTCAAAAGTGACATCCCTTTGCTACTAAGCAAGGATTCTATGAAGAGAGCTCAGGTGAAATTAGATCTTGAGAATGACCGTGCAAAGATCCTTGGTAAAGAAGTTGACCTCCAATTCACTTCTTCAGGTCACTACTGTGTTCCCATACAACAACAGGAAGTTATCTTCAGTCCAGATTTCAGTGTACTGACTACTAGCACTGGAGAGAATAGAGCAACCAAGATCAAAACTGTTGAGAAGCTACACAAACAATTTGCCCATCCTTCATCCCATCGATAAAGGTATCTCATCAAAGATGCTGGTGTAGAGGATGCAACAACTTTTGTTGTTATAGAGACAGTATCACAAAATTGTGATGTTTGCAAGAGATACAAGAAAGCTCCTCCACGACCAGTGGATAGTCTACCCATGGCAACAGAATTCAGTGAGGTAGTGGCTATGAACCCCAAAGTCTGGCGACCTGGTATTTACTTTCTTCATCTCATTGACGTAGCTACCAGGTTTAGCCTTCCAGTCCTTCGCAACGATTAACCCGAAACCATACTCAGTCAGATAATGTTACTGTGGATTGGAAGTGGATTGTTTCTCGTTCAAATCCAAGTTTACTACAAGCGGTATGATCCAAACTGGAAAGGTCCAGGTAGGATCATAGGACAAGAAGACAAAGTTGTGTTTTTAAGGAGTTCCCTGTTACCACGTTATTAGAGTTGGTTAATATGGAGTCAGGTACTAGAAAAATGGGAGAAAAAAAACGTTACGTGGAGGCGAATGTCGTTTCGTCGAGGCAAGAAACGTTTCGTGGAGGCGAGTTTTCCATTTCGTCGAGGGGAATCTCATGTCGTGGAGGGAAATTTTTCACTTCGTCGAGGCATTTTTCACTTCGTCGAGGCATTTTTTATTTCGTCGAGGCATTTATCATGTCGTCGAGTCGCTTTTGAATTCGTTGTGGCGACTTATTGGATTGGTCGCTGAATTTGAGGCATGTTCGGTTTCGGTGAGGGGAACTACACTTCGTCAAGTCGATTTACAATTCGTCGAGGCGGCCGAATTTGCCGGGGGTACTATGATTTGGCTATAAAAGCAAGATGCGGGGCATTGGAACAAGAGGGGCGGAGTGCCAGACGGAGCAAAACAAAAAATTGAATGGTGTTGAGTGACATTAAATAGAAAGAAAATTTAATAGCCCATTCCATTCTGTAATGGCCAGTACAAAAAATTTGAGTTGGTTTTGATTTTAATCGTTTGCTGATGCTCGATGCTTTACTGGATGAATGAAGCTAAAATTACTTATAACATAAATCTCTATAAGTTCCTTTCTGAACATTGCATAAAACAGTAATTGTATTTCAAGTATTTCGTTGCATAAGAAGATAACAATAGGCTAACTTCAGTAAGGAAAATCGCCAGAATGTTTCGGGAAGCAAGGAAAAATGGCAACTTTCTGGAAATTTTGGCTGGAAAACCATTTCGTCAAAATCAACTACCTGCCACAAAACCGGACCCTTGGCCCTCCGTAGTGAAGCTAAGAATCTCCCGTGGACCTGAATGATGCCCTTACAGTTGTTCTGCTTTATTTTTCCTCTATTTTTCTTTAGTTTTTGCGTGTATTTATAAATCATTCAATGCAAAACAGTTATGTAACAGACTGAGACGACCAATTTTCTGACTGGACCATTTTCCATTTCCACACCCCAAACACGTCCCCGATGTAGGGACGGACCTGGCTCACAGGCATACCTTGAAAATACGAGAAAAGAAAGTCCCAACATTAAAGCGGGTCGAGAAAAGTCTTGATTCACCATTGCTTCAGCCATCTATCTATCTGCCTATCTATCTATCTACGAATTAATGCAAACTTCAACAAGCTGAAGGTTACTGCATATAACAAAAATTAGAAAAGAGAAAATAAAGGAAATGAGATGATGTACCCCTCCGAGTAGGAAATTTTTTAAACAGCGAATACAGCACTTCCCTTTCTATTTAGGCGCGGAAAGGTAGTGTTTTGGATCGATCCACTTTGGAGTGTATTTACCAGATTTCAAAGTTGATGTTAAAAACAAGGGTCCTGGAAATAGACACAATGAACTATCTAATTCGTGTTTATTTGCTAGGTTATTTTTAAAATAAGTTATTGAATCGGATAAAGCAACATGCTCTGGGAATGCACTCCATTCTATAACAGTCCTTGGATAAAAAGAGTACTTTCTGTAGTCTCTTGAGCAGGACGTGGGGCTGTCAATTAAGGCGTTATAACCGTGCTTCGAATATTGGGTGCTGCAAATCTTGTTAAGTTAAATTTTGGAACACTATTAGATGATGGAACAGTAGATTTTGTTATGGAATGGATGATGGAGAGATTGATGAATATTATGTTAAAACGAAGGTAATGCAACGCTTATAGATGATGAAACAGTAGATTTTGTTATGGAATGGATGCTGGAGAGACTGATGAATATTGTGTCAAAACGAAGGTAATGAAACACTTATAGATGATGAAACATTAGAACTTGTTATAAAAAGGATGATGGAGAGATGGATGAATATTGTGTCAAAACGAAGGTAATGCAACGCTTATAGATGATGAAACAGTAGACTTTGTTATGAAGTGGATGATGGAGAGATTGACGAATATTGTGTCAAAACGAAGGTAATGCAACGCTTATAGATGATGAAACAGTAGACTTTGTTATGGAATGGATGATGGAGAGATTGATGAATATTGTGTCAAAACGAAGGTAATGGAACATTTATAGATGATGAAACAGTCGATTTTGTTATGTAATAAATGATGGACAGACTGATGAATATTGTGTCAAAACGAAGGTAATGAAACACTAATAGATGATGAAACATTAGAACTTGTTATGGAATGGATGATGGAGAGATTTATGAATATTGTGTCAAAACGAAGGTAATGCAACGCTTATAGATGATGAAACAGTCGATTTTGTTATGTAATAAATGATGGACAGACTGATGAATATTGTGTCAAAACGAAGGTAATGCAACGCTTATAGATGATGAAACAGTAGACTTTGTTATGGAATGGATGATGGAGAGATTGACGAATATTGTGTCAAAACGAAGGTAATGCAACTGCAGACACGATCAGTGACGTCATCAGACGTCATCAGTGGACGTGCTATAGTGCGACGAGTTTCTCCAACCTCAAGAGTTCCTTAACCGTTAACCTCGTTTCCGATTTAACAATCTAGAAGTTTCCAGAATGTTCCAGATGACGTCCCTAAGAATCCTCTTATCTGATTGGTTAGAACTTTCCAGAAGTTTCCAGAAGTTTCCAGAAATCCTACAATCTGATTGATTAATTATGATGGCGTAATAATAATTCGAACGCGACGTTCGAATCGTTTATGAAATAAAATAACATAATAATCCTACAATTTGATTAACTAGAACTTTCCAGAAGTTTCCAGAATGTTCCAGAACGTCCCTAAGAATCCTGCAATCTGATTGGTTAGAACTTTCCAGAACTTTCCAGAAAGTTCCAGAAAGTTCCACAAGATTCTAGAAACGAGAAATCCTGCAATCTGATTGGTTAATAATTTAAACATCACGTTCGATCGATCAATCTATAAAATCGAACACACGATCCCAATCGTCTTCCACAATCTAAAAGGAATAGCCTACTATCTCATTGGTTGAAGCTTATATTAGCATACTTTTATAGAACTATTAGCTGAGACTTGGGAATTGGTACATAGAACAAGTCCATAACGGAGATTCAAAATATATATCTACAATATAAACAACCATCAACTGCGCATGCGCAGTAGTTATATCAATAACGGTAAGAGCTAGAGGCCTGGGACCTAGCATGTAGAACAAAGAAGTAATAGAGATTTAAATGATGTATGTCATATAAACATTTATTAAATAGCGCATGCGCAATAGCAATATCTCTAATAGCTTTTGGTTTAATCCATGGTTTATGAGTATTATCTAAGCTTATGCAATTCATTGTCCGTATATGGACAGTAGCCGTTGATTTACAACCTTATTTTCAAAGAATGACAACACATGAAAACGACACTATTTTCTAACAGTACATTAATGAACAATAATGTAAAAAAATTTTTTAGGTATAGCTAGCTATTTCTAGTTATTTCCATAGTATGGGAATAATCGAGTACTAGCATATTGAACTTCATTCACAGCAGCATCCTCAGAATTACTAGCTTCCTCTTCTTCATCATTCTTTGCTTGACGTATGATGAGATATTTTCTTTTCTCAATAGCATAATCTAAGGCCTCTTGCATATCCATACCATCTTCCTTCTGTGCTTTTTGCATGGTTGCTATGACTGCAGTCACAACAGCATCATTTTCAAAACTTCTATTATATAAAAATTTACGTCTGAAAACTTGCAGTATGTTTTCATCTTTATCAACTTCCCTACGCATTGAAGGCCATACATTCCCTAAAGGAAGATCCTCCTCAGTGTTGACAGTTTCATCATCATCATGGTCACTTTCAGCTTCTATCTCATCATCATCTGAGTCAGACTCTTCACTACTCTCCTCGTGCATCTCTTCTTCATGTCGCTTAACATTACTTTTAAACTTGGAAGAGAATTCACAATGATCACATTTATACTGATTCATGATTAGCGGTTTACTTATAATTGTCGACTACCACTAAAACACATGAGTCCTAGAGCATAAACTCGCTTGAATTTATAGACTGGTTCCTCCATTCAATATGATGTGGGAAAGGAATTCCACACTTGCGCAGGAAGGATGTTTCCAATCAGACCATACCTAATCCATTGTTAATCCTTACTGAACCTCACTAATCATACCTAATCCATAGTTAATCCTTACTGATCCTTAGCTAATCCTTAACAGATCCTTAGATAATCATTACCTGATCCTTGCTGATCATTACTGATCCTTACTGATCCTTAGCTAATCTTTACTGATCCTTATCTCATCCTTACTGATCCTTAGCTAATCCTTACTGATCCTTAGATCCTTAATCCTCCTAATCAACTAATCCTTAGCTAATCATTATCTAATCCTCACTGATCCTTACTAAATCATTAGCTAATCCTTACTGATCCTTAGCTAATCCTTACTGATCCTCACTAATCCTTAGCTAATCCTTGCTGATCCTTAGCTAATCCTTACAGATCCTTAGCTAATCCTTACTGATCCTCACTAATCATTAGCTAATCCTTACAGATCCTTAGCTGATCCTTACTGATCCTTAACAAATCATTACTGATCCTTAGCTGATCCTCACTAAGCCTTACTGATCCTAACCTGATCATTACTGATCCTTGCTGATCATTACTGATCCTTACTGATCCTTAGCTGATCATTAGCTAATCCTTACTGATCCTGAGCGAATCCTTGCTGATCATTACTGATCCTTACTGATCCTTAGCTGATCCTTACTGATCCTTAGCTAATCCTTACTGATCCTCACTAATCCTTACTGATCCTTAGCTAATCCTTACTGATCCTGAATAATCCTTATTGATCATTACTGATCCTTACTGATCCTCACTAATCATTAGCTAATCCTAACAGATTCTTACTGATCCTAACCTAATCATTACTGATCCTCACTAATTATTAGCTGATCCTCACTAATCATTACCTGATCCTTAGCTAATCCTTGCTGATCATTACTGATCCTTGCTGATCATTACTGATCCTTACTGATCCTAATCTAATTCATTAACTGATTCCTGATTAACTAATCATTACCTGATCCTAACCTAATCCTTACTGATCCTCACTGATCCTTAGCTAATCCTAACTGATCCTCACCTAATCATTACTGATCCTTAACTAATCATTACCTGATCCTCACCTAATCATTACTGATCCTCACTAATCATTACCTGATCCTAATCTAATCCTTACTGATCCTCACTAATCCTTAGCTAATCCTTACTGATCCTCACCTAATCATTACTGATCCTTAACTAATCATTACCTGATCCTCACTAATCATTACCTGATTCTAACCTAATCCTTACTGATCCTCACTGATCCTTAGCTAATCACTACTGATCCTAACCTAATCGTTACTGATCCTTAACTAATGATTACCTGATCCTCACTAATCATTACCGATCCTTAACTAATCATTACTGATCCTCACTGATCCTTAACTAATCCGTACTGATCCTCACCTAATCCGTACTGATCCTCACCTAATCATTACCTGATCCTAACCTAATCCTTACTGATCATTACCGATCCTTAACTAATCATTACTGATCCTAACCTAATCATTACTGATCCTTAACTAATGATTACCTGATCCTCACTAATCATTACTGATCCTTAACTAATCATTACCTGATCCTCACTGATCCTTAGCTAATCCTTACTGATCCTCACTAATCATTGCTAATCGTTACCTAATAATTATCTAATCATTAACTAATCCTTAGCTAATCCTTACTGATCCTCACTAATTATTGCTAATCCTTAACTAATCATTACCTGATCCCAACCTAATCACTGCTCAATCCTTACTCATCCTCTCCAATCATTGCTAATCATCACCTAATCCTAACCTAATCATTATCTAATCTTACTGATCATTCCTGAGCTCCTAGCTGATCCTTACTGATCCTTAGCTTATTATCACCTAATCCTTACTAATTCAAAGCAAATCCTTACTGGCTCTCACTGATCATAATCTTATCCTTACTGATCCTCATTAATCCTTACTGATCCTTAGCTAATCCATACTGATCCTCTAGAAGATTAGATACGGATTAACAATAATTAGCAATGATTGGAGCGGATCAGTAAGGATTAAGCAATGACTAGTTAATGATTAGAAAGGATTTGCTTAGGATCAGGCAATGATTAGGTAAGGATTAGCAATGATCAAATGATCAGGTAAGGATCAGTAAGGATTAGTAAGGATTAGTAAGGATTAGTAAAGATTAGATTAGTAAGGATCAGCAAGGATCAGAGAGGATTAGCAGTAAGGATCAGCTAAGGATCAGGATTAGTAAGGATCAGTAAGGATCAAGTAATGATTAGTTAAGGATCAGTAATGATTAGGTTAGGATTAGTAAGGATTAGCTAAGGATTAGTAAGGATCAGTAAGGATTAGATAAGGATTAGATAAGGATTAGTAAGGATTAGCTAAGGATTAGCTGAGGATCAGTAAGGATTAGCTAAGGATCTGTAAGGATTAGTAATGATCAGGTTAGGATCAGTAATGATCAGTAAGGATTAGTAAGGATTAGTGAGGATCAGTAAGGATTAGCTAAGGATCAGTAATGATTAGTTAAGGATCAGTAAGGATCAGTAAGGATTAGTAAGGATCAGTAATGATTAGTAAGGATCAGTAAGGATTAGCTAAGGATTAGATAATGATCAGTAAGGATTAGCTAAGGATCAGTAAGGATTAGTGAGGATTAGTAATGATTAGTAAGGATCAGTAAGGATTAGTAAGGATTAGCTAATGATTAGTGAGGATTAGATAAGGATTAGCTAATGATTAGTTAAGGATTAGCTAAGGATCAGTAAGGATTAGCTAAGGATCAGTAAGGATGAGATAAGGATCAGTAAAGATTAGCTAAGGATCAGTAAGGATCAGTAATGATCAGCAAGGATCAGGTAATGATTATCTAAGGATCTGTTAAGGATTAGCTAAGGATCAGTAAGGATTAACTATGGATTAGGTATGATTAGTGAGGTTCAGTAAGGATTAACAATGGATTAGGTATGGTCTGATTGGAAACATCCTTCCTGCGCAAGTGTGGAATTCCTTTCCCACATCATATTGAATGGAGGAACCAGTCTATAAATTCAAGCGAGTTTATGCTCTAGGACTCATGTGTTTTAGTGGTAGTCGACAATTATAAGTAAACCGCTAATCATGAATCAGTATAAATGTGATCATTGTGAATTCTCTTCCAAGTTTAAAAGTAATGTTAAGCGACATGAAGAAGAGATGCACGATGAGAGTAGTGAAGAGTCTGACTCAGATGATGATGAGATAGAAGCTGAAAGTGACCATGATGATGATGAAACTGTCAACACTGAGGAGGATCTTTCTTTAGGGAATGTATGGCCTTCAATGCGTAGGGAAGTTGATAAAGATGAAAACATACTGCAAGTTTTCAGACGTAAATTTTATATAATAGAAGTTTTGAAAATGATGCTGTTGTGACTGCAGTCATAGCAACCATGCAAAAAGCACAGAAGGAAGATGGTATGGATATGCAAGAGGCCTTAGATTATGCTATTGAGAAAAGAAAATATCTCATCATACGTCAAGCAAAGAATGATGAAGAAGAGGAAGCTAGTAATTCTGAGGATGCTGCTGTGAATGAAGTTCAATATGCTAGTACTCGATTATTCCCATACTATGGAAATAACTAGAAATATAGCTATACCTAAAATGTTTAGACATTATTGTTCATTAATGTACTGTTAGAAAATAGTGTCGTTTTCATGTGTTGTCATTCTTTGAAAATAAGGTTGTAAATCAACGGCTACTGTCCATATACGGACAATGAATTGCATAAGCTTAGATAATACTCATAAACCATGGATTAAACCAAAAGCTATTAGAGATATTGCTATTGCGCATGCGCTATTTAATAAATGTTTATATGACATACATCATTTAAATCTCTATTACTTCTTTGTTCTACATGCTAGGTCCCAGGCCTCTAGCTCTTACCGTTATTGATATAACTACTGCGCATGCGCAGTTGATGGTTGTTTATATTGTAGATATATATTTTGAATCTCCGTTATGGACTTGTTCTATGTACCAATTCCCAAGTCTCAGCTAATAGTTCTATAAAAGTATGCTAATATAAGCTTCAACCAATGAGATAGTAGGCTATTCCTTTTAGATTGTGGAAGACGATTGGGATCGTGTGTTCGATTTTATAGATTGATCGATCGAACGTGATGTTTAAATTATTAACCAATCAGATTGCAGGATTTCTCGTTTCTAGAATCTTGTGGAACTTTCTGGAACTTTCTGGAAAGTTCTGGAAAGTTCTAACCAATCAGATTGCAGGATTCTTAGGGACGTTCTGGAACATTCTGGAAACTTCTGGAAAGTTCTAGTTAATCAAATTGTAGGATTATTATGTTATTTTATTTCATAAACGATTCGAACGTCACGTTCGAATTATTATTACGCCATCATAATTAATCAATCAGATTGTAGGATTTCTGGAAACTTCTGGAAACTTCTGGAAAGTTCTAACCAATCAGAAAAGAGGATTCTTAGGGACGTCATCTGGAACATTCTGGAAACTTCTAGATTGTTAAATCGGAAACGAGGTTAACGGTTAAGGAACTCTTGAGGTTGGAGAAACTCGTCGCACTATAGCACGACCTGATGACGTCACTGATGACGTCACTGTCTGCAGGACGCTCGTGTCTGCACAGCGCCCTCTTTACAACCTACTGATGATGGAGAGATTGATGAATATTGTGTCAAAACGAAGGTAATGCAACGCTTATAGATGATGAAACAGTCGATTTTGTTATCGAATGAATGATGGAGAGATTGATGAACATTGTGTCAAAACGAAGGTAATGCAACGCTTATAGATGATGAAACATTAGATTTTGTTATGGAATGGATGATGGAGAGATTGATGAATATTGTGTCAAAACGAATGTAATGGAACATTTATAGATGATGAAACATTAGGTTTTGCTAAGGTATAGATTATGGAGAGATTGATAAATATTGTGTCAAAACGAAGGTAACGCAACGCTTATAGATGATGAAACATCAGATTTTGTTATGGAATGGATGATGGAGAGATTGATGAATATTGTGTCAAAACGAAGGTAATGCAATGCTTATAGATGATGAAACAAATCGATTTTGTTATGGAATGAATGATGGAGAGATTGATGAATATTGTGTCAAAACGAAGGTAATGCAACGCTTATAGATGATGAAACATTAGATTTTGTTATGGAATGAATGATGGAGAGATTGATGAATATTGTGTCAAAACGAAGGTAATGCAACGCTTATAGATGATGAAACATTAGATTTTGTTATGGAATGGATGATGGAGAGATTGATGAATATTGTGTCAAAACGAAGGTAATGCAACGCTTATAGATGATGAAACATTAGATTTTGTTATGGAATGGATGATGGAGAGATTGATGAATATTGTGTCAAAACGAATGTAATGGAACATTTATAGATGATGAAACATTAGGTTTTGCTAAGGTATAGATTATGGAGAGATTGATAAATATTGTGTCAAAACGAAGGTAATGCAAAGCTTATAGATGATGAAACAGTCAATTTTGTTATGAAATTAATGATGGAGAGATTGATGAATATTGTGTCAAAACGGAGGTAATGGAACGCTTATAAATGATGAAACAGTAGATTTTGTTATGGAATGGATGATGGAAAGATTGATGAATATTGTGTCAAAACGAATGTAATGGAATACTTATAAATGATGAAACAGTAGATTTTGTTATGGAATGGATGATGGAGAGATTGATTTGTGTCAAAACGAAGGTAATGGAACACTTGTAGATGATGAAACAGTAGATTTTGTTATGGAATGGATGATGGAGAGATTGATGAATATTGTGTCAAAACGAATGCAATGGAACACTTATAGATAATGAAACAGTAGATTTTGTTATGAAATGGATGATGGAGAGATTGATGAATACTGTGTCAAAACGAAGGTAATGCATCGCTTATAGATGATGTAACAGTCGATTTTGTTATGGAATGAATGAGGGAGAGATTGATGAATATTGTGTCAAAACAAAGGTAATGAAACACTTATAGATGATGAAACACTAGATTTTGTTATGGAATGGATGATGGAGAGATTGATGAATATAGTGTCAAAACGAATGTAATGGAACACTTATAGATGATTAAACGGTAGATTTTGTTATGGAATGGATGATGGAGAGATTGATGAATATTGTGTCAAAACGAAGGTAATGCATCGCTTATAGATGATGAAACAGTCGATTTTGTTATGAAATGGATGATGGAGAGATTGATGAATATTGTGTCAAAACGAAGGTAATGGAACACTTATAGATGATGAAACAGTAGATTTTGTTATGGAATGGATGATGGAGAGATTGATGAATATTGTGTCAAAACAAAGGTAATGAAACACTTATAGATGATGAAACACTAGATTTTGTAATGGAATGGATGATGGAGAGATTGATGAATATAGTGTCAAAACGAATGTAATGGAACACTTATAGATGATGAAACGGTAGATTTTGTTATGGAATGGATGATGGAGAGATTGATGAATATTGTGTCAAAACGAAGGTAATGCAACGCTTATAGATGATGAAACAGTCGATTTTGTTATGGAATGAATGATGGAGAGATTGATGAATATTGTGTCAAAACGAAGGTAATGCAACGCTTATAGATGATGAAACAGTAGATTTTGTTATGGAATGGATGATGGAGAGATTGATGAATATTGTGTCAAAACGAATGTAATGGATCACTTATAGATGATGAAACAGTAGATTTTGTTATGGAATGGATGATGGAGAGATTGATGAATATTGTGTCAAAACGAATGTAAGAAACTCTTGAAAGTTGTTTCAAAAGTGCCCTATATCAGACAATGGGGATTGACTTTGATGAACGAATGGTCCATAGCATTTGCCAAGAATAAAAGAAGCAATTCGCAAAACTATATTGAGTGGTATGTGACCCAAGAAATTTACGGAGGGTAGCCAAACAACACCAGGAAAGAGCAAGGAGAAGGTAGGTTGAAGTCTTTGAAAAAGAATCAGAGACCCAGATTGGAAAGGTTGCAAAATGAGCAGCTGAGATCAATTTAGGATTATTTTTGGTGCGGCTGTAAGATCAAAGAAACATTCAGCAAGTGCGGGTGAGCATTGGGGGCGTTAACACAGCAAGACTTTAGAACCTAGACTATTGATGATTTTAAGAGTGTTGCAACAGCACAAACTTCATTTTTGCCATTTAGCTATTATCAACATTAAAATTTTCGCAGCTGTAGCTGCGGCTGAGGCAAATTTGGAGAAAATCTGCGGTTAGAGCTGTGACTGAATCCTGAGTGAGCAGGTGAGATCTTAGTCGCACATTGCAAACTGTTCAATCTGGTCAGAAACCCTGGGTTTGATTTTTCAAATCGAATATTCAGATGGCAGACAAAGGAAAGAATATTTGGTTGAACAAAGCATGTACCATTGATTTCACATTGTCAAACTTTATGACATGGTCGAACCTCCATCTTGCGCACTTCTCTATACTGCAATAGCAAGGGAGGACCAGAAACTATTGCTGAAAGGAGTCTTTAAAATTCAGAATATGGAAACGAAAATCTGGATTCCAAAATCCGGAATCGAGAATATGGAATCGAAATTCCAGACTCGAAAATCCGGAATCAAACATCTGGAATCGTAAACACAGAATTGACAACCGGGAAACGAGAACCCAGAATTGAAAACCCGAAATCGAAACTCTAGAATCCAAAATTCGGAATTGAAACAACCCGAAATAAAAAACCCAGAACTGACAACCAGGAGTCAAAAACCCCAAATCAGAAATCCGGAATTGAAAACCCGGAGTCGAAAACCCGGAAATGATAACCAGGAGTTGAAAACCTGGAATCAAAAATCCGGAATTGGAAATCTGGAATTGAAAATCTGAAATCCAAAACCAGGAATCGAAAATTTGCATTTACTGCAGTGCTCCACCATGCTATGTAGTGGTTCTTTTTCAATATACCTTCAAGTTTTTTTAAAGAATTTCCAGGCTTTTCTTATTGAGAACTAGCAGATTTGAATTTTCAGGTACCTGACTTTGAGGCCATAGCCATGATTGCAAGGCACAATTTGTTGGTCTGAGGGAATGTGGGATTTGCAAATTCAAACTCAAATTTTTTCTTTCAATTGATATAATCAATTTGTCTCAAGGCAGAGTCTACAAAGCCACTTTTATATTTGTCTAATGACTTAAATTGAAATCCTTTCAAAAGAATCAATCTAACCATTTAAGGAGAAAACATTTCATTTTCATTTAACTTACTATACTCATACAACATGCACAATAAACACTGTAAATGGATGACGTTGTTGTGCACAGCAAGCAAGGATATCATTGACAATGGGAGAAAAGTTTGCCATCTAAACATCCAAAATAAAGAAAGAAGTATTTTACATGCACAATAGCTCTTGCCCTGAAGTGAGCTGCATCATGGTTCTTTTTACAGAGGAGCTAGCAGCAACAAACTTTTAGGTTAAATTAGCTACCAGTAGATACTGACACCTTTTAATGGAAATAGCAACCATTGAGATTTGCTGCCAGTCCCATTTCCAGAGCTAGTATGGCATTTTTCAACGAGATCTTCAATGCGCAAGATAGCCCCTTTTTATTGTTCTATCCTATTGTTAGCCTATTGTCCTATTGAAAAACTCAGTCACCCTCTCCATAGAGTCTTCTTCACAAGCCAGACTGCAGAGTATGGCGCTTGCTAACCAGCATTTTCAATAAAACATTAGGCTCACAATAGAAAGGGGCCCTTGCACAGCACACCCAAGATCTCATGGAAAACTGCCATATGACCAGACTGGAAAGTTTGCTCTGTATGCGCAAGAGATGTCATACACAACTCAATTTTCTTTCTAATTTGTTGTGCTGCGGGCATGAAATAGAAGAACAGTGAGTCATGTGACTTTTCTATTCCGTTTCAGCCGTGCAAAATGTACAATGTACAAGCCATTTTCAGGCCATCGCAACTTGCCGGTGAAAAAATCAAAGTTTCCAGTGTGCAACATGATAATATTCTGCAACCTGGTCCACCAGCAGCAGAATAAATAGACTCTTGCAGTCACTCAGCTGAGAAAACATAAATGGTCCTCCGGGAAAACATACGACAGACAACCATGAGACTGTACATGTACCTATGTCACAAATTTCACACCTTTACCCCTCTACCTGAACCAAATCCACTTTGGGATTTATTTCTGATTCTGGGCAACAATTCAACTCAATTACAAAAAAACAAACAGCGGCAAAAATCCCATGCCCATGGAGTACCGGTATCTAAAGTCAAGGGAAAACAAAAATTTAGGCTGTCCAAAGCAGACCTGGCAATTTTAAATTGCATTTTGACAATTTACTCTTACCTAAAGCTTCTTCGAGGAAATGTCTGCCACCACCTACACTCACCAGACTTAAGCAGCTCTCAATGTCTCCTTTTTCACCTTTCTCCAGAAATGACATTGACATTATTGGAAAAAAGTTCAGGTCTGGGTCTGGTCTGGTCGGATGCGGGTCGACACGCAAGGAAACGCAGGAACTTGGCCTGCATTGCGTTTGAAGCGCAGCTCAACACGCAGAAAACATAACAAAACTAATCACGTGCTAAGATACGAACCAATCAGAATCGCTTTCGTAATTAAAATAGTTCTTCAGAAAAAAGTTCTTCCTTTCGAGCACAAATCTCTGTTGTGTTGTGGTCTTGACTGTAAGGCTTGTGCGAGTTTTCCCGTGGTTTAAAAACAAAAATAAACGAATACGATGGCAGCAAAGCAACGTATGAGAATAGCAAGCGAAAAGCACAGTCAAAATGTTACCGCTCGTGGGAATGTCCCAAAATCAATGGTTTGTAAATTACATTGTCTATATTTTTTGTCTGACATCTTAAAACAGCCACAATCAACGAAATAGGCCTAAAACTCTACCAAATAACAGTAGAAAATCCCCTAATATCTAGTGTTACCTACTGTTAAAAATAAGAAAAATGCCTCTTCTTCTTTTAATACCAAATATAGATATCAGCTTATAAACATTTAGGCCATTAAACTGACACGTCAGTCTTGTCTTGGCTCTGATGATGGCCATAAGTGTGAGTGATTTGTACATGAACATGGAGATTAACGATTGTCTCTAAGGCTTCATTGGCTATATATGTATTTTAATCGTTTATTCAACTGCTGTATGTATTGAATCATTATATTAATTCTCAACTCATACATATACATATAATACTAATAAGTTTAGTTAAAAATCGAACTCACTAGATCTATAGGCCTACATCAATCGAAAGCTCTAAGTCAGGAGAATACATATCTGCCCTTATAATCCTCTTTCGATGCACAAGTAAAGAGTTATTACAGTCAATTAAGGCAAAAAGGCACTTCAATGACATCATCCAAAAATCCAACTTCCGGTCAGAATTTCACAGGGCCAATCTTGAATTTGGAATCAGCGCTATCGATTTTCCCAGAATATGTAATAAAATTCAAAGTTAGGTTGAAAGTCAGATTGTTATGGAAAATTCCCTACCTATAGCCCCCATGGGGAACTATTTGAACGATTTATGAATATGCTTCTGTCTTTAATGCATCTTTCAACCAACGAAAAGGCTGAACAGGTAAGCCCTGAAAGGTTTTAGTAACAATTCAACTGAAAATCAGCCATTGGTTGTTGGCAAACAGCTTATTTTGGAGCCACACTGCAACCATTGAACTTTGAAATACACCCTCCCCTCGGATAAGCCCCATTTATGTGATTTACAGTAATTGTAAATTGATAGCCAAAATAATGGCAATGTTGATGTTGATGTTGATGATGATGGTGATGATTATTGTGATGATGGTGATTGTTTTCATGTAAATGGTGACACTAAGGATGGTACACTGTTAACCAAAGTAATGATAATGTTGATGGTGATGATGATGATGAAGTTTCTTTGAATTCACAATCAGGGAAGAACTTCTATTCTTAAATTGAGGTTTTTGGCAAAGACTTGTTTATTGATGAGCTATAATGATTCAGAAGACAAGATGACCTTGGATTTTTATGAAGATTTCAGAAAACGTCTATTGAAGAACAAAAGCAAATTTTGCATTAGTTGGGCCTGTCTTTGGGGGTTGATAATGGGGTGCAGGCATGATCATGGGTTGATAATTAGTGTTTACACAGTGCCCCATACCAACATGTTTCTTTTACCATAGAAAAGATATTTATTTCAAAGTAATCAGTAAACTGACCATTGATCATAAAGTAGCAGAACCTCATAATTATAAATGTGTGTAAAAATTCATGCTTTGATTAAAAGCCCAAGAATGAATGTCTGAGAAAAGGATTGTATTCACTGACTGAGCTAAATTCTGATTGCTATTTTTAGAAACCATCTGAAGACAAGTATCCAGTTGGACCAGTGCTGTTGGGACTGTTTCTGTTTGTTGTCTGTGGATCAGGTATGATTTATATTAAGAAGCTGTGTATTTTGTTACAAAAATCATTTACACACCTTGGTATAATTGAATCTGGTTCAATTAAACAACTTCCCTGTATTTTGAAAAACTCTGCATCCTCTATTTGTTGCCAAACAAAAATACATAATTATACTTAAAGAAGCCTTGAACATTTTGATGTAGAATGTAGTCAGGTAGCTACTGGACAGAAACAAGGGGTCAGACTAAGGGTTTCAAACAAGTGCAAAGCTTGTATATGACAAATCAACTTGTTGGACATCGCCAAATTTCTTGTGAGGGAAATCCAGCAGCATTTTGTGGTTTCCCCATACAGTTTTTATCATTTGTTTCAAAATCTTGCAAATGGCCGAAATTCAAAATCATTGCATAAAAAAATGTTAACTACTTCCAGAAAGGGCTTATTTAGTGCATTCAAAAGAGACCTTCTTTGTTAAATTTGAGCTCACCTACCTGAAGTAATTGAGCGGTGAACTTTGAGTGCCCCTCTACAATGTTGCACAAGCGAGACATTAATCGTGTTTGCAGGAGGGCACTCAGGTTTCACCAATCAATAACTCAGGAGGAGAATGATGGAATTTCACAAGCAACATATGTTCTAAATGTACTTTGCCAGCACTTTCTGACTGTTTTTTTCGGTTCTTTATGCACCAATTCGATTTTAAATTTGTGCCATTTTCAAGGTTTCAAAGTATATAGAAAAGCATATGGAAAAAGCACGAAATGCTGCCAGATTACACCAATAAGTAATTTGGAGAGGTCCAACAAGTTGATTTGTCATCTACAAGCTTCTGCTCTTGTTTTAAACCATTTTTTCGCATCACCCACAGATTTTGCATGCTGCATTTACCAATCTGACTAAGTGGTTATAGTTTTGTATTTTTGTGGTCCAAGGTTTTCACTATTATTGAACTATGTGGAAAGCCATTTGCTATTCTTGTATGTGTGTCTAACAAATTGGATTGCTAAATATATAGCCTAAGAATAAGCTGACTTAACAATTTAGGACTTGGTTATTTATTTTCTACAAAGTATCTGAGGTTTTTTCTAAGGACTGGGTGTTTTTATTGACAAGAAGAGAGCCAATCTAAATATACTTCAGGCTTTTTAAATTAACAGCCAAAAATGAACAAGGAGAAATATCTAAGCAATCTTAATTAGCTTCACAAAACAGACAAATTTAATGTTCTGTGTTTTCTCATCATCACATTAATTGCAATAACCAGCAATGTATATCAGAGATATTGTTCCACAAGTTACTCACAATTGATGTATTTATATTTCAGCTGTATTCCAGATCATTCAGAGTATAAGGATGGGTTATTAATTGCAAATTCAAAGAAAAATACATTATTACGACTATTGTACAGATATTTCAGATGAACATTGGCAACAGAAAATAATTTTCCCCTACGGAAATCTTGTCAGAATAAGGGGAAAATGCCCTTGCTTTGCAAGCTTGAACTCTGAAATTGTAATATTTTTATATCTCTTCAAACATTAAGCTTTGATCATCTGGAAGTATTTGAGAAGATAGAATTCCAACTCTGTATTTTAGCAAATTATGTCATAATAGTATTGTTTCCAATGTAAAAAAAATCATTGCATTGTTTGATTATTTCCCTGCTTCACCTATAGCCTGTGTTCTGGTTTTATACAACTTAATAATTCTATTGACCGCCTTACTTATTAACCAAACCAAAACCAAGGTTGACTTTTGGCTTTGTCTACTGATATGCAAGAGAACACAGTAAAAACGTTTGATGACGCTCCTTATGATGTAATCGTTCCCCTTCACTTGTGCTGAATTTTTTCCAGGCTGAAATAATTTTGTTCAAGCATAGACGCTCAAAAAAGGCAATCATAATCATAGTCTAAGGGTCGTGCTTCTAATGCTGAAAGGGATGACAAAAGAGAAGGTTGAAATTAAATATTTTTGGCAGGAACCTTGAAACAGTTTTTAATTTCGATTGAGAATTCAGTGTTTGGTAAACTTTTTAGGATATAACTGATACAGAGTGCAAGCAGAATATAGTTAACAGCGAAGAAGCATATGTACGGAAGCCCAAGTGTGGCCGTGTATTGCAAGCTTTTACTACGCATTTCAATTCCCACTACACATTTCAAAATACCCCTACACTTGGCAACCTTTCTGTACACATTGCGAAATCCGTTTGCACATTTCGAAATCCCATTCACTATGCAATAGAACACCATAACACGTTTGTGCTATTTATTGGCCCAAGGTTTAAGTACGAAGCTTGCAACAATAGCCTTCTGTAGCTGCTGAAATCTTTTCAGCTGACGCTGCATTAAAGGAGAGCACAAATTTCAATTTTTTACTACTCATTTCAAAATCCCATTGCGTATTTCAAAATTCCTCCAAGTATTTTAAAATTCCGCTAAGTATTTCAAACTTTCACTTCACCTTTCAACATCTCGAAAACATTTAAAAATACCACAACGTATTTCAAACTTTCACTACATTTTTCAGAATACCTACACATTTCAAAGTACAACAATGTTTTTCAAACTTTCACAACACTTTTCGAAAGCCCACAATCCATTTCAAAATACCACTCAAACTTTCACTGTATATTGCAAAATTCCACTGAGAATTTCAAATTTTCACAACACATTCGAGAATAGCACCGCGTGTTTCAATCTTCATACCCGCTTCAAATTCCCACTTTACATTTCAAAATCCCACAAAAACAACTACATCACAACGAGTTGAACCAAAACATTGAACCATTCTATAATCCACCTAATAATATGCAAATGTTCTACCATCCAAATCGATCCCAAAGTTTAAAGTGAATTTCCCAAGATATCTCATTTAACCCTCATCATGCCATAACATGTACATAAACTGCGCCACAAAATAAATCCCCCCAGCTTAAACATAACCTGGAACCTTATCTTTCATTTGGTCAACACGGTACCAACGAAAATATTAATCAGATCATCCCATCTGAGGCTGCCAATATCTCAACTGTTCTTAAACCTCGCATGCAGCCGGCAACCAGGATCACATAATCAGGACCACACTCGTATTTTTTATCAGCAAGTCCCTTCCTTAAAAAGAAAAAAAAATCCTGTAATGGTAGGAGACTCAATTATCAAGAATATGGTTCCCACAAATTCTCGAGGCTTTATCGTACATCAATAGAATAAACATTGGGGTAGAGCTAATATAAAAACGAGAAAGCCACTGAACTGAAACATAAATAGTTCCAAGCATGAAGAAATAACCCAGGATGTCATTGTCATTCTACCCTGTGCAATAAATGACTTAATAAACTAAAACAAAATTCTATTTTATTCTTGAACATTCACATTAAGATTGGCATACTTAGCTTGGTTCCCTGTACTTGAGACAAATCCTGCATGTTGTTATTTCTCTTTTTTATCATATTGACCGTTCTTCGCGGGTTCTTCGGCTATTTGTTTATGGACGGGGCAGAGTAGTCCATGTATGTGAAAGCAATAGCTTTCAATGAATTGGTAACAGTAATATTATTGAGGAGACCCTAATAATGGGGCCTAATAGCGGACTAAACCTAAACAAACAGGGAAGAGCTAAACTCTTAAACTTGCCTGCAATTTCAGAGACTGTATTAAGGCGAATCAGCGCACAGGACTTTTATGAAGAAAGGCAAAGTACATTCAAAAACACATCCAATGAAAAATTGCTAACAATTATAATGAGCTTAAATGAGCTAGAATAAGAAATCCGAAAAATCCAGTTTTTGCTCAATTAAACATACATATGGTATATAGTAGATAGTTTAGGAAATAATTGTTGCGAGCTGGAACATGTTATTGCGACAATCTTTCAAGTGTCAGTCTTAAGATAGGATTGAAAGCATTTGTGTGAAATAACCTTCGAAAGGAAAATGGGTTATTATTCCCAACAAATGGAAAACTCCTTATGTAGCTCCTATTTTCAAGAAAGGCTCTAAAGACGATAGGTCGAATTTTAGGCCTATATCAGTACTACCTGTTGTCTCTCGCCTATTTGAAAAGCTTGTTTATAACCACCTATACGATTACCTTGACAAAAACCAGCTAATTTTTTGTAATCAGTCTGGTTTTCGAGCCCTGCATTCTGTTCTCACGTCACTATTAAAGTGAACTAACGACTGGTTCTTGAACATTGACAAAGGTAAATACACGGCAGTTATTTATAGAGATCCCAAGAAAGCTTTTGACACATTTGACTACGAAATTCTTCTAAGGAAGCTTAGTTTCTGTGGCTTGAAAGGAAAAGAACTTAACTGGTTTCGCTCGTATCTAACAGATAGACAACAATGCTGTAAGTTAAAGGGGCTAATTTTCGCAATTGACAATATAACATGTGGTGTACCTCAATGATCTTGTCTTGGACCACTTCTCTTTCTTGTCTATATAAATGACTTGCCTAATTGTTTGATTAATTCCCTTGTTTGGATATACACTCCTTTTCTTTTATAAGAACCAGGAAATTTTAATTGAGGCTGGCTGTTCTTAAGATTTTGCCGTTTTTGAGCCTGAAATGTTCTTAATCTGTTCTTAATTCCTTGGTTACTTAGATATCTATATTTTTTAATGAAAGTCTAGGGTGGTATTAGGTTTGTGTGAAAATGCAGCAATCTTGTCTATTTTTTTGTTTGCTTGCTTTTTACGTTCAGTTTGACTGTCTGGGTTACATATTTAGCTGATATTCTTAGCGCTTTTTAAAAGGCCAGCCTCAGCTTGTTCTTAATTTGTTCTTAAAATCTGGGCAAAATCCAGGCTCGTGGTCTTATAAAATTGTTCTTATAAATGAAAAAGAGTGTAGATGACACAAGCATTTACTACGCCTCTGAATCTATTTCTCAGATAAATCAGGCGATAAATGCTGACTTTGGTCAGTTTGAGTCTGGGCGCAGACTACCCGATTCCCTATGAAAAAGTTTAGTCTGAACAGCCCTGAAACCCCTAAGCATCAAACCATTTATCGAGGAGATGAAGCGGGTCATGCTTTCTCTAGAGCTTTTGTAACTTCAGTGACCTGTTGCATACCTCTTTTAAATGGGGAAAACTAGTTTTCCCTCAATGAAGTAAACACGAGATGAGACGTGTGCCAAAGGCATTCTCTCAAAGGGGGTACGGGGGCATGCTCCCCGGGAAAAATTTGGAATTTTATGTGTCCAGGGTCGCTCTCGTTGGGTTTCCGTGACTGAAAAAATTATGCTATATCTAACTACAAAATCATTCTATTTCACCAACTTATTGAAACATGCCCCATCTTAACGACCAGTTCATGGTTTTCCGTCCTTTTTTGAAGTAGCTGGTTGGTCAAGTGTGAAAAAATTGAATGCTTGAGTAAAGAGCGTTGTTTCAATTGGCTTCTATAGTGCCATTGATGCTTATTTAGATATTGACTGGAGTTTCTTTAGGAGTTTCGAGCTGAAACGATTGGCTTGGTGACTAATAACATGCATATGGTTTTCATAGTAGTATTTGATATGATTTTCAATGCAGAACAAACGGTGAACCCTATATTTAGGCAACTATTATAACAATTTTGTTTTGAAAAGGGTCCACACTAGTGGGCCAAAATCCGAAAATTTTGCTCTACTACTGGGCCAGGAAGAGGGCCCACTGGGCCAATGGCCCAGTAGTTACAACGTTAAAAGGTGCCCTGAGCAAAGACCAGGCTGAAATTTGGATCAGAATTTTTTTCTATCTCCAACACTATTAAAGATAAACACAAGAAAAGTTCACCAGCGTGAATGAAGCCCTTGCCGGAAAACACATTTTAAATATGTTTTTGAGGGCGACACATTGGTGAAAAATCACTTCAAAAGTAAGAGAATTGTAGGCTAATATTAACAATAATAATAACAATAGGATAAATACAGTTTCAGAAATTGAAGTTCTGTTGTTCTATTTCAGTTTATTTCAAAACTTTAAATTGAAAAATGAATATTTATACGAATTTATAATAATTAATAAGAAAAATGCGCTCTAAACATCATGAAACAAAATCGACACACAACAAAGTGAAAATTCTTCTTAATGGTTTTAGTTTTTCGAGGGGCGATTCACTCCTTCAAAATCTCGTACACCCTTGCTGGAAAACCCTACTGTTTTCACGGAAATTCATTAGAAATCCTATTGTTTTAGCTGAAATATCGTCTACCTGTTGGAAGTGTGAAATGCCCCTCTTAGTTTTGCATTCTTTTTGCATTTTGGATGTCTTTTTATTCGTAACTCAAATACTAACTTTTGTGTTATTCCTTCATTCCGTCGTTCCGTCATTCCGTCGTTCCGTCATTCTGCATTCCGTGTTTTAAGATAGGCGTTTGCCTAAAACTGCATAATGTTTTCATTCTTCAAATATAAAAAGCAACCGCTGACCAATGGTACAGTGGATATCAAATTCAGTGAACTTTGCACTGCACATGAAAGCAAAGCAAATGCAACCCTTGCAGCATCTTTTGCTCAGGTCCAGATCAGCTTTCATTTCTAAGAGAAACCTACAAACTTCTTGTTGCCGCTTTTCAGCTTCAAACAAAACCATGGCGGAGAATCCAGATCCTAAGTCTGCTAAATCGATCTTGGAATTCAAGGCCTTAGACATTGATGGCAATGAAGTTTCCTTATCAAAATACGACGGCCATGTTACATTCATTGTAAACTTGGCCAGTCAGTGAGGTCTAACGAAGAAGAACTATGCTCAACTTGCCGAGCTGCATGAGAGGTAACAACACAATAATTTAACACGAGACTCTTTGGCATTTTGCCCCAAACAGCCATCATCTCTTGTCCCTTTATCTCAAAATTCATCCTGCTGGTCATTTAAATCCTCTTATCAATGAGAGAAAAAATATGACCCAAAAGATCTGTAGCTTTTGGTACGATTGGTTTCATCCCATTTACACAGGATTTGCGCAGGAATGGTTCCAAACAGATCCGCTTTTCTAGCCTACCCAATAAAATACAATCACCTTTCCAAAAAGTGATGGATCCATGTGCATCTGTGTAAAAACAACTACCTACCCTATCATGACCCTTTGGGAACAGATCAACTTTGATCCGTTCCTGTATAAATGGAGTCTTTTTTCTGCCCTGCAAAATCATCTATATGTAGATATTGTTTTGATACCATTTCCCAACATTTTCTTATCGTGCAAATCAATAAATTCTTTTTTCTGTTATCAACCACTCATCTTGCCCCACCAGGAATTTTCTTTGCCGGTATCTGTAAATTCAAACATAATTCACTTGCAAATATGCACAATTCAAAAAGTCTATTGCACAAATGGGTGCACAAAAATGGAATTTCTATCTGTTTTAGAGGTTGCCAGCAAAGAACCATCAGTCTTCAAGTTTGACTAGTGGTTTGC